>CP053454.1:38193825-38590945 GCA_022644695.1 Cenchrus purpureus
GTTGTATTTCGGTAATGGGCAGATTAGATATGGTGAACATGGAGTTGACTTGTCAGAATTTAATTCGGTTGACCATGTGATTAGAAGAGCAGCCGAAAGAACTTGGGGGTCCATTACCAACTTTTTTATAGGGCATTCCATGTAGATGCAGAGCAACATGACTTGTCCATTATGGCTCTAATCATGGAGTGAGTTAGATATTGGGAGCTTATGCCACTTCAAGGCACTGAACATTGGAGGAGTTATATCAAAACAACATGTGAAATTGGTTTGCCTGTGATGTTGTTTATCCAAGTTGTTCATAAGTGGGTCTAGTAGTCAAGTGCATGAGGAGGGTAGGGTGAGGTGAACTACAAGCGGGAGATGGTCCAACCGAGCCACAAGAAGGAGATAGTGCTTCCACTGAGGCAGAAGAAGGAGATGGTGACACACCCTTTGAGGCCCGTGGTGAAATTGACGAGGGGGAAGTTAATGAAGAAGTACTCGGGCGATGCGAAATGGAGGTGATGAGGATGAACGTGGGTTGGAAGAGGACTCCTCGATGATGAGGATGACCCGCTAGTTCAAAGGATGGGGCGATTACAATTTCTCACGACTATCATCAATCCGGTGAGAATGTGTCATGGGAGTATAGAGACAATAAGGTTTCATGGCGCCATGTATAAGAGTGCGAGAGGTGAAGGATGCGGTGAAGAGGTGGGCCACCCTTACTCGAGAGAGAGTTCGGGGTAGTGAAGAGTTCTCCACACATATATGATGTACAATGTGTGAAGCCCAACTGTCCTTTTCGAGTGTATGCTTCCAAGGGCAAGTGGAAAAATTACTGGGAGATCAGATCTGTTGTGGATCACACTTGTGTACTTGAGCAGCTAGATGCGAGCCATCGTAATTTGTCACCGGTTTTGTGGCGGCCGGATGTTTGCTAAGATTGTGGAAAATCCTGCTTATGAGCCCAAGTCCATTATCTTGGCAATTGAGGAGAAATTTAGGTACCTGATAAGTTATGGTAAGACATACATGGCGAAGAAGAAGGTATTGGAGATGAGGTGGGGTACTTACGAAGCATCCTACGACAATCTGCCTCGATTGCTGAACACAATTGCCACGCTAAATCCTGGTAGTTATTATGATATCAAGACTTATAATCTTGTATCAAGGCCAGGGAAGCAAGTCTTGCAGCGGGCATTCTTAGCATTGGATCCCACTATTGCTGCATTCAAACAAAGGTCGACCATCATTTGCATAGATGGCACATTCCTAACAGGAAAATACAAGGGCACAATCCTTACAACTGTGGCTGCAGATGGCAACAATCGCTTGTTGCCATTGGCAATTGCTTTCTGAGAGGGAGAGAATGGTGACAGTTGGTATTGGTTTCTGGAGAGATTGAAGCAGATGGTGGTGGGAGATGTGTCAGACGTGTGTGTGATACACGATAGACACAAAGGTATTTTGCAGGCCATTAATGACATCAAAGAAGGTAGTGAAGAGCAAAGACAATGGCTAGATGTGCATAGCGGTGATGCATGAGGCATATGGGAGCAAACTTTCATAGCCAGTTCAAGAACAAAGAACTTACACAATTGTTCAAGTGCTTATGTTCGACCAATCAGGAGAAAAAGTTCTACGAGCTATGGCAAAAATTAGATGATCTGACGAAGAAAGCATCAGAAGAGATAGCTAAGAAGCCAATAAGTACTGAACCCGGGGAAGAGCCAGTTTCTCTGGAGGACGTGGGTACTGCTACGGGATGAGGTTCTTCATGTGCGTGAACTACGAGCATGACCCCCTCCCACCATGTCGCAATGTTAGACCAAAAGTAAGAACAAACTGCATTACTAAATAAATAATATGTCATTGCTATTTTATTATGTGCTAACTTGTCATTGAAAAAAGACTCCACCTCCTCTCTGTGATTTTATGCAGTGGCTAGATTGTGAGCAGTCCGAACAAGACAAGCGTTACGTCGAGGCGACGGGTCGTTCAACACGTGAGAGGTGGCAAAGGATGGTTGAGGCAGAAAAACAAGAAAAAAAACGTAAGGAGCAGCAGGAGGAAATTCGCATTCGCCGGAGATCAAAGAACGTGAAGCGGCCGCGACCGTGAAGCGAGATAGAGAGAGGAAGAGGAGAGAGCTCAGGGCTAAGGAAGTGGGCGGATGCTATGAGGAAGGAAATACCCCGTTGTACCCAGATGAGCGTACTATACTATGCGAAAAGTGCTCTGTATCCATAAAAATTATGATTTCATTTCATCATTCTCTAGAGTCGGGTTGTATCTTTAAGAACTTGATTTCGATGCATTTCGATGCAAGCACAAGAACACTAGGGTGTGTTTTACGTGAGTCATGCACCAAACAGTGTACCTAGTACTAGGGTGTGTTTCCTCAGAGTCCTTGCCTGTTTTTCTTGCCCGGTCGAATGGCCCACCGTCACCCGCTTTATTGCCTACATATATGTGAGCACTCTTCTCCAATGTCACTTCACAACACAAGTACCAATGAGTTCTGGGGGGGATGATGATGACTCCTCGGTCCAACATGGAGCCGACAAGATCGAGTTCAACAACAATTTTCCAATCTTAGATAAGAGATTTCAAATCCATGCGTGATGTTAGAAAGTACGCACCAAATCAAACGGTGAACTGGCCAAGGTGTGCACACGGTGAGTTCTGTGTGATGCAGGTTTACCAGGGATGGGACAACTCTGGTCGACGCTTCTGGCATTGCTCACGAGCATGGGTAAGCAAAACTCTATGACCTCTGTCCTTCATCATTTTATGATTTACTAATGTAATCACGATACTCAAACAACCAAATAAGCTGCGGTTTCGTGCAATGGGTGGATCCCCCAGCTATTGACCCGTATCAAGAGTACATCAACTACCTCGAGGATGTTGTCATCTTCAACCTGAGGCAAGAACTCGCGTCGGCATTGGCTTCTCGGATCCGACATCTACCAGCACGACGACGGACCGGTGACCGGACCAATGGTGGTGAAGACGAACACCGGGTGTGAGGACGAGTTCTGCTGTTGTCCGTGCCACGAGAAGAAGGACAACACTCCACCAGCAACTCCACCCGCCACCGTCGATCCAACTCCAACCCCGTCAGTACTACATGCCCTCCCGGCACTCACGGTCTATGATGTCCGGGTTCTCCGGGTACTATTCGTACAACTAGACTACAAATGTTGTAATCGTTTATCTAAATTCCCTAAGGCACGTTAGGACTAGCAGCGACACAAAGTTAGGGTACTTGTGTCGTACGTGCCATTGCTTGTTTCTGTAATTCGTCGTTAAGTATTAATGGTTCGTCGTTAAGTATCAATGCTTCAAAAATTGAAATTTACAAAAATCTTACCGCCGTAGGGCATGGCTAGAGGCCATACATACCGCCGGTGGCCTACGGCCACCGGAGGTCACGCTGGCTGAGGCTCACGAGGGCCCCAGCCGGGCAGTAGATATGTGCCCGGTGGCCCACGGCTGTGCCCTGCCCACCCCGCCGCCGTGCTGCACGACGGTAGTGGGGCCACGGTGCAGATGTATAGTTTTGCAAAATTTCTGGCGGACCATTTATTTTTGCAAAATAGAGAAAAAATATATATAAAAAAAATTCTTGGGAATGGGATTCGAACCGTGGTCTCCTGTGAGTCCATAACTCAAGTTGAGCTAACCAGTTGAGCTTCGGCCGTTTTCTTGTTACTGTGTGTATCGTCTTTTACTTATACAATTTAATTCCAAACACGCTTGCTTTTAGTTGCCTTTTGATTTGTTATTGCACTCGTACACAGCTGTTCATGTCCCCAAATCACGTACTTCACTTGCGCTTAGTACTCCTGTATTTGAATCTTTAGTGCGCTTCAAGTTATGGTTTATCTGCGTTCATATACATCTTTGGCATTAACCTTTCATGAGTTTACTGTTTGTTAACTCTAATTGTATTTAACCATCTATTTACTATTCACTGGTTGAAAATACTGTGATCACAAGTCCGTGGGATTTCTTGAGATTGAATTTGGCCCTTCGGAATTGATCGGGGTAGCTGGCCAAACACCCTTCGGAATATATTACACAATTAATTTGAATTCTTCGGAGTTGACTGGGCAATCAAATTGCAGTTCTACTAAAAAAAGGATCCTTTGTTAGCTTCGGTCTCATCAAGGATTTAATTTTTGGGATATTGGATTTCTCACTGGTATAATCAAACGAGAGTTCATGGACAGCCTTACGGCTCTTCGATTATTACCTTAGGGCTCTTCACTCATTAATTTATGGTTCTTCTATCACCATGCTCTTATTGTTTGGTCATCACTTTGTATTGGGACATCTATGACTTGTCTCCGCAAGGGGGCTCAAAACGAGACAATTTTTGGGATATTGGATTTCTCACTGGTATAATCAAACGAGAGTTCATGGACAGCCTTACGGCTCTTCCATTATTACCTTAGGGCTCTTCACTCATTAATTTATGGTTCTTCGATCACCATGCTCTTATTGTTTGGTCATCACTTTGTATTGGGACATCTATGACTTGTCTCCGCAAGGGGGCTCAACGAGGCAATTTTATGTCACCTCTTCGCGCAAAGCATCTTGTTACATCCAAAATCATATTTGATCAATGAGTTTACGAGCTTCATGCTTACGGGAAGTTACACGAATTGTTTCGGCAAATTTTACGCACTTGGAATCATCTCGGTGGGACCTCACGAGATTGAATTTTACTAATTGGACCTCATTTTTGTGATTATGGTACAAATGACTTCGAGGTTCATTTTTGTCATCATGGCTGATTCGGGAGGAACTCCAGGTCGATATCAACCCTATGTTGTTGTGGCCCATCCAATCCAACCTCATTGAGATTGAGACACGAACGTCACATTGAAAATCATTTAGCTTCTTATGGACTTCGGAACCTTCGCTGGAAGATGCCATGCCAAGGCCAATGACAACAACCTCATTCCCTTCGGCGCAGCCAAGAATATCTTCGGGCACAACCACAGCACCGAAGATTCCCCTGAAGTCCCACCATCCCACCATCTTCGTTCGCGTTGGGCATGACGAAGATTCAACCGAAGATTCGGATTCTAAAGCATGACGACCTCACTTCGGCCCATTGCGGATAACCCAGCCGAAAGGAAAAAGTCCTTTTGACATCCCTCATCTATTACCGAAGTCTAACTGTCGTCCTTCATCTGCAAAACCGGATATTTGGGGTCCCTCAACTATTAAATCCGGTTATTTTTGGTCCCTCGGCTGTTTCGGAGGGTGGTTTTCGCATAACGTTGCCGCAACTGGGTATATAAGGTCCCTCAACTATCAAAAATATTTATTTTTTGTCCCTCAACTATCAAATCTATTTATTTTTCTCTTGACTGTTTTGGAAGGTGATATTCGCATGACGTGGCGCTGGATCAACATGCCAGGTACTCCCTCCGTCCCAAAATATTTGCACTTTTTGACTTCGGCGCTTGACGTTTGACCATTCGTCTTATTCAAAAAAATTGTGAAAATATTATTTATTTTGCTATGACATGTTTTATCATCATATATATTTTATTAAGTATATCATAATTATTTTTTACATTTTCACAAATTTTTGAATAAGACGAATGGTCAAACGTGATTAGTAGAAGTCAAAGGTGTAAATATTTTGGATGGATGAAGTACATGTGAGGTGGGACCCATGTCACGTGACTATCTTCCTCCCTTTCTCATTCTTCCTTCCCTCTCTCTAACACTTCTTTCTCTCTATCTCCTCATCCCTATCCAGAACGACGGAGCTCTAGAGCGATACGGCACGACAGGCTCGTGTGGCAGAGCGGCTCGTGTGGTAGAGCAAGAGGAGAGAGAAAGAAGTAAGCCACATGACATGTGGGACCCACCATCACATGTACCTCACATGTGGGACCCATCATCACATTGTCAAAACCACCCTCTAAAAGCAGTGAGGACCTAAAATAAATAGATTTGATAGTGTGCCACGACCAGCTCATCCCTATCGAGCAGACGGAGCTCTAGGCGTCTGGCACGGCTCGTGTGGCGGGCGGCTCGTGTGGTAGAAGCAGAGGAGAGAAGAAGAAGCCACATGACATGGGACCCACCATCACATGTACCTCACATGTGGGACTCATCATCACATTATGCGAAAACCACCTCAAAACAAAAGCAGTAGAGACAAAATAAATAGATTTGATAGTTGAGGACTCCGATCACGATTTTGCGGATGAGGACCAAAATCGACTCGACGATAGATGAGGACGTGAGAAGGACTTTTCTGATCTCTCCGGGCCTCTTCATTCTTCGGGACAGCCCAGCTCAACCTCTTCGCACGAAGCCCAGACCAAAGATCTCTTCGGCTGCTTCGGATATCTTCGGGCCCAACCAAAGGTTCTGCTCTTCGCCCTATACTCTTCGCAGCTCCTCTTCGGCCCACTCACTGTGAAAAATCAGAAAAAATCTTGCGAAGAGGGGGTTTCGAACCGTGACCTCCTCGAAGGTACACAGCAAGGCTGCGCTGACCACTAGCACAGCCACTCGTTTGTTGATTTGAGTACATCGGCTTTCTTTTTAACCATACAGCTCAACCGCTATTGAATATGTACCATGCACGCAAGTAGGGCTTGTTTAGTTCGAGGCCTGCCAGGCAGTGACCTCAGCACGAGGCGACTAAAATCGGATGCCTGGGAACGCTGCCTGCGCCAGGCAACTTTGCCAGGGCTGCAACCAAACTAGCCCGTAGTTTTTTATTCGAGTATATGCATTGCATACAATGTTTATTTCGGATAACGCATAAAGATCATGGGCCAAGCACGCGAAGGCCCAGGACCAGTCACTGGATCTTCGGTTATCAATGGATCTATGGCCTTTCGATTGTAACAATGGATTCCCGGAGAATTATATAATAACTTAAACTGCAAGTGTAAGTGAGCAAAAATTCTTCATCCTAGTGCTCTCTTTACTTTACTATCCAAACGATCGTTATCTATCATCGGTCCCGAAGTAACAATCATCCGAAGAGATTGTTACTTTCGGGAAAATATTGCAGAAATAAGTGAACACATGCGCCTGGCTCGGCGAGGACAAGTCGCATTTAGTTCACTTAAGAAAAATATATAAAAGTGGGGGCGCATGTGATAACTATTCTGCAAAAGTCGCGAAGATGTTAAGGAACATGCAACAATCTGTTCCAAAGAGGAGCGCATGATTCGCTTAAAGGCCTACTTTCCGCGAACAAAAAGTCTTCGACGGTCAATGTGCGAAGCCCCTCAGTAAAATACTACAGGGATAAGTCGACTCGTTAAGCGGCGTAGTCGCAAAATCATCCGCTTTATCATAAGCGAAGAAGCCTTCGGTGAATGCGGCAAATTGTAGACAGGTGACGAGCCACCTCAAGGTCATATTATTCGGAGGATAATCGAAGTCGAGCTATCATGCCACTTCATGTAGCTGGGGCTTGCATGGCAAACCAGCTACTTGTTATGCATAACTCGTATTTATATTATCATGCTACATCACATGTTCACTAACTCTTCGACATAAAAACATGTTACTTCCGAAGTAGTTCCTTGTCTTAAATTTTTTTCAGGATATTATGTTGTGAATACAATCAAGTTATTATGGAAATTGGTCTTCGAAAAAATGAACTTCTAGCTGAATTTTTCGGGTGTCCTAGCATTGGCTCTTCGGTTAACTCTGTGGCTCTTCGGGTTATCATGAATTAATCTTCGCAATAATGAATTGCAAGCCGAGGCTCTTCGTATATTTCAGCTATGGAGGGATCTTGGTGAACCAATTCACCCATCTTGCCTGAAGCGGGTGAACGAAGACCCAAGAGGACTTCGGGACGATGAAGAAAGCATCACACGACTTTCTCTACTTCGGCTACATCGACTACACGGAGGAAATAACTTTAGGAGGATGAAGCGGGAACGAAGTGGGGGAGATCTTTTCGGCAAGAATGGCAAAGTTGACGGCACCACAGAAGAAGCTTTTCATTGTCAAATGAAGACCGAAGATGACATTGGCTAGGCTAGTTGATAACTCCATATGTGTAGACCCGTGAGATGTGCGTGCTCTTTTCTCCATTCTGTTTTTCCCACTGGGTTTTCGGAATGGAGTTTTTAGCGAGGCGTACGGGTGGGTGGTCACGAGGGCATGTCCTTGGGCCGAAGAAAAAGTTTAGTGAATCATTTTCCCCTTGTTTTCATCTACTTCGCTTTGTTGTACCATCCAAACCAAAGTAGCTGAGGGGCTAGAATGTTGGGGGGAATGATTCACAAGGTACCCCCTACATTGGTTTAGGGGCTCGGATGTAATAATTGTACCCACCAGGGGCTTGGGGCTAAAATGACACCCTTCCCCTTAGCTATATAAACAACCCAAGGGGGTTGAGAGAGCGGACCCCCCCCCCTCCTCACTTGTCTATTTTCTCCTCGTGAGTATGTTGTTGTATTTTCTTTTATGAGTGTTGGCTCCCCTTAGGGAGACTGTTTTTACCCCAACAGTTCATATTATAGCCCGTCTGTGAATTGTAGTCATTTTATATCTTATCTATATATATTTTCCCTTCTCTCCACTAGCCTCCCCTTCCTCCCTTCTATTCCTATTGCACACCTATATATTTCCACACGTCTAATCCCCTCCGCCTGCATCTTCTTCTCCACCTCTATCTTGCCTCCTATGCTCCTCCTCCGCTTCCATTTACTACTCTCTCTGCTCGCGACTAGCCCCTCACTGGCAGTTAGGAGCAGCAGGAACATGCAAGGTGGGGGAAGGGATGGTGGCCTGGTGGGCATGGGTGGCGGTGATGGAGGAGGTGCGTGCGGGTGTGTTTTGCAGTGGCGATGATAGGGGCTTTGTCTCCCCGTGGTATGCTGCCTCCCTCTCTCCCTGCCTTTCCTCCAAGGTAGTTGGTGGCGGTGGCGTAGCTAGGATTTTAGATCAAGGTGGTCCCACTTAGCATGAAAAATTCTTAACACTACAACTATAATGTACAAATATATATGTATAATTGTCCAAATACAAATACTAAGAACAATTTAACTCCTACTTTAATGGGTAAACGTGGAATGAAATGCTTTATTCTTCTAAAAATCAGATGAAGACAGTAGAATAATGGGCTTTGGGCTGGGTTCTAGGGTGGTCTATGACCCACACGGACCACCCTACCTATGCTCGGCCACTGCTTGGTGGCAGGCTCCAGTTGCGTGGCAGAGCTCTAGTAGTGCCTTTTTTATTCTTTTTAACAGCCTTCACTACCGATTCATGGTCTGACGATGACGGGGATTTTTTATCGTTGATCCAATCCAACAGGACTCCGAATCAAGTAATGTTGCTTTTAAGACCGGCGGTGATAGGCGGATCTGTAGTAGTGGATATGGAAATGTGTGCGTGTCTAGTGTGGTGGTTGTACTCACACATCCCAATGGCGATGGTGACTACCTCACTATCATTGTTGCCCGTGTGGTCCTGTTTCATGGTAATTTTGTCATGTAGTTTATGACATACACCGGCTTTGCAGTCTCACACAAATTAAGTAATGTTTTTTTTTGCGTTTGTTGGTGTTGCACAAAGTTGGATTTTGTTTGTGATGCAAGCTAGTTGCTCCTACCTGCATCCGCATTTCCATTGTCGGGTGTTCGGTTTAAACACTTTGCCTTTGATAGTGCACGACTTGTATATCTCTACCCTTCTGTCATTCTGTGTCACTATTATTCTATCTTGTGGGACTGAGATACCAACTAAAGTCTGTCATAATGCTATGTTTTGTCTCATTAAAAAAACTCCATCGACCTAAATTGAATAAGTTTTGGTCACATCACAAAATTTATATACTCTAGTTGAGAAAAGATCAATGTGCGAACACTTTTTATTTATTTTCATGTATTTTTTCATCACATACAATATATTATTAACATGGAGTTCATTAGTGATTAAAACATGTTTTATTTCCACCCCATATGATATTTTTCAGAAAAACTTCTTGTTTAGATTCCAAAATTACATTATTATTAATCACATTGATATGAAGGTTTTGATCGAGTTAGTCTAGACCAACATATCATAACAAATTCAAACAACATATATTATTTGGCATTTTAAAGGACAATCCTCTGTGGTTGTGTCAAAAAGTAGTTTGGTTTGCCGCTTGTTAGGCTTTAAAATATGGAATAATTTATTATAATATAATTTTTATTCAAGGGAGCACATTATTCTTTTGCTCATGCATGTAACCCTCGCTGTTTTTTTATTCATGGCGGCACCTTTAATTCATCCCTCGGTTAGACTTTTGTCTCGAGTTAGCCTACTCCCTGCCAATTTGTTTTTCTTTGTCATCTCATATATTGACAAAATCATCCGACTGTATTTTGCTCAGGTCGTTGCCTTTGTCGTCCCGTCAGGTTTTGTGTCATGCTTAGTGCTCAAGGCTACCTTAGATTATAGGTTTATCATTGTTCTGTTATGTAACTGCCCTCTATTTTGATTATATCGTCAATTCCTTTTTGGTGTGGGTTGCTATGTATCAAGTCTAATTACTTGGTTATGATGGATAATCGATGGATTTTTATTTTGGGGATAAGTATAACTGGTTCTTTTGGATGGAAGGTAGAAATTTCTCTTGCCTGCATAGTAGCTACTGTTTTCCAAGATCATTTTTTAGGCTTTCAATTCTGGGTTTATTGCAGCTTGGAGGGACGTAACTAAACTAATTGTGTCCTCATTTGCATTATTGCATAACAACAACCATTCCATTCTCCTAACATGTGCCAATGTTGTTTTCTATGGTAAAATGAAACGACTGTGATGTAGCAAAAGTTTCTTTTTTGGGGTTTTAGAACTTCTATTGTTTTCCAACACATTTCATCGTGTTATGTACAAACGCAACTAAATGTGATATAGGTGGTATGCTCTCTCGTTGGTGATTATAAATTTTATTTTCATATGTACCCCTTTCACCATGTGGTTGTAAATGGAAATGACTTTTTGATGTATTTTTATATTCGTGTATGTCTAGGCAGGTAGCCCCCTTTTTCTATTCATGTATGTCTATTATAATTCTATCTCTGTTTTGCTTAATTACATTTTGCACTATTCTTATTGTATTTTTATTATATAGTTTCCTAGGAAGAAGCCTAATATCATTGTTTATACCTCTAATGAAAGTGACGAAGCTCAGTATGAAGACAACTACCATTCCCTGGACGGAAGTCAAAGTGATGGTGCCCCCGAAAATGATGTGAGCAGTCCAATTCTTATGCGATTTAATATTTTTGGTTGTCTATCTAATATTATTTTTTGGATTAACACTTACATGTTATGAAGCATGGCATATTTTTTTATAAATAATTCTAGTTTGTTTTTATGTGATAGGACCAATCTGATGATGAACTTCGTATCTTTAAAGAGCATACTACACGCATGTTTTGAAAAAAGTGAGTTACTTTTCCTTTTTTTATGTTCGACTCTCTTTTTTGCAGCTTCATATCATTTTGTAGGGCAGACACCTTTTACTTTTGTGTATTGGCTTCTGGTTCCTCATAGGAATACCAGTTTAATTACTATACATATTTATGAAATTTGACAGTGCTTTATGAGACATTTTACAGTACATGCCACACTGTTATTTCCATATTGTGTTTATGAAAATCTGGTATCCATTTAGTTTACACATTTTCCCCTAGCTTTTCTCCCTCCTGTTTGCTAAGTTCTATATTTCAATGGTTTGTCTGCCGTATATTGCCTTTACACATCACACAAATTATTTTGCTAAGTTCTTTTCAAATTTCCACACTGCTGTATATAGGCTACCATTATCTTCAAAGCATTCATATTTGTGCTTTTCACTTTTATGGTCTACTGTATTTTCTTATATGTACCTGTTTCTAAATGTTTCTATATCCTTTTTACCGGATGCAGTGTAATGAAATGAAATTATTGAAGAGGAAGCTTGTTGAGTCACTTGCTAATATTGTGGCAATACATTTAGTTTATTTTTGATGTCCCCTCTCACCTTCTGCATCTGTTCTTATAAATTATGTTTCAATTCTATTTTTGAATTCATTGTTTCATGCTCCCTTTACATTCTTTTTCTTCAGGAGAGGCAACCCCAGCCCATAAAGAGACCAAAAGATGTCTTTACTAGGTCGTCAGTTACTCATTTTTCTTCTTTCATATCAGCGTTTGATACTAGAGGAGTGTAAGGTCATTGAAGATTTTGAATTTGGTTCTCTACTTCAATTTGATCGGTGTTTGGTCCCTGACAAGTTTGCCCAGTGGGTGGCAAGGCTAGTCAACTACAGATCCAGGGATATTGTGTTGAATGGCAAGGTTATATCTCCCACTAGGGAGTTAGTTAATCTGGAGCTTCAAATCAATCTCCTGCAAAGGTTCCTAACTGCCTATAACTTTATATATTTGTTCTGCATTTTTTTTAAAATGTTCACAAGTCCCTCATCTATGTCCTGAGAGTTCATATTTCCATGTCTTTTGTTAACTATGTTCCTGTCATTTCTTGCAATTAGTATATAAATATATTTTCACAATTATATTAAATTGATTGATGCTATTTGGATGCTAACAGTTATTAGCTTGGGTTGGATGTCTCCCATGTTTTCGTGCCTCACATGACCTCCTTTTTGAACCTGTGATATTAGGAATTTCTTATGCTCCTAGTTCAAGGTCCAATGAAATAAGGAAATTGCCTGACTCAATTCCATCTTCTATATAAAGTTAACAAATTTTCATATCTCTGTTTGACATTGAGATTGTTTCTGTCATTGTTTTAATCACTCACTAATCTCATTGAAATTACTTCACTCAGTCAGTTGTAATATATCAAGAATTTAGTTGTAATTATGGACATGATTGTTGTACCTGTGTTTGCATATTTGTTGATTTGTCATTTGGCGTTTGTATTTTTGCTTCTTTATTTCGGTATTTGGGTGTTATGTTAAATCTCGTTTGGGGGTTTCCATCACATCCTAGAATTTTATGCTAACATGCATTGAATATAGAATAATATGTTTATTTGAATTTGGTATTTGGGTCATCTGTCAAATCTGTCATTTGGGGGTTTCTGTCACATTGCAGAATATCATAACATGCATTGTATATAGAATAATTTGTTTATTTGAATTTAGTATTTGGATCATCTGTCAAATCTGTCATTTGGGGTTTCGTTACATCACGAATATCATGCTAACATGCATTGTATATAGAATAATTTGTTTGTTTGAATTTGGTATTTTTTATTTTTCATTTGAAGTTTGCTATTGTTGATGGTTCTTTGTGTTGTTTTCATCCTCTGTTTTTTCTTCAAAGTAGGTTAGTATGCCTATGATGGTATAAATGTTTTCCTAGATTTGATTTTGGAAAAGAATTGATGACCTTGAGCTCCTTTTTTTCCTGCTACATGTGATGTTTGCTGCCATCAGTTACATTTTCCTCCAAGTTCAAGGTTAGATGGAAAAGGCAAACTACCTGATGTTTCCTTTGTGTTGTATAATTCTATGTTTTTTCTTCAAGGTAAGTTCATCATGCCTATGATGTTATAAATGTTTACCTAGATTGTATTTTGCAAATAGATTTTTGATAATTCTGAACTTGAAATGTGTTTCTGCTCAATTTTATATTTCTTCTGGTTACAATTATCATTTATATCATCAAACCATGTGACATATCCATTCTCAGGCCCAAGATTTTTTGGCTGCCACTAAGTGAAGCTTGGGATAGGTATGTCTCACGCTTCCATGACTGTTATGACCTCCTTTTATACTACATGTGATCTGTTTATATTTTCCCCAAATTCAGGGTCAGAGCAAACTATCTGCGGCTAATTCTTTATATTTATTTTTGTTTTCATTTGTTAAGACTGTGTTGTTCTCAGGTATTACAAATACATTCTGGGCTATTTCGAATTTTGTAAAATAGATCCTAATATATGAATGCATGCTAATCTGAAAAACAAATTAATCTACCTATGGCTATGGGCTGTTTGGAACATCTGACCCTGCA
The DNA here is from genome assembly GCA_022644695.1 of Cenchrus purpureus. Taxonomy (NCBI): domain Eukaryota; kingdom Viridiplantae; phylum Streptophyta; class Magnoliopsida; order Poales; family Poaceae; genus Cenchrus; species Cenchrus purpureus. The sequence continues at coordinate 38,207,839 of CP053454.1, forward strand.
TGTTACATACGAACATGTACGATTGTCGTGTTTGCTAGCTCGAGATTCTTAGGAAAGTTCTGTGATCTCTTTTCCATCTGTTCCTTCTGCTTGTGCTCCTTTTGTGCTGCTAGCTCGCTCTCCAATGCACCTCCACTATCCAGATTGTCAGTTAGTTTGTTTGGGCACTAATTCTTGGTTTTATGTTTTTATTCATGCCGACTCAATATGCATCCATCATCAATATAGGACCTTGTTGTTATTTACCTGCCTAATGATGAAGATACATTTCTTGATTGTTCTTTTAACTCTAGTTTGTATGTGGTAATTTATTCAATCAGCTAATGTAAATTGTTCACTTCGTTGCTGTAAATTCTATAGATCTTAATCTATTAGATTTTTCTGTTATTTTTGTCTCTGGTAATCTGACAGATTTTGCTTCTAGGAAAATTTGTGTGATGGCATGATGAAAATCACACAGATTTGACTTCTTTCTTAATTTGGTGATGGTTGTGAGGGAGATATGTGTGATTTGATTTCTACCAAAATTTGTGTGATGGCATACCCAGAATAACAGATTTGTAGCCCAACAAATTTGTGTGGTTTGAAGCCTCAAATCACATGTGTGACAAGGACCCTCAAATCACACATGTGACAGATAGACAGTCCCAACCTGACAATTGACCGTTGTTATAATAATTATTCCATATTAAGTGAACCCATGGGATGTCTGCATTGTTGAAGAATTTGTATAGATGTTTCAGCAACAATGCATTATTATGAACCCTTAAATCAATTACTCCCGGACCACCTTCCTCCTTGGGCTGGCAGACCATGGGGTGTTTGGATGGAGGGGCAAATGGGGTAAATGGGACAAATTTACCCCAAATTTACCCTTAAAGTGCCAAACATGTGGGGCAAATGTGGTAAGACAAATGTTTTGCCCCCCTAATTCCATTTACCCCTAAAAAGTAGCAAATTGAAGAAAATTGTGATGGGCGTGGGCCCTATAATTCCTTTCCCATCCGCATCCCTCCCCGCGGCTCTCCCGTGTGCAGAGACGGCGGCTTGGCGTCGTACTCCGTTACGGTGGCGCGCGCAGGCATCGTGCGTCGGGCTCAGCGGCCGCGTGTTGAGCACGAACGGCTCGTCTGCCCAGCTCCGCCACGTCCAGAGCATCTGCAGCGGCACCTCCACAGGTCATGTGGGACCAGTTGCACGGTGTAGCCCCACGCCATGGAAACGGACATGCAGGAAGCAAGCTGCAGCCGGCGAGCAGCAACGAGCGGCAGCACGAAGCAAGCTGCAGCCGTCAAGCAGCAGGCAGCAGAGAGCAGCTTGGCGCCATTTTTCCCATTTGATAAAGGATATGCTGATTTAAAATGATTATTAAATGTTTAGCCTATCAACATTTACCCTTTAATCCAAACACCGAAGGAGCAAATATTATTAAAGGCAAATGAGAGGGGCAAAACATTTGACTTGGGGTAAATATTTACCCCAACAATCCAAACAGGCCCCATAGCTGCTTTTGGTGGCTTTTTAGCATTGAGATCTGATCCTCTCCAAAGTAGGTGTTTTCTGTATTTGTCTAGCTGATCCAAAACTGTTTTGTGAAGTTTCATGGAGCATAGCAAGAAGATTGGCATGGAAGATAGAACTGAATTTACTAAAATTAATTTACCTCCCTGATCTAGAAGCCTAGAAGTAACGTATAGGCGGGTTGACCCTTGAGATTCACAAAATGCCTTGATGACTTGCCTAAAAAATGTCCTGATGAGTTGGGTCGCAGCCTACAGACCAGAAATACTATTGTCAGCTTATACAGTACGACCTCGAAGAGCTCACCTGGTGCTTGAGTCTTCCTGGATAATAATGCCCAAATTTTATGCGGGTAAAAACCCATCTTATAATATCCTTGTATCGGGAGGTACGGGGGCACCACGCATGTTTTATTACACAAAATGGCACTGGTGTACTTTGAAGTTTAGTTCAGAAGTTCTGAATTTTCGAAGAGCAATTCCGCACCGCACGTACCACCTAAAACTACAGAATATATAATATTTTAAGTGCTGCGACCTTAATTTCGGTTAAGTTTCAAGTGCAATAAATTTCAACGAAAACATGCATTGCATGCTGAAGCTTTATTTCTGTAAAGTTTAAAGTGCTGCAACCTTAAACTAGCGCTGCAAAAGACAGACACTTGTTTGCAAAATACTTCTTTGCATAAACGTACCGGCCGATGCAAATTTTTTCAAATGATAGTGACGTTTTTGGCTATAAAGAGCTGTGATAATGTCATGGGCCTCGTGGGCCGGATAGGCAAGCCCATTAGGGTTCGATTAGGGATAAGATTAGATCCTTTCTTAGATTAAGTTAGCCTCTATATAAGGAGAGGACTTGTACCAGCTTGAGGCAAGCAATGAGAATATCAATCTATTAGGGTTAGCCCTTTATCCTCGCCTGTGGTCCGCCGCCATCGGCGAGGTCGGGCTGCTAGGGTTCAGGGTCATCCGGATCGTGGTACATAACAACTTGGTATCAGCTTGCTTGGTTTCGTGTCCATGGCTTCGCGGAGCAATCCCGTTCTCCGGTTTGCCTACTCTGACATCCCATTGCAGTATTGCCTCTTCAAGCGGCGGCGACGCCAGCGCCTATGGGTCGGATTGCAGCAGCCATGCTCCAAGAGATGCGAGGCGGGCGAGTTGCGGCGAGATCGCGCCGGCGGACATCTCGACGGAGACAACGAGGAAGATGCTTACCGTCGGCGATTCAGCTCGGGCGGCTTCCTCGTGGCGCCCGAGTTTGGCGGCGCGAGTGCAGCCAAGGCCAGCGGTGCGTCCGGCGCAACTCTTGCGGTCGAGGGATCCCCGTCACGCAGATGGAGGAGGTGGCGGCGCGGATCGGATTCCGGTCGTTTCTTCTCAGTGGTCGGCGCCGACTGCGTCACGTGCTTCCGCCCGGCCGTCCGCGATCGTACGCGGCCAGCGCCAGACGCTGCTGCTTCGCACCGCCGATCGTTGCGTGGACGTCTCCGGGGGCACCCATGGCGTCGACTGCAGCTACACGGGAGCGTCCACGGCTGCACGGACCACGCACGCCCGGTCGATGGGGCCGTCAGCGATCGCCGGCGAGGGCCGCCGGCGGGCCTCCGCGTCGATCCATTCCTGTCAACTTGGCGGGATGTCGCATCTGCAGGCGGGCACCAACGCAGACGAGATTTGCGGCGGCGGCGGCTGTTGCGGCCGTAAAACTCAGGATGCTTCGGCATTCAGCTCATCCATTCGCAGGAGCAGATCAGCAGGCCTTACGGGCTGGACTGGTGGGCTACCTCAGCTTACTTTCAACCCATATGCGGTCCACTCGGTAGTGCTACTTCCATGGGATCCGGGAGGAGTCGACACGCAGATTGGTTTTGGCCTTCGCTCGTACATGTTGTGTCGTATTATTTATAGGAATAATAAAGTCGAGATGTAAAAGACTTTATGCTGAGTTTGTGTTAAGTTGTGTCGTTTTCAAGCTGCAGCTCGAGGACGAGCTGCTCAAAAAAGGAGGGAGTAATGTCATGGGCCTCGTGGGCCGGATAGGCAAGCCCATTAGGGTTCGATTAGGGATAAGATTAGATCCTTTCTTAGGGATTAAGTTAGCCTCTCTATATAAGGAGAGGACTTGTACCAGTTGAGGCAAGCAATGAGAATATCAATCTATTAGGGTTAGCCCCTTTATCCCTACTGTGGTGGGCCGCCACCATCGGGGTCGGGCAACTAGGGTTCGTGGTCATCCGGATCGTGGTACATAACAGATAACTTCATCAATACCAAGAGAGGTACTTTCTTATTAAAGGTACTCCATCCGTATTAAAATATTTGTCGTTGTTGATTTTTTCTTACAACTTTGATCGGTCATCTTATTCAAAAAAATTATTGCAAACATGTAAAGGATAAGTCAAATTTGAAATACATACACTAGTAAAGCATATAGCAAACAAAATAAATTGTACTTGCATAATTTTTTAAATAAGACGAATGGTCAAAATTGTAGAAAAAAGTCAATGACGACAAGTATTTTGGTACGGAGGGAGTACTTATTAAGTACAATACATGTTTTTGAACGAACAAAAAAGGATTTTTTTTAAGGAACGTGTACAGTACATGTTGATAAAAGACAGCAGTTTTGACTAAACACAAGCACCAAATCAGAAGACACAAGAAAAGTAAGAAAAGATAACTAGAGTTGTGATTCACCATATCACCGTTTCTTAGAGCATCGGGATTATCCAATTAAACGGGTGATCAAATTGCTACAGTAATCATCACCCATCCCGATGCGATATAGCATCTAACCTCTGGTCCACGCTTCGATCTGCCTCTCCATCTCTCAGTCGCCCTAGCTGTTTTTCATGGATTACTATGATCTAGTATACGTTCAAATGACTGGTCCACAACACTAAAGATTTGCTGGGACATCGAGAGTCGGAACTCAGCTCATGCATTGGGTACAGTGATCTACGCTATGCATCATTGTTTTATTTAATGCATACTGTAAGAGCTATTTGTCGTGTAGCACATCGAATGCCTGATACAAGTCACAAGGATAAGAAGGTGTTCGGATCCCTTTAGTCTCCTGACTAAAGTTTAGTCAGACTAAAACATTTTAGTCAGCCTCTGTTTGGAGGGTGACTAAAATTAGTCAGTATTAATTGTTCTTAGTATTAATTGTTCTCTCTCCCTCCCCTTTTCTCCTCTCGCGCGGCAATTAATGAGGAGAGAGAGCCATTTTAGTCACCTTTAGTTGGGTCACCTTTAGTTCGAATGGTCGTTAAGCGAGCAACTGGTGATGAATAAGTATCAAAGAAGTCTTCACCCTCCTTTTGTGTGTAACCTTTGGCCACAAGCCTTGCCTTGTACCTCTCAATTGCACCATCAGGCCTAAGCTTTTTCTTGAACACCCATTTACATCCAATAGGTTTGCACCCATATGGACGATCAACAATCTCCCAAGTACCATTAGACATTATTGATTCCATCTCACTCCTGACTGCTTCCTTCCACAAGTCAGCATCAGGAGAGGAAAATGCCTCTTCAATGGTTGTTGGAGTATTATCCACAAGATACACAATGTAGTCATCACCAAAGGATTTCGCAACCCTTTGTCTCTTACTCTTTCGAGTAACTACAGTGTCATTCTCCTCTGAGGATTTTTCACATGACTCTCTTCAATTTGTTCATCTGGAATGAGATTATCATGCTCATGGGAAATTATAGATTCATGATTAGAACTACTAGATGTAGATTTCATAGGAAATTTAGTTTCAAAAATGTAGCGTCTCTAGATTCCATAATTGTACCAACATGCATGTCAGGTACCTCAGATTTCATAATCAAGAACCTATATCCCACACTGTGAAAAGCATAACCAAGGAACACACAGTCTACGGTTTGAGGTCCTAGTTGGCGCTTCTTATTGATTGGTACATTCACTTTGGCCAAACAACCCCAAGTACGCAAATAAGAAAGATTTAATCTTTTTTTTTCCCATTCCTTGAATGGTGTGATTTCTTTGTCTTTCATAGGAACTTTGTTTAGGACATGACAAGCTGTCAAAATCGCTTCACCCCACTATTCCTTGGATAATCCCGCAGTGTCTAACATGGCATTCACCAACTATGTTAGAGTGTGGTTTTCCTCTCGGCAATCCCATTGGATTGAGGTGAATATAGCGGTATCCTCTCATGAACAATCCCATGTTCAACACAAAACTCATCAAAAGCATTGAGAAATATTCCTACCTCTATCGGACCTCAATCGTTTAATTTTCCTTTCAAGTTGGTTTTTCGCTCAGCTTTATAGGCCTTGAAATAATTTAACGCTTCATCTTTTGTTTTCAAAAGGTACACATAGCAGAATCTAGTACAATCATCTATAAAAGTCATAAAGTATCTTTTTCCCTTTTGTCAAAACGCCATTCATCTCACAAAGATCGGAATGAATCAATTCTAAAGGTGTCAAATTTCTTGGCTCGGCAGCCTTGTGAGGCTTACGAGTTTGTTTAGATTGCACACATGCATGACACTTAGAGCCTTTGACATGATTAAATTTGGGATTAAACTCATATTTGCTAGCCGCGTTAAACATCCACAATTAACATGACATAAACGTGAATGCCACAAATCTGTCTCATCACAAACGCTTACAGAGTTCACGACATTATTACACACATCCATCAAAGACAAGCGGAACAAACCTCTCGAATCATAACCCTTACCAACAAATGTTCCATGTCTCGACACGACACACTTATTGGACTCGAAAACAACTTTGCAACCATCACGACACAATAAAGAAATACTAACAAGATTCTTCTTTATTGAGGGGACATCTGCATGTGCTTCAATAGCACCATCTTTTCCAAGTAAGCTTGAATGACGGAACCAACACCATGAACAAGCGACGTGACCCGTTCCCCCATCGCAAGGCTCGATCCCCGCACGAAAGGATGCAAACAAAGGTATATCGGCACACACATGGATATTCGCACCACTATCCATCCACCACTGTGTGAATTACGGTGAAAGAACATAGGGTAAAGGATTACCATACCCGGATGTCCCTCCTCCTCCTCATTAGTCATCATGTTTGCTGATTTCTTTTCCTTCACAAATTTGCTAGGACACGCACTAGCCCAGTGCTCAGTGCTCCGGCAAACAAAGCATCCTTCATTCTTTTTCTTGTTAAATTTCTTCTTGAACTCTGTGTTCTGTTTTGGCTTAGGGTTGTGACCTTGCTTTCCCTTGTTCTTATTCTTGAAATTACGAGATGCATGAAATTTCTTTTTTCTGTACCATGTTGGCAGCAGATGACTCTGGATCTTTCCCATTGTTGTCTTTTCCCCTTGCCCTCTCCTCCACATCAAGAGTACCAATGAGGTCAGCCACATTGAACTCTTGTCTCTTGTGTTTTAGGGAGGTGGCAAAATCCTTCCAAGAAGGTGGTAACTTGGCGATGATACCGCCAGCCACAAACTTGTTAGGAAGAAGACATGGAAAATGTTCTAGTTCCTCAGCCAAAGCCTGAATCTCATGAGCCCGCTTCTACAATGTAATCGGTTCTCAACCATTTTGTACTCATAGAGTTGCTCCATGAGATAGAGCTCACTTAGCATCCGAAACTCCAAACTTCTCATTCAATGCATCCCATAACAATTTGCCAGATGTGTAAGATATGTAGTTTTTCTCATACTTGCTATGCAGTGCACAAATCACAGTGCCTCTGAAGAGGTTATCGGCTGCCTGAAATTTAGTCTCCTCATCAGGAGTCAAGTTTTCGGGCTTCCCCTCTGCGACATGATAGCAATGCATCGCAGTCAACCACAACACCATCTTAGCTTTCCAAGTCATGAAATTTTTCCCATCAAAAGTTGGTTTCAACACGCAAAACCCAAAGAACGGAAAATTGCCTATAATTTGGTTTTTGGATTGTTAGAAATCTAGGCAATTTACTCATTATTTTCATCCAGAAATTATTTAACATGAAGATGACATATAAACAGATTGATAATTTGAATGTAACACATTCTGAACATGCATATTGAAACGAACTAAGAAGAACATCTAAACATGCATATTGAAGAACTAACAAACATAGATATTGAAAGAACAAATAAATAAATAGAGAAGACAGATACTCGGCCGTGGCGTTGGATGAACCTGATGGATCAACCATGTCGTGGCGATGAAGTCAGCGACATCGTCAGAAGGTAGCGATCGGCGAACGCTCCCCAAAAACCAAATTGCCTCGTACAACTCCGGCAGAGATCACGTACAGAGGCTTTGGTTCCGGAGGCACCTACCTCCCAAGATCCCTGCGGCGTAGGGAGCACGGATGGGGATTCCGAAGCGAAGTTTCGTCTCACGGTGTGGTTCTGATTTTTCTTCTGTCTACCGAATGAGGAGGGGTCTACGGTGTGTTTCTGATTTTTCTTCTGTCAACCGAATGAGGAGGGGCTCTCTCGTATTTGTAGAGTGACGGGAGGCGAAGGAGCAGCGTGCGCCGCTGCTACGAGATGCGAACGGAACAGACGGAGCACGAAGAGTTGTCATCAAATCCAACTCCGTTTCATTATGGTAACTCCAGCACTTAGTTAATAGTGCCTACCAAAATGAAGAGTCTCGATCCTGTTCGTCGCAGACCGCATGCACGACTCGACTCGCTTGCCGCCAGCCAGCCAGCCACGCCCCGCACGTCACGACACAACACGACACGACTCGTCTCGGCTCGGCCGACCGCCGGCGGCGGCGCGCGCGCGTGTGGCACCCGTGAGCTCTTCTCAACTTCTCTAATTAAATTGGAACGAATCTAACTATTTAAGCTGAGTATGAAACTCTTGAAATTCCCATCCAGTGATTTTGTTGTTCTCAAATAATTTTAGTACCATAGAGTTGAAATTAATTTTAATGGGCCAAGCCCAAATAAAATTCCAATAGTTTTAGTCACCTTTAGTCCCTGGTGTTTGGAAGTTTAGTCCCTAAAGTGACTAAAATTAGTCTGACTTCTTCTAGTCAGGTGGATCCAAACACCCCCTAAGTATAGTGCCATGGTGGGTCCACGCAGGGGCAAGGCGCACACTGACGACTAATAAGGTGGCCGTAGGTAACACTTTGTACTACTACTAGGAACCGACCATACCTTTTGTCCGAGGCTCTAAATGCATTAGTTTCGGTTACCTTTGCATAGTAATGAAGGGAATATTAGTATCGTGTTCGAAAGGTTGGACCTCGCGGCACCCTCTGGAACACCATATAGTACACTCGGTACTAAAGGCCACCCTTTAGTATCAGCTGGACTCAACAGCCGGTACTAAAGGGTCATAGCCCCTTTAGTACCGGATGGAGGAATGCCTCGGTACTAAAGGAAGCACATTAATACCGGGTGGAGAGAAGCTCCGGTACACTCATCCCTCCCACGGATCCCTCCCTCAACACTACGAAATATCTTTGGTTCTCTCCCACCACTGGCCTCTCCCACCTTATCTTTTCTTCTGTTTCTTCTCACCTCTTTCTTTCTCCCACATGCAAGCAGGGAGCTGCGGACGGGGCGGCGGTGTGGGCGCGGAGGTGTAAGAAATCGGTGCTCGTAGCCTAAGAGGGGTAGGGGGTGAATTAGGCAAACTTAAAACCTTAACTCCTAAGGCTACCACTATTTTTTATAAAACATAAACTAGAACATGCTATATCTAGATGTGCAACTATGGTTGTTCTAGTGTGGAACCCTCATCTCAAAGAGTTTTGCAACCTATAGCCAATCATATCAAGATCCTACTCTATGAAAGTAAAGGCAAACAAAGATTGCAAGTATGAAATGTGGTAATGTAAGGAGGAATGAGAGGAATCAAATTTTTAACACGTGATTTATTTCGTGGTATTGGTAGGCACAAAGCTAACCATCCCAAGTCCACGTTGTTAAAGCACTTCACACAAGAGTATTGCTTCACGGTGATCACCAAGTCTCTCTAAGGTGCAACTGGACTTGCCAATTAGGCGCTGCCACAAAGGCACTCGCCAAGCTCCTTGGTCACCTTAATGTCGTCTCCACTAAGTAGCTTCTCCACCAAGGGAGGGCGTCCCCTCGCACACAAGTGTCTACACGCTCTACACCAAGTCGGAGAGTCGAAGAGTTGCCGGAGTGTCACAAAGGCCCTAAGGGTCTGGCGACACCTTGTACACCATGATTCACTCTAGAATCACCTCACAAGGTTAGCACACCTTACATACACTCAGCTCTAAGCCTATGCTTGCACTAAACACTATCTCTAAGCACTTACGGTGGCATGGATGCACTCTCCTCTGGACTTCAGCACGCTCCAACTCTAAATGGGCGAGTAGATGGGTATAAATTGAATAGCCCATAAGGTCGATATAGTCGCTCCGGTCCGGTGAGTAGCATCGGTTAGGTAATGCTACAAGCCGTTAGTTCCTTGCGTGGCCAGAACACACTACTTGTGTGGCAATTTGCTCCGTGAAAATTTGTGAAATGTATATGAGTTGAATATTTGTGTGGAAATTGATTGTAATTTGTAAATGATGCGTGAGATAAAATGAGATGAACTTGAAATTTTTTTAATTATGTGTGCTTGTGTTGTTGTGACTTAGAAAATGAGAACGAAAGGAAATGAGGAAAAGAAAAATAGTGCTTCCCATGGAGGCTCCTTTAGTACCGAGTCTCCTGACCACTGGGTACTAATGGATCCCTTTAGTACCGGGTAAATACCTAGTACTAAAGGCATCCCCTTTAGTACCCATTGCTCATTACCGGGTGGACAACAGGTACTAAGGGGGATTGAGACCCGGTATTGAAGGTCCTATCCCTAGTAGTGTATGTTCCCTATCAAAATGGATAAATTGTATCCCTCCTTTGCAAATTATAGATTGTTTTGTTTTTTTTCTATGTTCATATATTATTATACACCTACGTACTATATCTAAGTACATACCAAAATTAAACACCCTATAAAATCCAAAATGACCTACAATTTGGAATGGATGGATTAGAAGCATCTGTCCATAGATCTGTTACATTTTCTACAAATATTACTTACGTCTAGCATTATAAAATGATCTAAAGTAATAACCATAATGAAAAATATACTCATGGAAGGGAAGCAGCTTCGTTTATTAGATATATGGGCAAACCTTTTCATGAATTTATAATAGTTAGGACTCAAATTTACTTACCCATGGAAGAGCATGAGTTAATAATGGATACTGGTAGTAAAGAATAATAATCGGTAACCGATGTCTATCATGACAGGAAAGATAAACAAACTAAACTACCTTCCATGGACCATTGACTTCCGGGACCTAGTGGCAGGAGGACAGGTTTTCGATAAGAAGCTAGGATAGCTGACACATGACCGTAGTACTGTAAAGTGGCCAATTACTGCAGCTAGCGCCGGTCACAGGGAGGGCCAGCACCATTCAGGATTTCAGGCTCCAGCGAGCGTGGCGCGCGGGTGAAACCGGACAAGGACTGCAGGACGAAGGACGCGCGATCAGGTTAGCGCTCGGATCCCCGCTTCTTGATTTGTTTTTTTTTCGAGAATATCCGCTTCTTTATTTGTAGTACTATCCATGCATGAATGAATTGCGGACTGTGTGGAATGCTTAAACCATAGTGTCCATTTCATTTTTCTGTAGTCAGCACACGGCCGGACGCCACTTCGTTCCGGCAGTGTAGCAGTAGGAGGGCCGGTCCATCCGTGCGATTAGTTGCCGGAGAGACGCGAGCCATCATGGAGTCAACAACCTCAAGCACGCTGGCCGCAGCCAAAGTGTCCATAGGAGGGCTCTCCTCCAAGATGGTCGACGAGATCCATCGTATGGCCAGCATAGAGACCTGCGTCGTGGTAACGACAGTGCTGCTGGTGGCCAGGTTCCTGGTCGACTTCCTCGGGCCATGGTATGCGGCCTGGTCCGTCATGGCGTTTGCCGTTCCCGTCTTGGAGATGCTCAACTACTCCATGGTGAACTACACCTTGGGGCTGATGCAGCTATCGGCGGCGACGGTGAGCGACTACTTCCAGGTGTGGGCGGTGCTTCTGGTCACCCTGCAGTACAGCGTCAAGGTCGGCCGTCCGTACAGCAGGTCCAAGCAGATCCCGCTGCTGGATCTCATGTCTTCTGTCTGGGCGGCCAATCTACTCCGCGCGCAGACCACATATCCCCTCAAGATCCCTCTCTGGGTGATGTGGGCACTCAATGCTGCTCGCATCATCTCCTACTTTGCCTGCAGTCCTGCACTGACAAGGCGGTGACAATTAACCAAAAGAACCTGAGGCTCACCGCTGACTACATGAGCTACGAGCACGAGTCTGGGGGCTCTTCTGACCAGGGATTCACTATGGATGCGTACAAGTACCTGGTACTTGGGGAAGATCAGGTGCTCAAAGATCTCCAGGAGGCCAAAGCCCCCCCTGCTGTAGCCCAGGAGCAGGAACACACGCAAAGAAGACGAAAAAAGTATGGGATCCGCTTGGATCCTGTGGTGCACGAGAAGCTTATCACCCTAGACAAGATATGGCGTCTTGACGGCGGCAACAGTGGGCTGCTTGGAAGCACTGCGGACCAGGGCAACCAACTCAAGGACGTGTGCCTTTCCTTCGCTCTGTACAAGCTTCTGCGCCGACACCCTACGACCTCCCTATCCACGAGGCTAGATTGCGGAGGCAGGGAGAGAAGATCCGCAGGCTGGTATTCATACATCCTCCACGATGCCGAGAGGGCATTCCGTATCGTGGCCACAGAGATTTCATTCCTCCAAGACTTGTTCTACAGCAAGCATGCTGCCACTTTCGCCAATGGGTTCCCGGTGACGAATCTGATGCTCTCTGTCCCTGATTGCGGCGATGCGTACATAGCACACCCTGTGCGCTTGTACCAGAGAGGATGGATCAAGTGGGCCACAAGAAGGTGACTCATGGGGTCTTGGTCACCCGCCCAATTGTCACCCTCATCATTGGCAAGGAGCTAGCGGAGATATACTTGTACGTCATGTCACAGTGGACCAAGGTCCTGATGCTGTGCAGCTACGCCAAGCATCAGTCCCTGCGTCGTCCCTGTTTGAGAGCGCAATGCGGGTGGTGCTCTCCTTCATGACTAGGGACAGATGGGACGAGAAGATCCACCAGTACAACATCCTGATTTCAACTCGCGCAGCAAAGGTACCTAGATCCGCTGTCAACAAACTCTGGAACAAATTCCCCGTGAGCATCAGGATGGAGGCATGCACAAAGGAAGCCATCTTCCAGTCAATCAAGAGACTTGAGAAGAACCCAGAAAGCTTGGGCTCCTACTTCTCCAACGCCTTCGGACCACCGGACCAGCCTCTCCACAAGAAATTGCAATGGGCGTACGAGCTTGAGGCGCCAGCAGACACGCACAGGATACTTGTCTGGCACATTGCCACCGGCCTGTGCGAGATCGATAGGGCCTTGTTTAGTTGGTTGAAAATTTTGCCTTTTTAACTGCTGGAACTCGTGTAGCATACTGTAGCACGTTTCGTTTGTTTGTGGTAAATATTATCCTACCATGGTCTAATTAAGCTCAAAAGATTCGTGTCGCAAAGGACATCCAAACTGTGTAATTAGTTATTTTTTTACCTATATTTAATACTCTGAACATATGTCTTTTACGTATTTAATGATGTGATGGAGAAAGTGGAGAAAAGGTTAGAAATTTTAGCCAACTAAATAAGGTCCTGCTCGCTTCCGACGAAGCCGCGGCATTAAGACCCTCGGAAATGTCTCCCAAGCCATTTGTAAGGAAACCGGACCACAGCGAGGGGTGGTGGGAGCACTATACAACTGCGGCCAGCTTATCCAACTACTGTTCCTACCTGGTGATGCAGGCACTGGTGCCGGACAACGGCCTTGTTACTTTACATGTAATGAATGAGGTGTTCTTTGAGATCTCCCAAACCATTACCAAGCACGGGTCGTGTTTGTTCCAGGACAGATCCATGAGACTCAAGGATCTGTTTGACCGGCTCACTGCTGACAACCCCGACGAGGATTCCTTGACTTGCAAAGGTGCAACGCTCGCCAAGGACCTCATGGATTTCTACAGGGCCGACGAAGTTGGCCTCTGGGAAAAGCTGGCAGCATTCTGGACGGGTTTCTCCTGCACCTGGGGGCGTCCACCAGAGCATACAGCACAGGACGCGCCTCGCGGGGAGACGCGAGCTGGCGACGCACTTGTGGGCTCTGTTGTCGCACGCGCACGCCGGCTATGTCCGGAGGGCTGATGACGGGCAAGCGGCCACGGACCCTGAGGACCGCGCGGCCTTCGACACTGCGAGCAGACTTTAGTATATATGCAGTACGTGTGTTTTGTTTTATTTAAATCAAGAAACCCGTGCGTGTGCACGGACGACTAGACATAGTCGTTTGTCGTTCCTTAATTCATTCTGCTCATGACACTAGAATTCGGAAATGCTATCTAGTATTGAAGTGGCATCTTTGTTGGTGTAACTGATCATAATGATTTTCCTTCTGTTGATACCAGTACAACTTTTGAAATGCTATAATAATGTTGAGTCGAATTAACAACTTTGTTGACCACTACTGTCTGTTAGTCGAGTCTATCGCGAGTTTGATTTGTGAATCAAGAAATGCCCTCCTCTTTTTCTTTTCTTTTCTTTCTCATCTCATCTCATTTTCACAAGTTGAGATGCAGAGTGCAGAGTGGCTGGCCAACATCCTGCTAGACATTTCCTTAACATCACAAATGGCCCCTTTCATAGAAATAGTCATTCCAATGGAGATGTTTTAGGTCTCTAGCATCGAAGCGGTGGGCCATTGCTCACTTAACCCATGGGCGGTCCCTCTAGAAGCTAGCTAGAGGCTCTGTCTAGCCACTAACAGCCGAAGCTCGACCTTCTATGTGTGGGGGTTCTCCGTGTTAGAGTTTGTTAATATTCAGATGTAACAAACCTAGAGAGAGTTGAGCTCGGCCAGGCTTGTAGATAGATTTGTTGTAGACTTTGTAAACAAGTTTGTAACTAGAGAATCTTGTAGATAAGGCTTGGCCGAGCCATACTCCTTAGGATATATATTGTAAACTCCTCCATGTAATCTTTGCATCAATTAACACGAAAACAACGCCGAGCCAAAGGCCATCGTTCACCACCGCTTGAGTCTCTGGTTTCTTTCATGGTAATCAGAGCCATCGCCGCTTAGGTTTCGATTGCATCCATGGCTACAAGCTCCAGCGCCTCCTCCAACTTGTTCTTTGGCATTCAGATCTCTGAAAAGCTCAACAAGAACAACCATGCGCTATGGCAGGCGCAGGTGCTCACCGCGATTCGTGGTGCTTGTCTAGAGGGCCATATCAATGGCAAAACCGTCGCCCCGGCTACTGAGATCGACGCCAAGAAGGGGGACACCACCGTCAAGGAGCCCAATCCGGCGTACGACGAGTGGTTTGCTCAGGACCAGCAAATCCTGGGCTTCATCTTCACCTTCGTGTCCAAGGAAGTCCTTGGGTAGATTGCTGCCTCATCTATGGCGGCAGAGGCGTGGGCCGGCGTGGCGGATATCTTCGCTGCTCACACCCGCGCACGTTTGGTGAACGTGCGCCTCGCGCTCGCAATGACGAAGAAAGAAGAAAGGCGCGATCACCAATGAGCACGCCAACAAGATGCGTACACTCGGCGACGACACGAAACCCACCGGGAAGCCGCTCGACAACGACGAGATGGTCGCCTATATCCACAACGGTCTCGACCATGACTTCGACCCCATCGTCTCCACCGTTATGACACGAGTCGAGCTGATTACCGTAGCTGAGTTGTACTCACAACTCCTCAGCTTCGAAAATCGGATCGATCTGAAGACTGGCGGCGGCTCCAGCGGCTCAAATGTGTCTAGCTCGTCATCGTATGTCACCAACAGAGGTCGCGGCGGCCGTGTTCGTGGAGGAGGTGGCCGCGGCAACAGAGGTCGTGGAAATACTGGTCGTGGACAGGAGAATTCACGACCATAGCTTCCACGTAACATCAAGGAGCGCTGTCAGGTATGCTTTAAAAAAGGTCATGATGTTAATGAGTGTTGGCATCACTTCGATGAGAATTATGTACCAGATGAGAAACTTGTTGGCGTTGTGTACAACTCCTACGATGTTGACACGAACTGGTACACCGATACCAGTGCATCTGACCACATCACAAGCAACCTAGAGAAGCTCTTTGTTCGTGATAAGTACAAGGGCAATGACCAGATTCACACCGCTAGCGGTGCAGGTATGAAAATTAGTCATATTGGCCATACCATTGTTCCGACTAGCTCTAGAAATTTACATCTAAAAAATGTTCTTCATGTTCCTGATGCTGCAAAGAACCTTGTTTCTGTTCATCACATTGTTCAAGATAATTCTGTTTTCCTTGAATTTCACTCTGAATATTTCTTGATAAAGGATCAGGCCACGAAGAACACGATTCTTAGAGGGAGATGCCACAAGGGACTCTATCCTCTTCCTTCAACTCATCCAATAAAGCAAGCCTTTGGAGCTGTGAAGCCCACCTTTGCAAGGTGGCATAATCATCTTGGTCATCCATCCTCTCCCATTGTGTCGAGGGTGGTTTCTAGTAATAAGTTGTTGTGTTCTTTTGAGTCAAATAAAGAGTCTGTTTGTGATGCTTGTCAAAAGGCAAAGAGTCATCAATTGCCTTATGCCAAGTCATCAAGCACTTCTAGTCATCCTTTGGAGTTAATTTATTCAGATGTTTGGGGTCATGCACCCGATTCAGTTGGAGGAAAGAAATACTATGTTAGTTTTATCGATGATTATAGCAAGTTTACCTGGATTTATTTGCTCAAATTTAAATCAGAAGTGTTTGAAAAAATTCATGAGTTTCAAAAACTTGTGGAAAGACTCTTTGACCGGAAAATTCTTACCATGCAAACCGATTGGGGTGGTGAATACCAAAAACTCCATTCATTCTTTGAAAAAGTTGGCATTACACATCATGTTTCTTGTCCTCACGCCCACCAACAAAACTTTCCTTTTCACCGGACAAATATTTTAAAGCTTTCCTCTCCACAGTTTCCACACTATCCTCCCCTCCTCGTATCCCACCACTCCCGATCACTACCCTCCCCTATAGTTTCCTTTTCCCAAGCATGATCCCATAGAATATTAAAGTTTCTATCTTGGTCTATCCTAGATTCACCTAGATTCACCCCTATTTGTTGCATACAGTTTATAACCGAGTCTTTATCCACCGAAAGTAAAGAGGAAAGACAAGGAATACCATCTTGGAATTCAAGATTCCTTCTCGCAGCCCTCTCCTCAGCCTTAGCCAAGATATGCTCATCCTGAGACCTCTGAACCCTCGGACTAGCACAGACCTGTAACTTATTAGCCTCCGAACTGCCGCTGCCTCCTTGACCCTGTCCACCATCTCCACATCCTTGTCCCTGGTAGACAAATCACTAACCCCAAACTCCTCCTTCTCCTGCTACCCATCATCCTCCTCACTCATCACCTTGTCCACCAACTCCTCAATCACCACATTGGCTGCCTTCTTTGATATTTCTTCCACCTTTGCTCTCAGAAAGTCCTCAAACTCCTTCTTTGACATGCTCAGAACTTGTTCCTTCCGGGACACGAAGCCCTCCTCAACACCTTGGGCGTCCTTAGCCACCCCCTCTACCTCACCGCCATCCAAACCTCTCTTCGCTTCTTGACATCCTCTCGCCTCTTCCTCACCATGATGCCCTCCCTCAAAAGAGCCCTCCCTGCCTACTCCCGCATCTCCTCTATGCCACTCAAATTCCGCCTCCTCTCCATTCTCGTCAATACCCACCTTCTCCACCTCAAAATCCAACCCAAAAAGTGATCTCCAATGACCACATCCAGCTGCTCTAGAATCAAGCTCGGATTAAGGACAACCACTAGAATGCGCCCAAAGTCATTCTTCCTAGTGGTCTCCATATCCACAATCTGAGTTGAGCCAAGCATAGACCCAACTGCCATAGCTCAAGAAACTCAAGCTTTTTCTCGCAGCCCAAACACCCTAATCCAAACCTTCGTAGCAAGTGACCCACCTCCTTCTCCTGGCACATCTCAAACTTCATCCTAGCCCCGCATACAATAGCTCCCTTAATATCAGCACCCCAAATGCTACTGCCCTCTGCAACTCCACTTTGACGGAAATTTGGTCAAAAGGAGTTCTCCTCATGAGCCTTAAGCTCCCAAGTCCACTTCCCAGAAACAACCTCTCAAGCTGCCTCTTCACCTCTTCCATCTGAATTTGTCCCCTTCAACCGAGATAAGCGTTGTCCTTGAGTCCTTTTTCTCTAGACAATGGAGGTTGCGAATATGATAAAACCCAAGACCATGCACCGCATAACCAACAGCATGCGCCATGTGCCTTGCATCTTCAAAATAGGACACTTGTAGACATGCTCATTATAATTATCACAAATCACACAATAAATCTCAGTCTTGCAAGCAGCAGCAAATGCCCTTCTTGGTACAACGGGAGCACTTCACTCCGCCACTATCTCCCTCCCTGATCTTCTCCATCACTGCTTCCTTCATCACCACATCACCGCATCTTACTCGCCATCGCGCCTCATCATCTCTTCACCCTCCGTGAGCTACGATCATCCGCTCACTATTCTCCTTCCTTCTGGGATCCTGAGTCGGGCGCCAATGGCCATCCATGCCTCCCATTCTCCCTCGGCCTACCGGCCCTCTGCTTCCTCGCCCATCCGCCGCGTGCACAACACCACAACCCCGAAAACCTCCTCCGCCCGCACCAGCCCCCAACTCCCTGCCACCAAAGCCCTCACAACCGAGGCTTTGGTCGACCTCCATGCCTTGCTACCAGTCGCCATGGCAGCGTGCCCCCATCTCCATGGGCTGCGGCCGCTCTCCTCCTTCCTGCACAAAACCTCTGCCCACTCTTCCTCCTCTTGGCCTGAAGAACTAGTGCTCCCTCTGCTGGGTGTCCATGGCTGGCGACGCCGGCGGAGGAGCCTCAGGGGCGATGGGCAGAGCGTGCGATGGGACGAGCGAAGGGCGGCAGGAACACGGATTGGAATGCGAACCGTTCCGCCCCCTGCCCCCCCCCCCCGAAAAACATCCCTACTTCCCCCAGTCTGCGAAAAACCCGACTCGCACTACTTTGGCCCAACACGGCCCATGAAGCCGGCCCCGTAAGAGAACCGACACAGGCACCAGGTTTCCGAATTTTCAAACCAGATCTCGCTGGGGCATCTTCTTCTCCGTCGCCAGCGACCCTACGGGCGGCGGCGGCAGCATCTTCTCCCTCCAATCTGCTAGTGTAAATGCCGAACCCCTCCGACCGTCTGTTGATCCATAACCCAGACATCCCCTAGTGATCTCTAGACTTTACGTCTCGGCGACGGCAATGGCCCCTTCCACGGTTTTCTTTCCGTCATGTGACGTTGTAGCATCTTAGGATGTGAGATTGGCACACGCTTGGCCATGCCAGCTCCACCATTCAAACCCGACCTTGGACCAACCGCACATCTTGCCTCAGTCGCACCATCACTTGTAGTTCCGGTTAACAACGACTGTGAACCTCCCGTCACCCACTTAATGGCGACCTCTTGTCCTTCACCGGCCAGACGTCCTCGTCGGAGCTGTCGTCAGTCGCCAGAGCCCAAAAGCGCGAGCCCGTAGTGGCCGGCCATTCCACCTTAGAAATCGACCATGAACCCACACTCAAGGTGGCTGAAATCACCTCCCACCTGTCCTCATCGGCCGCCGTCGGCCCCTCGTCTCCATCTGAATCTGCATACACAAACGTACTTTCCCTGTCTCGCCGCTCGCCATCCCTCAGCGAAGCCCATGGACGCGGCGCGAGTGTCAGTCGCCGCCTCCTTCCGGCGACGCCCCCTCATGTCCTTCCGACAGATCACATGTTTCATCTGCCAAACAATCAGGTATCTTAATGATACTCGTGTATAAATGTTTTTGTTCCTTGTATTCAGTTTCATTATTGTTAGTTTGTGTAAATCAAGCTGACAAAATACAACCGCAATGGCCCAGGGAAATGATGGACCTTCCTAGGATACGTGACCTAGTGGCATCCCTGTTCATCATGTTGAACAAGAAGACGGATATCCTGTTCCGATTGAATTTCTTGGTGGTGGTCGTCACAGTTTTATTTCTGGCAATGTTCACCATGGATATCTTTCGCCGCCACTTCCACAGCACCATCATTATGGCGATATTTAACATCTTTGATGGGGTCTCCGACTCCGTTCTCATATATCTGATGGGTGCCATGCAGACGGCAGTTGTTAAGAATGAGTTTTTCCCCGTGTGGACGCTTGTGCTTGTCATGTTCCGGTACAGCATTGGCTTCATCTATGCTTATGGAGTTCCTGACACTGACGGGAGACGGTTTATGGAATTGAGGAGTGTGACAAACCTTATGGCAGCGGCATTCTTGAATAGGAGGTATGGATCAAGCTTCCAGCATCCACTGTGGTTACTTTTGGCTCTGCAGATACTGAGGAGCGTGTACAGATTCCAATCACGTGATCTAGCGTTCAGGCGTATCTGGCTTGGTTGGAGTTCGGAGCTCATCTCAGAGTACACGCGTGCAGACCCTGATGACCCCAGGACGAAGTGGAACATTGAAGAATGTAATCCGACGACGATGAAAGGCTACAAATACTTGATCTACGGAGAAAGGTTCAAGATGGACAAACCTCGGTATGTCATGCATATCTCCAATGAAAGGTCGTCATCACTGATAACGCTAGACAAGATTTGGGAAGCCAATGATCAAGGGGAGGACATAGAGGATCTGTCATTGGCCTTTGCCTTGTCAAGGCTACTCCGATGCAGACTTGAAGATGTAACTCTTCAAAAGAACATCCGTCACATAAACCGCAAGCTGGTCAAGCTCAGGATAATTGGGAGTGGTGATGATAAACGTGCTTTTAGGATTATGGAGCTGCAGCTGGCCTTTGTAAATGACTACTTTAACACTCGATACCCTATGATCTTCTGGTCTGGACTAGGGTCGCTATTCCTCTGCCTGCTTCACTCTGTTGCAACAGTTGCTGCTGTCTGCTGGCTTTCCGTAGACGTCATTGCCCATATGGTTCATGGTTCCAGCAATAAAGTTGACATGATCATCACATTGGCATTTATGTTATTTGTGGTGTTCAAAGAGATTTGGGAGATGGTCGCTTACTTGCTCTCAGACTGGACAAGATTACTCCTAGTGTGCATGTATACAAGTATGTACAATGAGGGTGTTAGGAGTACGCGTTGCATGGAACGCCTAATATTTTCTTTTTTCAGATCCAAGATCAGTACTAAGCGGTGGCATGGTTTCCTTGATCAGTACATCTTTGTGCAATCCTATAGTGACAAGCCCAAGTTGTGGAACCTAGTTCACAAAGTAACCACTGGCATGGTTCCAAAGAAAGAAGATGGTGATACACTTTGCAGTGCCATTGATGTTCCGAAATATGTCTGGCCTGCAGTACTAGAGAAGCTCCCTGCGATACTGGATCTCGTCGAACTCAGATCACAATGTTTTGCAGCCCCAACAGAGGATAGTCATGGATACTTAGAGGATCCAGTAAACAGTAGTAGGCATGGTTCTCATCTACCCAAGGAACTCATCACACTGCTCAATGGGAGTGGCGACAGAAAGGAGAGGTATGGCTGGGCATGCTTTGACTTGCAGACAAGCTCCCACGTCATTTTGGTGTGGCACATCGCGACCAGCATCTGTGAAATGGCACTTGCCATGAAGCACGGAGTAGACTTGAGGAATCCGGGCTTTTTTTGTTCCCTTGTGTCCAGCTTAACAAGCTGCTTCTGGTCCAAGCCATATCTTGTGAATGTGGATGAACAAAATCACAATGAGGACAGACGATGCTGTATTGTCCGGCTCTTGAACAACCCAGGACTGTTGCTGCGCTTCACAGCAGGTTGTTGCTTCTCGTCCAAATCAAACGGTGAAAAAGGTAACTATAAGTTGCCGGAGATGCTGAGGAAAGATACATCGTCGCAAACAGCTTGTCACGGTACTGTGCGTATCTGCTTGTTTCAAAACCTGAACTGATTCCTGATAGCTTTCTTGTGCCCACGATGGTATTCCAGGAGACTGTGAGGAGTGCCCGTGACGAAACTCTAAAAGGCTGTGATTCTCTATACATGAGGTACAACAAGCTCAAGGAAGTAGCAGAGAGCGCCTCACAAGATCCTGACACTGTCAAGAAAGGCCATGATGCTTTGAAACAAGGCGCAATGCTTGCAAAGCAATTGCTTGATCATGAGACCAGCGATGATAAACGCTGGGACATCCTGGCTGGGGTATGGACTGAGTTACTTGTACATATGGCACCCACTTGGAATGCAGCAGCACACCGCAGGTATCTTGAGTCTGGAGGGGAGTTCATAACCAGCGTCTGGGCATTGCTTTGGCATTGCGGCATTGACAAGAGCAGCTTATGGCCAGAATATGACGCCTCTGAAGAAGATGATCCTGCAACGCCGCCTGAGGCTGAGCACTAGAGGGCACTAGGAGCAAGGTAGAGGAAACCTCAGGGATCTGCACAGGAGGATCCAAAATTTCAGACATGTATGGCTTGGAAAACCAAAAAATAGTCCAGAAGCAAGATGGAAGACACAGTTATGATGCATGATTTGTCTTTTTATTTATTTTTTATCTTTGCTTTTTTTTAAAACGTATCTTGACTATTTTGATAACTACTTGTGGTAATAAATATTAATACCAAGGTGATGAAAAAAAGCACAAAAGGGTCAACAAAATTTAACTTGTATTCCTAGCTGGACTACTAGCGAGCATGTTACCACGGGCTTGTCCAATTAGCGCGCGCTAGCCACGGTCACAGCGATTGATTTCCAGACAATGAATATAATGCGCCCAGCTGCTGGTTTCACTTTCTCGTTTCGCGTTGTGCGTGCATTTTCTTTTTCCACACGTCATGTCTGTACAACACAAAGTCCATTTTCTTTATACGTGCTTTAATAAAACTCTCTTTGGGCGCATGAAAATATATATATATATATATATATATATATAGACACACACACATTAAAAACATATAAACATAGAAACATATGAACATATCTTATGTATGAAATTTATATGAATAAAATTTATATAACAAAGTTGTGTTCATAAAGTTAGGTAGCATAAGCTTATATACATAAGTTCGATGTATAACTTTTTCAATAACATGTTATGATATCTTTCCTCTAACGATGAGTTATGCAAGTAACTTTTCTCCGACGATGAGCTATGTGCATAACTTTTTCTCTAACAATGAGTTATGCATAACCTTTTCTTCTAACGACGAGTTATGTGGATAACTTTTTCCCCAATGGTGAGTTATTCGCATAACTTTTTCCCTAATGACAAGTTATGAGCATAATTTTTTTCTAACAAGAGTTATGCACATAACTTTGTTCCTAACGACGAGTTATGATCATACTTTTTTTTCCTAATGATGAGTTATGCGGATAATTTTTTCCATAACGAGCGATTTATGAGCATAACCTTTTTCAGAAAACAATTTATACGATCGACTTATGCACCTACGTATAATATTTTCTTGGTATAAAAAAATTATCGGACCAACACATGAGCAGACCCCCACGCAGGGACCCACTGACTGCCTGGGTGAATTAATCTTCTGTGGGTGAACACATTTGAAAAATGAAAAGGAACTTGTAGTGATTGTTGGTATGTTGGACCCGTGCACGTGGAAAGGCAGGCAGATCCAGTCGGATCGAGCGCTCCGCGCACACGCTCGTTGGGATTGGATTTGCGTACAATATATCATTTGAGTTGCAGATATATTACAAATGCGACTGGTCATTCTGGTTTTGGTGTAGCTTATGTATTATAGCCAGGCAATATACTCTGCGTGCTAAGTTTGTAAACTTCTGAACGTCAATAAATTGTGATGTTTTATTGTGGGTCTGTGAGTCTCGTGTGTACCATGCTTCACCAAAAAAAAGTTTATTGAAGCTTTTTTACAGTACAATCCTAATACTTAATGATATATAGTACTCGTGTGAGTATAAAGAAGATCGTCTAATCGCTTGTGTTGAGATGAAATAACAGTTCAAAGGCTTTACTCAAACCTCCGATGAGCCAAGCTCCTAATATCCCTCAAAATTGAGTGATATTAATTGTACCAGTTTTTATAATAAGTTTAACTTGTAATTAAATTTATGTTGAATGAATACTTATATTTTATCAGTTTAATTTGAATTTCAAATACAGCGTAAAGCTAACTTGAATTAGAACCCACGGGCTGCCTCACAAGCCACCGGTGTCACAGAATACAGTCACTAGACCCGAGACATCATAGGAAACGGATCGCCACCACCTCAGCACAAAGGGCAACATGTGTGGTGCCGTGATCCCGCCGCTGGCTGTCTGCGGCTCCGCCTCTAGTAATGATGCCCCCCCCCCCACCGGCACCTTCAGGATCTCGTCGGAGGAGTGGGGATGATCGATCACTGTAATAAGTCCAATTCATGCCACGGTTTGTGGTATTGAATGTTTGTTTCCTCCTTTATTTTTAGAAATTCTGACAACAACGAGGTGGCATGCGACTCGACTCTAATGAAGGTTTTTTTTAAAGGGTAACTGTGGGGAAGATCCCCACAGCATTAAAACATTTTCATTAAACGTAAAGGAACAAGAGTTTAGGCTTAACTGAATGAATCTAACCAAAAGCAAAAGGTCGACTGAAGGTCTACCTTGAATCTAAAAGATTGCAACAAACATTGGCATTTAAAATTACATAACCGACTCCAATGAAGTTGACGGGGGAAACTACGACGTCCTCAACTTTCTTGGCATGACGACATAGAGAATTAGGTTTCCAGATCCTGACATTGAGGCATGGGTGATGCTGCCTTGGTGGAATATATAATTTTATCCAACCCCTTTTTCATTTAGTCGTGATTAGGCCAGTCTCAAGGGGGTCATTAACATTAAATGAGTTGCCACATAGACTATTTTGATGACATGGCAGCAAGTTAATGAAGAAAGAGAAGATCCCAGGGTCACGTTGATGACCCAGGGTCGACACAGAGACCGATGCCGATGACCCTCCACTGAGACCCCTTCGTTCACCTCTGGGATCTCCGGTGCGCCAATCCTCCGCTCCCGCTCGGCGATCTCCCTCGCACGCGAAAATCTTCCTCCCGCGCGCATCGATCTCCCACCTCCCCTCCCCAACCTTCCTTCACTCGCGTCAATCTCCCGCCTCCCCTCCCCAATTTCTGTAGCGCTCATATATGGAAGCCACTGCAAATTTCGATTCTTTCCCCTTCCAATCTCGCTCCTTCCCCATTCCAATCTGCGCCGGCGTCACCAAGTGCTCTGATGGCGAGCAAAGGCAGCAGGAAGCGGCGCAATACAACTCCGACGGTCAACGATGCATCCCCATCACCACCGGCGCCATCTTCTGCGCCACCACCTTGTTCTACGCAAGCTGCTACTGTGCCCCATCCTTGGCCGCCACAAGGTGGTGCTGCGCCCCATCCCTGGCCACCGTAAGTTGTTGCTACGCATCCACGTCCACCGCAAGGTCCTGTGCTCCCAACATATGGCGCAGGGATTGATTGTGGTCAATCCAGTTCAGCAAATCCATGGTAAGTTTGGATTTGTTCAGCAATGTCCACGACGGGTCATCGGTTTCGACGGCTCTGAATTTCTCGTTCCAGCAGGCAGCAGCTTAGCCGTCCGTGCTTTTGTCTCCTTTGTTCTGAATGAATTTTGTACTGAATAAACTAGTGGTCGAGAGATGTATGGTCTGCTAATCTTTGCTTAACACTATCTTATCTTATTGAAGGGAGAGTTATATATGGTCACAAAAGAATGTTATCATTTTGGGTTGGAAATGGAGATAATTTTAACTAGAGTAGTTAGTGAATGCTGAAGGTACCTGAACGAAAGTGCTTCCAAAAGGCTACAGTTCCTTCTTACCTAGGCAATCTACCCTTATTTTTAAAATATGCTATTATAAGTGATGCATGCTTCTTATTCCAAAATACAATATGGAGCAGAATTGAGCATCATATCGTATCTGCACTCTGGAAATACAATATATTAATGTCGATATTGTCCATTTGTTTGCTAAACTGTATCCATTCTGTCAAAATGGAATCTATTATGGTCTTGCTTGTTCCATGTTTTGGCATATCATGGGAATTGGGCTTTGAGTTCGTAGCAGATCATAGTATGCATCAATTGTTTAAGGCAGATCTTAGAATTAATCACTTTGCATGATAATTGAATGCTTCATGGGTGGCTTACTGAAGTTAGATCTTTTAAGATTTGCAAAATGGGTTGACAACACATTTCTAACAAAGACATTAGCAAAATACGTTAAATATGAAATATCAATCTCACCTCATAAGTAGCTGTTGTCTATCTCCTGACTGAACCTGAATATGTTAATTCATGTGTAAGCAGGGATCTAGAATGAAGTACACAATTCAGAACACAGCAACATTCCCTAATTGTTGTATTTCCTTTTGCCTCCAGGAATTGTTTACATCATTGCTTTGGGGGATTATTTTAGATTGTTTTCATAAATACTTGTTCTCTATTTGCTCACAAATTGTTTATGTAAACTGTAGGGGTGGTTATTTGAATATGTTACAGCAACCTCATTTTCCACCACTGCGACCATTTGGTGAAAATTCCCATTTTGTTGGGGTTCGAAATAGCATGAACCCTCCATCCCCAGCAACTACACCACCAGGAAGGGTCACCATTGACATTGATGTCGATGATGGTGTTGACGCAAGGGGTGCGAAGAAAAGATTTTGGGTATACGACTAGGAAGTGAAACTGGTAATCACGTTACACAACTCATGTTTGTTTCATGATATACATTACACAACTCATGTTCTTATGCTGATCAGTGATTTCATATATGCAGGCTAGTGCTTGGCTAAACACTTCTAAAGATCCTATTCATGGTAATGACAAGAAAAGTGATTCATTTTGGGGTCAAATAACTGAGAAATTTAACAAGGACACCCCACCAGATCGTATTAGGGATTCTAACCAACTAAAGTGCCATTGGAAACGGCTGAGCACAATTATTAATGAGTTCAATGGATATTGGGCTTCAGTATGTAAGTTGAACAAGAGTGGCTACTCAGATAACGAACTGATGGATGAAGCACAAAAAATGTTTACCAAGAAGCATGGCAAGCCTTTTGCACATGAGCACTGGTGGAGGATTCTAAAGAACGAACCTAAATGGTGTACTCATGCTGCTCAATCAGACAAAGATAAAAGCAAGCCTCTAGGAATTGATGACAAGTGTGAACCACATCCTACTGGGAGAGAAGCAGCCAAGGCAGAGCGCAGCAAAGGGAAGCGAAAGGCTGACCAACTTATGGATGGTATTATCAATCTCGGAGATAGCATAAATAAAATAGCTGAAGTTGCAGAAGAGCGCAAGAAGGAGCGAGAAAAAGCTACAGAGGCACAACTTGAGATCACAAAAATGAACCTGAAGGTTGTGGAGGGGCAGAAGGAAGTAAAGTTTTTAGAACTGTACAATTCTCTAGTGAAACAAGACAGAAGTAATATGACTAATGACGAGAAGGGTACCCGAGCGAAGACATTGAAATGGTTGCAGAATAAGCTAATGCCTACTGATGAGGAAGCATGAGGTATACAGATTGGGCTGTTGGCATGAAGTGTAAATAATACTTTCTAAAATATAAATAATACTTTCTGAACCATGAAGTATAAATAATTCTTTCTGAAATTTACAGGTGTTGGCTGCTGGCAGGCGCAAGGACCATTGAAGGAAGTGGAGAAACTTGAAGGAGCATGTGAAACTGATCCATTTTGGCATGTGAAACATTTTAGTAATGTGAACAAGTCTGTAGTGTGAAACTGATCCATTTTGCCATGTGAAACTGATCCACTTTTCCATGTGAAACCGATCCATTTTGCCATGTGAAACTGATCCATGCTGGACAAAATCTATATAAATGTTTCACTGTTGTCATTTCTCTTGTCATCTATTTTTCTATTGTACTTTTCTTCCTTGCGTCTGGTGTTCCTCTGCACAAGACATGATTGTCGTGAGCCCGAATCAATTAGCTTATGGCAGTGAGGCTGATCATCTAGATGATCCACTGAAAATTGGTGAAACGACAGCAATGGAGTCAATGAAAAAATTTGTAGAGGGCATTATACATGTATTTGGTGGACGATATTTGAGACGCCCCACCACGGAAGATGTGGAGCGATTGCTTAAAATTGGTGAGAAACGAGATTTTCCTGGTTTGTTTGGTAGTATTGACTGCATGCATTGGCCATGGGAAAGATGTCCGTATGAATGGAAGGGAATGTTTACTAGGGGTGATCAGAAAGTCCCGACGTTAATTCTTCAGGCTGTGGCATCACATGACCTTTGGATATGGCATGCTTTTTTTTGGAGTGGCAGGTTCTAATAATGATACTAATGTCCTCAGCCAATCTACTTTATTTATCGAAGAATTAAAGGGTCAAGCTCCTAGAGTGCAATACATGGTCAATGGGAGACAATAATCACGGGTTACTATCTTGCAGATGGGGGATATCCGAATTGGGCTGTATTTGTGAAGACAATATCCCTGCCTATCTCCGACAAGCATAAGTTATATGCACAAGAACAAGCAGGGGGCAAGAAAGGATATTGAACGAGCCTTTGGAGTACTGCGTCATCGATGGACTGTTCTAAAACGACCAGCTTGCCTATATGATCGTGGTCAAATGGAAAATGTAGTGCTAGCTTGCAATATACTTCATAATATGATAGTTGAAGATGAAAAAAATTTAGAAGGCA
Organism: Cenchrus purpureus; assembly: GCA_022644695.1. Classification (NCBI taxonomy): domain Eukaryota; kingdom Viridiplantae; phylum Streptophyta; class Magnoliopsida; order Poales; family Poaceae; genus Cenchrus; species Cenchrus purpureus. The sequence goes on from CP053454.1 coordinate 38,236,213, forward strand.
TCGAAGAGGAACTTGATCTAAATCAAGCTCCAAGTGTCGTGAGTGTCGAACCACCTGAATTCGCCGATGGAGATTATGTTCCATTTGAAAGGGTGCTAGACAAATATGAAGACCTTCGAGATCAATCAGCTCATATGCAACTCAAGGAAGATTTGGTGGAGCATATTTGGAAGAAGAACGGATGTCGTCTTACTAGGCCTACTACTAGGCCTACTACAATTTGATACTATATGTAATCATTTTTATATGCACACTTTACCGTCATACCAATATTTATGAAATGCAACCTTATCTTATTTATCAAAAGGCTACATAGTTCCATGCCACGTTAGTATAATGAAGACGAAAATCAATACTTGATTGTTCTTAAATCAAATTTTATTTTATATAAAAGTGTTGTGTGGACACGATAATGTATTAGCTTTAACTAATCCCAACAACGTAACTTCATGTGGTTTCCCATCGAGTCATCCGTTGAACTTGGATAATTGGATTGACAACCCCGTTTCACAAGGGTTGCAAAACTGTGAAATTCACAACGATGCAACCAACGAATTAACAAAGACCGAGTTGTCAAAAAAAAAAAAAGACCGAGCTAGCTGCAGACAGAAAAGCGTAAAGCATCTTCAGGAATGGCAACACACAGGGGCGTCGAGTTCAAGCCACGCTGCGAGACGGCGGGCAAGAAGCTGGTACGGTGTCGGAGCTGAAGGCACAAGAGCGTTGCCGAAAAATCCTATTTAGCGCGCGTGCGCTGCTACACCATAGCGGCGAACGGGAGATTCCTCTGACCGCGGAGAAGAACGAGGGGAGGGAGAAGAGCGGGGGTTGCAGGCATGGAGAGGAGCGCGGTGTGGTGGTGGAGGCGGAGCTTATGGTTTTCGGGTTGGGGTTAGGGTTAGGGATTTGGGGTTGTTGGGGGAGGGGCTCCATGGCCGGCGGCCTTAGATAGATGCCCGGGGGCGGCGGTAGGCCCGGCGGAGGTTGCGGCTCGCGGGTGGCGAGGACGGTGGCGATGGCGCGCCCGGCGGGTGGTGGAGGACCCCTGGGCGGTGCGGTGGGGGGGAGGTGAGGAGGGTTAGGAAGGGCGGGAGGCGCGGTGGGGGCGGGATGCGGCGGAGGCGGCGGCGGCGGGTGCGCTGGGCGGTGGTGAGGCCGGCGGCAGCGGTGGTGGTGCAGATGTAGAAGAAGAAAGAAAGAAGAAGAAAGGAAGGCGAAGGCGTCGGGGAAGAAGGAGTAGAGAAGATAAGGTGGGTCCCACCTTCGCGTGGGGCGAACGAACAGCGCCGATAAGCGGTTCCGGCGTTGCCGTCGTTGTCGGTCGGCGTTCACCGACCGTGGCAGCGGGTGATGTGATGTGGCGGTCGTCACTACTGGGGCCACCGCCGCGCCTCAAGAATCAAGATCGTTGTTGGATATGATCCGAATTCTTAACGTGAGTCTTGTGGGGACGCCTGGAGGACCCACGGTTCGGATTATGTGTTTAGCGGATTTGTTTCCGTATTTGTTGCCGATCAGTTTAGTCCACCATATATACATCTTGTAAGCCGCACGGGAAGAGCAAGAGAGCTCATTGTATTCCTGGTTGTAACTCTCTCATCATAGTGAAGATCGCCGATTGGCGCCCGTGGTTTTTTCCCGTAAGGGTTTTCCACGTAAAAATCGTGTCTCGTGTTCGATCTTGTTTTCGCATTATTTGCTAACAAGTGGTATCAAAGCATAGTACGAGATTCGATTGAAAAAAAAAATTAGGATTCTAGTCCCTATTCGCCGCCGCCTTTCGTCGCCGCCGCCGCAGAATCCATCTACGTCGTCCCGGCGTGTTGCTGCTTCAACCGACACAAAATCGACGGGATTCTTCTCTCCGTCTCCTGGTCGAGCTGCTCGGCCGTTCCATCCGCACGCGCACCAACAGACGTGGAGTTCCTACCGAGGCGGAGTCGATCTTGCGTAATCGCCGAGTCAAGTCGCGGGTCATCTACAAAAGCTACCGCTGCCGCCGTTCGCTGCGCAAGTCAGAGGAAAATTGTTTCTGCTGCTGCACGTTAATCAAGGTGGAGTGCTGCTCCGCTCGTTCGTGCTCCTGTGAGCAATTTTGTGCAGATTTTGCTACGGTCACAAGGGAAGATCTACCAGGAGATTCATCAGATATTGCTGGACGCACACCAAGGTGTACACAAGCTGCAGGTTTTGCTAGGGTTACACAGTTTCATACCTAGATTATTTACTGCAGATTATTTCTTCTGGTTATTTCTTTCTAATGGCTACTATGAAGTATGATATTCCTCTACTGGATCGAGATACAAGGTTCTCATTGTGGCAAGTCAAGATGCGAGCTGTTTTAGCGCAGGCTGATTTGGATGATGCGCTTGATAAATTCGGGAACAAGGATTCAAAAACTTGGTCCGATGATGAGAAGAGGAAAGATCGTAAAGCCTTGTCTCATATTCATCTTCATCTTTCAAACAATATTTTGCAAGAGGTTTTGCAGGAGAAAACCGCCGCACGCTTTATGGCTCAAGTTGAGTCAATTTGCATGTCAAAAGATTTGACAAGCAAGATGCATATGAAGATGAAGTTATATACGCACAAGTTGCAAGAAGGTGGCTCTGTGTCACCCATCTTTCGGTCTTTAAGGAGATCGTCTGACCTCGCCTATGGAGGTAAAATATGAAGATGAGGACTTGGGTCTTATTCTTTGTGCTCACTGCCTAGTTCTTTTGCAAACTTCAGAGACACTATATTGTATAGTCGTGATACTCTAACGGTGAATGAGGTTTATGAAGCTTTGCAAGCTAAGGAGAAGATGAAACAAATGGTGTCTCTCAAGGTTCCGCTTCCAATGGAGAAGCATTGTCTGCTCGTGGCGGTGACACGTAATAAATCAAATGATGGTTATAGAGGCAAGAGCTCGAATGGATATAGAGGTCGCTCAAAGTCTAGAGGCAAGGGTGAAAAATTAGGTAATCGCAAAATGATACTCATTTTATTTCGAGTGTTATAAATTGAAGAACAAGGAAAAGAGAATGCACTTATAGACCGAAAGGTAATTCGATGAAGGTAATGCTTCGTTGTCGCCATCGATAATTGTGATCGCTCGAGGTTCTTGTTGCTTTGGCCGGATGTGCAAATAATGGTGATGAATGGATTCTTGATTCCGCTGCTTCCTTTCATATATGCATTAATAGAGATTGGTTCATCACTTATGATTCTGTCCAAGGTGGTTCTATTAAAATGGGTGATGATAGTTCACATCAAATTATTGGCATTGGATCATTCGGATTAAGATGCATGATGGTATTATCGAACTTTGATGATGTGAGGCATATTCCAGATATGAGCAAGAATCTTATTTCTTTGAGTACTCTTGATGGTAAAGGGTACAAGTACTCCGGTGGAGATGGAGTTTTGAAAGTGTCAAAAGGTTCTCTTATTGTTATGAGGGGTGATTTAAAATCTGCAAATTTGTATCGTCTTCGAGGTACTACAATTACAGGTGATGCTGCTGTAATTTCTAATTCATTATCTACTTCTGATGCTACTAACCTTTGGCATATGTGTCTCGGGCATATGAGTGAGCTTGGCTTGGTAGTGCTGAGTAAGAGAGGACTTCTCGATGGGCATAGCATCAGCAAGTTGGATTTCTGTGAGCATTGTGTGTTTGGCAAACACAAGAGGGTGAAGTTTAATACCGCTATTCATTCAAGTAAATGTATTCTTGATTATGTGCATTCTGATTTATGGGGACCATCTCGCAAGCCTTCTCTTGGTGGTGCTCGTTATATGTTGACCATAATTGATGATTATTCTAGAAAGGTATGGCCATATTTCTTGAAAGATAAATCAAGCATTTTCAGATTTAAAGAGTGGAAGACTATGGTTGAAAACCAAACCGAAAAGAATGTTAAAAGCTTCAGATCGATAATAGGATGGAATTGTTCTCACGAATTTAAGTCATATTGCAAATTTGAAGGCATTGTTAGGCACTACATCGTTCTTTATACACCCCAATGTAATGGTGTAGCCGAGCGTATGAATGTAACTATCATCTCTAAGGCCCGTTGCATGTTGTCTAATTCTGGTTTGAATAAGCGTTTTTGGGCTGAAGCTGCTTCCACTGCTTGCTATTTGATTAATCATTCACCCAATATTGCTATTGATAAGAAAACTCCAATTGAGGTATGGTCTGGTTCTCCGGTGATTACCGCATAATTGAGAGTTTTTGGTTATACTGCTTATGCTCACGTTGATAATGGTAAATTAGAGCCTAGAGCTGTTAAGTGCATCTTTCTTGGTTATCAATCTGGTGTTAAAGGCTATAAATTGTGGAATCCACAAACTCAAAAGGTTGTGATTAGCAGGAATGTTATTTTTAATGAATCTACTATGTTGCCTGACAACCCTTCTACTAGTGCTCCTGTTCAGCAAACTTCAAGTGTGCAGGTGGAGCATTTTATTGATGTTGATAGTACATCAGATAATGATAATGTTGCTGTCCAAGATGCACCTAATGTTGATGATTCTCCAATTGTTGATGACCCATCTATTGTTGAGCATTCTTCTCCGGTGCAGCCTCCACAACATTCAATTGCTAATGATAGGCCCGAAGGGGACCTAAGCCTAGAAAAGATTGATTGAAGAATGCAATGTTGCTTATGCTTTAAGTGTTGCAGAAGAGATTGAAGGTGCTGAACCTTCTAATTATTCTGAGGCTATTATTTCTGCTGATGGCAACAATTGGATGGCCGCTATGCATGATGAGATGGAGTCTCTTGAAAAGAATGGTACTTGGGATTTAGTGCAATTGCCCAAGGGTAAAAGACCGTTCGTTGCTAATGGATTTTCAAGAGAAAGGAAGAAAGGTATAAAGCAAGGTTGGTTGCTAAAGGCTATAGCCGATTCCGTATTGATTTTAATGATGTCTTTTCCCGCTTGTTAAGCATAGTTCCATTCGTACTTTGTTGAGTATTGTTGCTATGCATGATTATGAGTTGGAGTTAGATGTCAAACTGCGTTCTTGCATGGGGAGTTAGAAGAGGTCATTTATATGGACAAACCTGTAGGTTTTGTTGTTCCTGGAAAAGAAAACCTCGTTTGTAGATTGAAGAAATCTCTTTATCGCTTGAAACAATCTCCTAGGCAATGGTATAGGAGATTTGACTCCTTATGATCTCTCATGGTTTTAAGCGGTCCGATTATGATAGTCGTGTCTATTTGAAGACAGCTAATGGTTCAACTATTTATTTGCTACTTTATGTTGATGATATCTGATTCACGCAAAAAGATAAATCAGAAATAGCTGTCAAGGCACAATTGAATTTAGAATTTGAGATGAATGATCTTGGTGCAGCCAAGAAAATTCTTAGTGTGGAAATTATCAGAGATAGAAAATCTGGTATGTTATACCTCGCCAATGAGGTTATATTGAGAAGCTTCTTCGTCGTTTTAATATGCAAGATGCAAACCAAAGTGAGTACTCCGTTAGCTCCACATTTTAAATTGTCCTTAGATTTATGTCCAGCTTCAGATGAAGATATTAAGTACATGTCTAGAGTTCCATATTCAAGTGCTGTTGGTTCACTTATGTATGCCATGGTCTGTTCTCGTCCTGATTTAGCTCATGCAATGAGTGTTGTCAGTAGATACATGGCTAATCCCGCAAAGAGCATTGGAATGCAGTTCAGTGGATTTTCAGATATCTGCGTGGTACTTCTAATGCTTGTTTGCGGTTTGGGAAATCTACACGTGGACTTGTTGGTTATGTTGATTCTGATTATGCTGGTGATTTGGATACTAGGAGGTCTCTCACAGGTTATGTTTTCACCATTGGTGGTTGTGCTGTGAGTTGGAAAGCACGTTTACAGGCTACTATTGCTTTGTCCACTACTAAGGCTGAATATATGGTTGTTTCTGAATCTGCTAAAGAAGCTATTTGGTTGAGAGGTTTATACTCTGAACTTTGCGGGATTTCTTCTTGCGTTACTATACATTGTGATAGTCAAAGTGCTATTTGCCTTACTAAAGATCAGATGTTTCATGAGAGAACAAAACACATTGACATCAGGTATCATTTTATTCGAGATGTTATTGCTCGAGGTGGTGTTATTAAAGCATAAGATTCATACTCGTGACAATCCCGCTGATATGATGACTAAGCCTGTTCCTACAGCTAAGTTTGAGCTATGCTCAAGCTTGGTTGGGATTAAAGTTTAAGTCCTAGTGACTTTTGGCGTCGGTGATTATTTATTATTGAAGTGAGTTCATTGATGATACTTCATTCGCTGCAAGATGGAATTCGTCTCAAGGTGGAGTTTGTTGGATATGATCCGAATTCTTAACGTGAGTCTTGTGTGGACGCCTGGAGGGCCCACGGTTCGGATTATGTGTTTAGCGGATTTGTTTCCGTATTTGACTGCAGTCAGTTTAGTCCACCATATATATACATCTTGTAAGCCGCACGGGAAGAGCAAGAGGGCTCATTGTATTCCCTGCGTTGTAACTCTCTCATCATAGTGAAGATCGCCGATTGGCGCCCGTGGTTTTTTCCCGCAAGGGTTTTTCATGTAAAAATCGTGTCTCGTGTTCGATCTTGTTTTCGCATTATTTGCTAACAATCGTAGTCAACGACGGCTACTTGGCCGGAGAGGTCGAGCGAGTACGCGGAGGCCGGTGAGGAAGGAGATGAGTACGAACGACGTCTTTGCCTGCCATCGCTGACCGACGCGTTTGCCCATAAACGAACTAGTGGAGGTCTTTTCCCTGCTGGGTTATCCATTAAGTGTGAAAACTTTGTGTACGCAACACTGACAGTGTCGTTGGTGCTTGCCATCCATCCCCGGAGAGTCGTATGCAACACTAACTTTGTATATGCAACACTGACACTAACAGTTAGTTTGTACTAGAACATATTATTCGGATAGTCGTAACACGCCCAAATTATGTCTATCGTTATCATGGGTTAAGCATGTGAGGTATCTAGTAGAAGGAAGAAAAGTAATGGTAAGTGAAATAATTTCAACTTTAAGAAAAAACTTACGAGGTTAATTACATTGACATATTGAATATACAAAGGCGCTCTAGCTGTTTGATGTTTAGTCTTGTGTTGACTCTGATGGTTATAAGAGGGAGACATACACTTTATTTAGTCTAACTTATTATGAACTTGTTTAACCTCGTTTTGAGTTTGGATTCGTAATCTGACGACCATATGTTCCTCTGTATGAGCAGGTAACCTAGCATCATGCTTTCTAATAAACATCATGCCAGAGATGGTCGTTGGTTTAGATAACTACTCCCTTCGTTCCAAATTATAGGTTGTTTCACTATTTCAACCTCAAGTTTGTCCACTCGTCTTATTCAAAAAATTTATGTAAACTTTGTCAAATTTAAGTCTTTAATCAAGAAAGTCACAACAAAAAATATAATATTTTATACAATTTTTTCGAATAAGACGAGTGGTCAAACTTAAGAACAAAACAGTGAAATGACGTATAATGTGCAAAGAAGGGAGTATAAACAATTTGGATTCGATGGCAGGCATAGGGCATCCACGAGATGCGCACGAAGCCTCCACTGCCGGCCGGCGATGACGCCCATCTAGAGCAGCAGCTCGTGCTCGCCTCAGATGCGGGCGTGGCGCGGTGGAGTTCTCCTCGACGCATCGGCGGCGGAGAGGAGCTCTGTATAGGACCGGCGTGGGCTTGAGGGATGGCAAGGAGGAGGAGGCGGTAGCCGCGTCGATGGAGAGGAGCTCGGCGGCAGGGAGAGGCGCCACCTGGAGTGTCATCTGCGCTGCCTGCCCCTCCCAAGTCTCATCTGGTTGGAGGTTGAAGAAGAAGACCCACACGTCAGCGAGTGGAGGGAGAATAAATAGAAGTTTTTTTTTCCAAATACGGTCATTCGTATATAAATACGGTCTGACGTGTGGGCCCATACACCGTAAGACGTAGAAAAGGGCAAGGATCGGGTAGAAGAAGAATTACAGTGGATTTTTCAATAAGATGAATAGTAATGACGTTTCTCCATGTCTAGGAAATTGTAATGGCTTGGAACCAAATAACCATATTGTTTACTCATCGATAAAGCCAAGCTATCAATTTTGTATTAATATCGATATGTATTTATATATATTATATAAGATTCATATTCATATATATTATACAAGATTCGTATTCGTATTTGAAGTCGAATTAAAATGTGGTAAATAGTGACATCCGAATTCGTTTGTATACGATTTGTATCCATCCTTAATCATGACAGTTATTTTCATAGTTTGTGTTGTGTTACTCCATTGCTTTCAAATTACTAGTCATGGTTGACTTTTGATCATAAAATTTGACTATTCATCTTATTAAAAAAATTAATTTAACTAGAACAAAGGTAAAACTGCATTCTTTTTTTTTTGGAAAAGAGGTAGTAGTTATCAGCTCATATATGGAGCTAGTACACCTACTACCGCTTCTTGCATGCGTTGGCACTTAACAGTTGGTGAACAAGAATTAGACGATAAGGCAGATCTATACTAAACTACATACATTAATTAATTTTACTATATTTTTTGCGACCTAATTTTACTATATTTGATTGATGACAACAGTGACCTACTCCTGTACTATCAGTGTTCTGATCCAGTAGCTTCTTATAATAACTTAAACCTTAGCGTTTTGCGCCATGTGATATCAATTAATTAAACTACGTGTCTACGTGCTCGAGTCCAAGGTTCACAATTCCGAGAAGTCTTTCTAAGCATCTGCACAGGTCGCTAACCAAAGTGCACGAGAAGTCTAAGGCGATATCCAGTTCAGGATCGAGACGTGATCTCGACAACATCGTCTCCAAGGTTTCGACGACCATTGTCTTTCAAAGCGCAACGTGTGTTTGTACTGTGCAAAGCCACGTCAAAATGTGCGGCTTACCCGAAACGGGATGCTGCGGTTGCGTTGTCCACCAGCTGATGAGTCAGTCCCATCCGATCCATTTCGCCGCGCGCCACCAAACCTTCAACGACCACGAGCCCCATTCACCATATAACCGGAAGAAACCGAGTTCGTTTTCTCATCATCGAAGCACATCGTCGCCACCTTTTCTGTCGACGACGACCGGGCGGCCGGAATAATGAAGATCACCGTGCACTCCTCCAAGTCCGTCAAGCCGGCGAGCAGCTCCGGCGGCGGCGGCGCCAGCGTCACTACTCCTGCCGGCTCCTCCTCTAACATGTACATCCCCCTCACCGTGTTCGACGAGGCGAACCACGATGAGTACGTCCCGGGCATATTCGTCTTCCACCCACCGGCGCCGCCCGTCGCTGCGATGGAAGCCGGGCTAGCCAAGATGCTGGCCGAGTACCGCCACTGGGCCGGCCGGCTCGTCACAGTCGACGCCACCACCGGCAAGCGCGCGATCCTGCTCAACGACGCCGGCGCGCGTCTCGTCCAGGCGACGGCCGATGTCGCGCTCGCCGACGTCATGCCGCTGGAGCCGACGCCGTTGGCGCTGCGGCTGCACCCGAGCATTGGCGATGACGGCGGTGGCGAGGGGACGGAGGAGCTGATGCTGGTCCAGGTCACGCGGTTCCGGTGCGGCTCCTTCGCCGTCGGGTACACCATGCACCACTGTCGCCGACGGATACGCCACCTGCACGTCGCTGCTGGCGTGGGGCCAGGCCGTCCGCGGCGCGGCGTTCGACCCGCCCGTGCACGACCGGGCGTCCTTGTCCCTGTTCGTGCCGCGGGACCCGCCGCTCGTCGAGTTCGAGCACCGCGGCGCCGAGTTCAAGCCACGTGCGGCGGAGACGAAGAAGAAAGCTCTCGACGTCGTCGAGGACGGCGACGAGGAGGTGGTGATGCAGACGGTTCGGTTCAGCCGGGAGTTCGTCGCCCGGCTGAAGTCGGCGGCGTCGGCGGGGAGGCGCCGGCCGTACAGCGCGGCGCAGAGCGTGGCGGCGCACCTGTGGCGGTGCGTCACGGCGGCACGTGGCCTCGGCGCGCACGAGGTCACCAAGGTGCACGTCGCCGTGAACGCGCGCTTCCGGATGATGACCGACGCCAACCCGCCGCTACCCAAGGGTTACACCGGCAACGCGGTGCTGTGGGCGCGGCCGGCGACCACCGCGCGTGACCTGCTGCACTCGCCGCTGCAGCACGCAGCCGACCTCATCTCCAAGGCGGTGTCCCGCGTCGACGGGCGCTACTTCCGCTCCTTCGTCGACTTCGCGAGCTCCGGCACGGTGGAGCGGGAAGGGCTGGTGCGGATGTCGGAGCTGGTGGCGAGGACAAACATCGAGGTGGACAGCGTGCTGGGGATCCCGTTCTACGACCTGGACTTCGGCACCGGGAAGCCGGTGCTCTTCATGCCCACCTACAGCACCCCGCAGCCGGTGGAAGGCGCCGCGTTCATCGTGCCGGCGGCCGGCGGCGACGGCGGCGTCGTCACGTACGTGCCGCTCTACCGTCGCTCCGTGGACGCCTTCGCCAGCTGCTTACTCGCCGCCGGTGGCGGCGGCGGTTGTGGATGCACGGCTTTGATTCTTGAGTACGAATTTAAGGGATTGGTTTGTAACATTGGCAGTGTTAATTATCTCTATTTTTTTTTGTTTACGTTTATGTTTTTGTGCTGCTGGATATGCACACTTGCTCGACCTGCCGCGTCTCCCGGTATCAACGAGTAGTGATGCTGATGTATTGAAAATAGGTTTGCAATTATTGGATGGGATGTTCGTTAGTGGCGTAGCCAGGGGGGGGGGGCTGACAGGGGCCATGCCCCCCCATGGCTTGTAAATCTTCATTGAAAATTCAATTTTGGTCAATTTTTTAAGATAAATTAGCACTATTAACCTCTCAACGATGAAAAAAATCAATTCCTGACTACACCACTGTTCGTACAAGTAACCAAACTGTTCGACTGGGTATACATAGGACTATTCTATTGTAGTACGTTCAAAACATTGACAATGAACCCAAACAAATAACACGTTCTCAGAATAAAAATCAACCAAATAGCTTGGAGGCGTCAAATTGGTGACAAGCACGTCCAGAACTCCACATCCATCCATGAGGACCATTATAATAATATAAGAGGGGCGTCCATGGGGCATGAAAATTTACAACAGAATATTTTATTTGAAATCAAATAAGTCCATCAGCTATCGTGCTCTTGCAAACAATTTTAGGACATATAAGTGTTATAAGGATTCAAGATAAATCTATCTATCTATACTATAAAGATTGAATAATTTGAAAAACTTTTCTCATCCAATTGCTTACCCCACGCCAGACCGTCCTGGCCATCTAATTGGGCGAGTGGATAGGGTAGAAGACCCATAGAATCGCAATTTGGAGCGTTCGCCAAAATACTAATATTTTTGTTACCCGACGTCGTCCTACCCACCCACGTGTACCCATGTCGGGCCCACCAACCTGCGTATTCCGGTCTCTGCTGTACGAGGCCTGCGGCCGCATGCTCAACCCGGTGCACGGCGCAGGAGGCGAGCCGGTTGGCGTACGCCCCGCCAAGAAGCCTCTTCCGCTGCGTCGCGCTGCCCAGTCTCCGACTCGGTTCCTGCCGGCTCGACGACACGCCGCCGTCGGCCGTCACGCGCGTCGCTGACCGAACCGGCGCCGTCCAGCGGCTGGTCTCCGCGTGCCCGCACCTCGCGGACCTTACTCTCGAGGCCTGCTGTAACCTGACCGAGCTCTCCGTCCTCGGCGCGCGCCTCCGCAGGCTGGCACTGCGCTGCTGCCACCGTCTAGCCGTCGTGGTCGCCGCCGACTTGTCGAAGCTGCGGGCCTTCGAGTTCAGTGGCGCCATGCCAGGGCCCTCGATCCAGACCACACACGTCCCTCGCCGGATCACGTCGTGCACGCTGAACTTCTGCAGCGCGGAGGTCTTCGCCAGCACGATGAACCTGCAACTGAAGTCGGCCCGCCTCGTCTCCGGTGTTGGACACGACATCTTCACCTCCGGCGCGGTGGAGTTGCCAAGCTTCCAAGCGCTCCGCCACCTCGAGCTGACCGGAGCGTTGCCGCCCGGAAGACGACGCCGCCACTATCGTCGGGGTGGGCAGGATGCTGGAGCGGACACCGTGCCTTGAGACGCTGCCGCTGTTCTTTATGCCAATCCCCGATGTCCAGACTACTACTGCTACAACAACGACGACGACGAGCTCCGTACCACGCACAAGCTCAGGTACAACCGGTACGTTCAGCTTGCCATGCCGGAGGGCGCCGGGGTTGCCTGCCTGAGGGAGAGGACGAGGGAGATCAACTTGGTGCACTAACATGGCGGCACGACACAGAGGATGCTCGCCAAGTTCTTGCTCTTCAACCGTTCAACGCCCGGGTTGTCGACTGCGAGTTTGCGCAGGGCCCGTTGTTCATCCAGACCAAACTGATGGAGGAGATCATAAGGTGGTTGCTGAACAAATCTGCCAACATGGTGTTCTTCCATGTGGCTGGTGCGGATGGCCTGGACCTCACACTAGGTCTACCGCCGACGGTGCACAAGACCGAGTCGTCGTCAGCCGTTGACGACGACAGCCAGCGTTGTCACAGAGGCGAGCTGGCGAAGCTCGGCTTGGGGATCGGAGGTTCTAGAGCTAGATAATGAGATGATCATGTCAATTGAGAGGGCTCCGGTCTGGCCGTGGCTTCTGATTATTAGCAGGTACGAAAATTTTAGTTTATTTTTGTTTCTTTTGTTTTTTTTCCAAATGAGTTTTTTAACCTTCATATCCATCTCTTAGTTGTTGTTTAATAACTAATTTGATATCTTTTGGAAGTACAAAAATTATAAATGTTATGTATGTGAGCACGCGCGTGTCGCGCGGGCATTGTTGCTAGTGTTCACAAAAAATAAATTTCACTAGTCCATCAACCCAAGCCTTCGCATGGGCTAAATAGTTTATTTTAATTATTAAAAGTTGGTTCTTACTTTATTAATAGCATCATAAGAGCAACTCCAACAGACTCTGTAAATACATCTAGTTAGCTAAAATTTTACAAAAGTTGAGAAAACTCCCTTCCAACAGACTCGCCATCCCGGCGGCTCGCCATCCGGATCGGAAAAACGGATCCTTCGCTCGTCATCTTTGGCGAGGCCGCGCGCTCGGAATATCGCCGCCCCTCCCGCGTGGGGCTGCCAGATTCCCTCCCCAGTCCCTTCTCTGCCGCAAGGAGCTGCTCCCGCGCACAGGTCTGCAGCGGCACCGCCGGCCGGCCCATCGTCATCTCGATTGGCCTCCACCTCCACGCGGGCAAGGCGGCCGGTCAGGGCAAGCAAGGAAGCGAGCGGACCTGCGAGAGCTCGACGAAGGACGTGCCGGCAGACGGTCGATACGGCCCCGCCGGAGCGGGGGCGCGGGAGCGGCCGAAGGTGTCCTTGACGAACCTCTAGCAGCAATCCATCTGCCGATTCCTTTCACTTTCCAATCGAATCAGCAGGTGGCAGCAGCTCTAGCTTTTCCCTGCTCCAATCGAAGCCACGTCCGTCGTACCCCTGGAGTTACAGGCCGCATAGGGATTTCTCCACCACCGAAGCCACAAACCAGACGGAGGAGCCGAGCTCACAGAGTGCCGTCGGCAGCCGCGTTGACGCTTCCGCATCGTCCGGCCGCTGCGACGTCGAGCACCGCGACGCCGTCCAGGCGGAACTCAGAGCACCGCCGGGAACTGTAACTCCACGCGAACGGGAGACGGGAGGAAGAAGACCTGCAGTCAGGATGACATTGACATGTAGGGCCCACCTAAGTACTATATTCAATTTGAAGAGTCTGTTGGAATTGATAGCAATTTGAAGAGTGAATCTTTCCAAATGAAAATATAAAGAATAGAATTTAGCTAGTCTCTTGGAGATGCTCTAATAAGGCTCACACAATTTTTAAACATGGCTTGACTAGCTAAAAAATGAAAAAAATCAACAAAAACAGCATTCCGACAGACTAGCCAAACACCCCGCTAGCTATCCTCGCTAGCTAAATTTGTGCCTTCGCTGGCCAAAGATGGCTAGCGCCCTCTGCTAGCTATCCTTCGCGCCCCCCCCACCTCCCGCGTAGTCCCCTCCTGCTCCCACCTTCCTCGCGCGGCTAACACGTGGGCCTAGTTGTGGGATGGCTAGTCATTTTAGTTAGTATGTTGGAAGGAGAGGAAATATAGAGGAAGAATACTAGCTAAATGACTGGCTAAATGTGAATTTAGCTAGTCTAATTTAGTGAGTCTCTTGGAGTTGCTCTAAATATAATATGTTAATTAAAATTTTGGTCAAAATAACCAGGGAGAGATCAATATAATTTTAAGATTGTATTTGCATACTATAATATGCTCAAAAAATGAGAAGTACAATTAACCTTGATTTTTTATTATAAGATCCACCGTAATACGACTCAAAACATGGGTTTTTTTTGTCGTCTTCATACTATGGGTTGCATCTAAGTGTAGTAGTCATCAAGAAAATTGAAGTATATGGGTGAGGAAATGTATCTTTGGAATTCATCTATGTAAATATCATTATTTGAAATGCCTTCATTTAAAATGGTATCTATTAGTTCATCATCTGTAAATGAATAATTATTAAGTAAGACTTGTTTAGCTCATTACCTGTAATACTCCACCAAAATACTTACACTACAAAAGACAGTTTTAGTTTAACAAAAGTTGAATCAAGCATGTAAATGTTGAAAGTTTTGTGGTTGTTTTATAAAGAAGAGAGAATTACTCGATTAGGAGTACAATATCATGGATTCCGGTAAATTCAAATTTTGTTCTTTTCGAATGGTCTAATATGTGTTTTGACTCCTTCACATCTATGAGACATAAATATGAACTATCATTAGGTGGCCATCAAATGAGTATAAGTGTAAAAATTATAAAGTTAGCAATATTTTACCAAATAGGTACATGTCCATATTTATTATTTCTAAAAACATATATGTGCTCGTGAACTTGAAATTATACTTTAGAATGTATTAAATATCTTTGAACTTTTTTAGAGTAGTTATGTGTAAAAAGTTGACTATCCTATCATTTTTCACTAGCTAATACTAATATGTTGTTGTGTGAATGACAATTGATATTATGTACATCTTGTCTTCTTCAATTAATAGTTGAACTTTTCCATAAAGGTCTCATCGATAACACCGTACATCATGATTCTTTAATTTTGCATCATCCTTAATTTTACTCTTGCCTTGATGTCCACAATTCCCTTCTCGATCTAATTTCACTTAATGTTTGGTCACTATTGCAATTTATTCAACCACATTAATTAACAAAAAATGGTGATGAATATAATTGAGCTAATTGTTTTTATACAAAAGACATGATATATAAATATGGATTTTTCCTATACATAACTTATGGTATACAAACAACAATCAAGTGAAATGTATTTCAATAGGAAGATCTGATAGGAATATCAGTTTGAGAACAATGGTGAGAACCAAGTCATTTATACATAGCATGTTGTAGGCTAACAATAAACAAATAATTTAGTAGTCGCAACATATGTCATGAAAAACAAATTTAATTGTAGAAGGGAAATAAAAATATTTGAAAAATAATGTCTCACCATAGATTGATTTCTAGTCTAAACAATGGGTCTACAAGATTTCCTGCAGCAATAGAAGAATGCTCAGAGGCAAGTTGATCGTCTTTCTATTGAATATATAGCAGTAGGGGAGGGTAAACAAAAGAGATGTTTCGAGGAAAAACATTAGCTCTCTTTTATTTATGCACGTACAAAGTATCTATTGCGTTAAAGATGAGAATCTAAGAAGTCTCTATTTTTTGAATTATCTTTTTAAGAACAATGCATCAAATTAATGAGAGGGTGGCATCATACAGCACGTTCACACGGTGGAGGTGGTGGAGCACATGGTGGCGCTGGGCTGGACATCTGGCTGCACATCGCAGCACGCTTTACAATCAGCTGATTTTGGCACTGGCAGGCCATTCCTCTACATGTCCATAGGCTGGACCGTGAGCCTGAACTGGAGCTGGCTCGACTGCTCGCTGTCGACCAAGTCGAGCCGAGCCAAGCCAAGCTAGCTCGGCGTCCAGCCCCCATGCGTCTACAACAATCCCCCCATCCGGTGGAGGGTGGCCTCTGGGCTGTGGCTATTCAGCGGACGAGAAACCTAGGTTAAAGATGAGTCTTATGTCCAACAAATAAGGCTACGTGCACGAATTTCAAAGATTATATAGAAGTTAAAGAGGAAAAATATCATAACTTATATATGATTTCCGAGTCCTTCCACATCAAGAAGCTGGAGGTTCTTTCTTATTTGGACCAAGTTAACGCGCGACCCATTCGCAAAAAAAAAAAAAAAAAAAAAACGCGCGACCCCATTCTGGATTGGTTAGTGTCAAAGTGTTCATGCATGCAAGCAGCTAATTATAGCAACCAACCACAACTTTTTACAATTGAAATTCAAGGCGAATGTGTCTAGCAGCACGAGGGGCGGTGGAGAGCGTCATCGTGTTTCGTTTTAGTAGTGCTTACTTTAAGTGATGATAGCTTCCTCATTAAATGTTCGTTTCAAATTTATTTGCACACTTGTGTTCTTGACAATATTATCTATAAAATGAGATCCATATATATTATATAAGCTTCGAACAACTTTTATTTGTACCGGCAACTTATAAAATGAGGGTGGGCAACGGGGCGGGCTTTAAAGCCCCACCTGAACACGTGAGAAGGCAGGCTCGAACCCCGGCCGGTTAGCTCCTCCCAAAGGAGGCTAACCAGCTGCGCTAGTGCAGCGCTCTGCGGCTGTATCAACTTATACAGAGACTGTGTATCAACTTATTTAAAGCAATGCATGAACAGTGATACTATCATCTTATATATGCAATTATATAGTACTCTGTATCAACTTACATAAACACAGAGACTATATATTAACTTTCACCTACTCCGGATTCAGGATTGATGCATATTATGAATGCGCACCCATCAGCAACTTGGGTGCTCGACAGCAACTTGGGAGCACTGCGGCAACTTGACTGCTTATATGCTGAAAACCTAGGGAATAATGTCATGTAACCAGCAATGGTAGAGCTCTGGCCTTTAGTCCCGGTTGGTAACAGTTATAGGGCTCAATCGGGACTAAAGGTAAGAGACAAAAGCCCCCCCCCCCACCCCCGGGTAAATGAAACTGGACTAAATGGGGTCCTTAATTTAGTTCAGTTGGTATTACAAACCGGGACTACAGGCACGCCAGCACGCGCCCTTTAGTCTCGCTTGGTAATACCAACCAGATTAAAGTGTCCCCTGCCTCTTTTTTTTTTGCAATTTTTGACCGTATATTCTAATTGTTGTCTCAATGTGTATACATATTTGCACTAAGTATCTATGTATACGTGTCTATAGACTATACACATACTTAGACTTATATATCTACTTATAAATATATATACACATAATTTATACACATCAAAATAGATAGTATTTTCTAAAACTAGTATATATACATCAAAATATCATTCAATTCAAATTTCTAGTCTCAACATTCAGTGGAGGTGAGTTGGTCAATTGATGGCTGTCATAACAATATTTTCCTTTTGGATCAACCACCTCGTCCATGAAGAAGCCGATGAGAGCTTCTTAAATGGCAAAGAGACGATCCTTCTCAATGAGTGTCCCTTTTATATCTGTCTATAATGTGCAAATATATTAATTTATTACACCCAAAGATTAAATATATAAGCGGTTAAAATATGTATTATTAATAGGTTTATTTTACTTATAGTATAATCTGTCGAGTTTGCATAGAAACTGTGTATATGCTCATAGACGTAGTACCCACATAAATTATTTACTTATTCCTATTTCAAACACTAAAGTGGAGAGAACAGATTATGAAATACTAGTGTTATACAATTTAAATTTTCTCAATCTGAAGTTGTTCTTTGGATTACATACCGGAAAGTCAGCGAAGAATCTAATTGTTGGTTTAAATGGTCCTCGGTGGTTTGCAATGAATTTTTTTCAAGCTCTGAGGAAAAACAATAAAAGATAAAGTGTTAGTAAAAACTAACTATATATACTGCATTAAAGAAAACATTTTAGATAAAATTATTACTCTTTAAATAGATCTTGAAGGTCTTGGTATTGTGAGGGGTCTTTTCATATTAATGTAGTAATTTATGCTAAAAGAAAACGACGGTGTGGCAATTTACGTGGATAACCTGTTGATAAATTTACACATAAGTTGATAGGATGATTATATGTAACATGATGATATTTATAAAATATTCTCAGAATATATAAAATATGATTGTTATTTATTATATTAAAATAATTGATCGAATTACAGCTGAGAAATGAGAAAAAAATAATCAGGAAGGTGTGTTCGGTCCAACAAATAGAGGAAATAAATTGCGATCCAGAACTACAAACGGCCCAGTAGAGCACACACAAAATAAATCAAACCCATATACGTAGCCCAAAATAGTACACACATTAACTGGCCTCAACTTGCTAGATGGGTGGCAGCCCACGCTGAAGCGCTTGCGGGCCGCGCGTAGGGTCGCGGCTCCGCCCCTGGATTCCTATACAATCTTCCGGAAGGTAGGATAGGATTGAAACTTCCGATTGTTTGAGATTCGTGCGGCGACTATCGACTACACAGTCGCCTTCTTCTTCCTCATCTCTCTCGTCTCTCTCACAGCGCCGTTGGGAGAAACTCATGGCGCAGTCGCCGCGAGAGCTCGTCGCGTCGGAGGGACAGAAGGTGGGCGGGGGGCAGCCGGAGTCGGGTGGTGGTTGAGGCCGGCGGAGTTAAGGTTAGATTTCGGGGTTCAGATTTCAGGGGTTCGGGAGCCTCTAATGTTCGCCGAACCTAGAAGAATGGAGAGAGGTCGAGGCCGTTGGAGGACCGGCGGCGGCGGCACGGCGCGGCCGGGCAGAGCAGGACGACTGGTGGGCCGGTGATCGGCGGTGGGGGTGCGTGGACGATTCGGGTTAGGAAGGGTGGGGTAGGGGTGGCGTCAGAGGGTGGGCAGCCGGTGCGGCAGCGAGGTAGCCACCGACTAGAGCGGAGGACGAGGTGGCGGCAACTACGGAGGTGAGGAAGAAGAAGGGCTGAGTAGAAGAAAAAGAAAGTGAGCTGCTAATGGGCTTATAGTTCCAATCATTATCCACCTTCCTCGAGATAAATAGAGCCCTCCTGCCCGAGCGCAACCTCACGCGCGATAGACTTTTCCTTCTTATTTTGTTGAGGCTAGTTAAGCAACACACCTTTATTTAAAGCTCGTTAGGCCCTTGCAACCATTGCAGCCCATCAATATTCCTCCACGGAAAATATTCAATATTTTATTACACTTGATTCAACAATCCATAAATTTTATGTCAACATTACCAAGCTTTTTCCACGTATGATGCACGCTTCGCCATTTTCTTACAAGCCAGTACTCTCAGTTTTATTTATTCAAACTGTCTCCCTTTTCATTTTGGACATTTTTTGTCATTGACGTGAAATAAATAGCCCAAAAGCCGTCCTCATTCAAGCAAGTGGACCTAAAACTCCCCTTTGATCTTTATTTTGTTCCTTCTGCATTGTCCCGGTCCACACCAACCCAAATATGTCAAGTGGCCCAAAGCGAGCATGGCACTACTAACCCACACACATCTTCATGCGAATTGGCTTGTATGTGGTCATATAGTAGGACAGTCTAGTGGGACGCTACTCACCAGGGGTTCAAAACCTGGTGCTCGCACCTTTTCCTGAGATTTTCACAGGATTTACCGGCGTTGTGTGTTAAGTGGTTAACGGTGTTCCCGTCGACAAATAAGGCATCAATAGTGTCTTCGGGAATCTCCAGATCTAACGAGTGCTCAGTCCTTCAGACGTGCTCATAGAGGTAGGGTTTACGTACTTGTGTTCATAAGAGTGAGTGTGCGTACGTGTTGTTCCTCGGCCACTGGAGAAGGAAGTGACTCATCCAGTGGTATCAACCTGAAGCTCCGGTGCTCCACTACCGACAGCAAGAGATGACCCTTGATCTTGAAATGGTGGCTTATATGATGGATAGAGTCTACCAATCCTCGATTATGTTTCTGATTTTTGTGAGCATTTTTACAACTCGTAAAGATTAACACAACGTCTCTCCTTGAATGGACAAAAAATTCAGACTAGCTCAACCCGCCGCGTCACCCACCAAATGCAATCACTGCCCTGACCAATCACTACCTGCCAGTGCCTAATAGGAATGATGCTGATGGTTGCAAGCGATTGAGCTACACGACCATGGTGCGTTAAGTAAGAGTTGAAGTAAGACAAATGGATGAGTCATGATATGCTATATACATGCAACAAAACTGTACTTAATAAACTGCATAGCTAATCCAGCCAGCTGTGTGTACTAATGAAAACGGCAGCGCACCAACCCTTAGCTTGCTAGCTAGATTTAGAAACATGAAAGGTAACCTTGTATGCATCCTTTCACACCCAAACTAATAAATATGTTTTTATTTTCAAGGAAAATAAAACATCTTTTATGAGCCATCTATTAGGGTTGAATGCATAGATTTCTTTGCAAACATTAGGGCAGTCCCAGTGGGACATTTATAGTGGTTTATATACCTATTAGTTATCTTGACGGCTCAACATTTTGCTGATGTAGCAACCGATTTGATAAGGAGAGAGAGGGTGGAATGAAGAAATCGTTTCCTGGTGAAGACGCGTCGACGTCGAACCAAAGCAAGGAGAAACGACGAGAAACGCGTTGGGGAGAAACAAGTGTTTCCACGGCGCTCCTCCGGATCCGGTGCAGGATTGATCCTCGCCACTCCCTACATGAGAGAGCTCATTGGGCGGTGGAGCTCTTGCACCGGCGGGGGAGCATGGGAGCTCGCCGTTGGCCGGCCTTGCACTCCCAGGGGAGCACGGAGCACTCCCGGTGGGTGAGTGCTCGCTGCGGGTGCTCTACGCCAAGCTCCCCATGAAGCGCCTCGGCACTCCCGTGGTGCCCGTGACGCTGTACGCCCGACCACGCAGTGGTCGCCCGACTGTTGATGTTAAGTGCTTATCAATTTACTCATGAATAAAGGAGCAAAAGGCATTTCTTACACGCATTTAGTTAAGAATAATGTAGTTCCACTTGTCCTTGAAGATTATGTGATTGCAGGTAAATTAGCAAAA
This sequence comes from Cenchrus purpureus, assembly GCA_022644695.1. Taxonomy (NCBI): domain Eukaryota; kingdom Viridiplantae; phylum Streptophyta; class Magnoliopsida; order Poales; family Poaceae; genus Cenchrus; species Cenchrus purpureus. Next base: position 38,257,346 of record CP053454.1, read on the forward strand.
AAGAAGTGACGAACTCACCTTCTATGGTCCATGCCACATCACCTTAGCCAAGGAAGGGCTGCCAACTAGGATCCTATACATGCAAGCCATGTCACCAATCCAAGGGAGGCAAACCCACCGAATCGGAGAGGCGAACGTGGACATCACATGGATTGAAGGGCCCACGGGCAAACAAATCGCCTCAAAACCAAGTGGACACGAACCGACCGAGGACCCACATGGATGACCACCAGCAAAGCACAGGCCGAGATGAGCCCACAATGGGTCGGCGACCCCACAGGTCGGCCGAACCGACCTTGTGTTGGCTCACCCTGGCCTTCCACGTGGTGATCTCTGGTTGGTCCTGGAGTCCATTCCCGGGGTGTTGGCGCTGCTTCCACAAGTTGCTCAAGGCCTATAAATAGAAGGGAGGGGACTCATTTCTTACTCAACTCACTTTCCAACTCCTCTCCACTTTTGGTTTCCAAGGCTAGGAGGTAGGCTAGAGTAGTTCTACTTCAAGTTCCAAGTCTACTTTGGGATCTAGGTATGAGTTCTCTTGTATCTTTATTTTATTGTATGACTTTGATCTATTTTAGTTATTCAGCTATTTAATATAAAGTAGTGTTGGCATACATGAGTGATTTGTTCTTGTGTTCTTCATTCGTTCATCATTTAGAGACTCCTGTTCTTGATGAACAAGGCCTTTCAATCCAGTTGACGAATGATTTACTCATGTTCTTGTTGTTTGTTCATAAGTTAGAGGCTCGTGTTCTTCACGAACACGACCCTTTGATCTTGTTGAATAGATATAGTAGAACATGAATCCGTTTATATGACTAGCCTAGTTTGATCCTTAGATCACGTGTTTGTGTTGTATGAAGTTGAAGTTCGAGTTCAAGCTACGCACTCGGCAAGTGGCCGATTATCTAGTGGCACTAACCAGTCACAATAGCCCGGCCGGTCGTGTCTAGTTAACAGCGCAAGCATGGTGCTTGGGTTGAGTAGCTCGTTGCATATGAGCGTGCTCCACGGATTGTCTTGAGGTAGGCCGAGTGACTTGGACCATTGTAATCCTCCACGTTCGCGTTGTAGGAGTCTAAAGTCTAACAACCGACGTCGTGCGGAAGCGACGCGGGCGGTTAGCTCCCGTGCCTCGGGTATATTCATACAATGCTTGTGTGATTGACTGGTATCTACTAACTTCATATGTATAGTACCTTAGAACCTAGAACTAAATCGTATGTTGCCTCCTGCCGTGAGTGTACCAAAGAGAGAATGAGTTCGAGTGTGTTCACACTACCCTATCATTATCATATCTTACCCCTATGTTTAGAACCTGACTTACTCTAAATGCATGATCTATACTCATTGCAATAGTGTTGAACTTGTTAATCCGACCATGCCTTCCTTGGATTCGATACCCTTTGGAATACTCCTTTGGGAAAATGCTACAATGGTATATCCGTGTGCTTGCGGATTCTTTGTGAACATTAGGATTTCATCGTACATTTCTGGCATCGTTGCTAGGAACTCACGAACTTAGCAATGATGTTAAGAAATGCCAACAAGCATTTCTGACGCCATTGCCGGGGATACAAACCTGGTGACGACGTTAGCAAATGTCAACAAGCACCTCCGGAGGGAAGCATAGGATGGACAGTGGCCTAGCATCAACGACCTCGTCGACGTCCAAAGGGAGTAGGGGCTGGACGCCTTGGCAACCCAATATCCCGAAGACTCGGCCACCCAAGATCCATGACCACCCTCCGTCAGCGCCACAGCGTCCCCGCCGCCACCGCCAGCTCAATTCCTGCCGGTGGCCCTTCTCGCGCCACGGAGCCCGTGGCGCTGCCCTCGTTGGGGAAAGAGGGAGCTCGCCTTTCTGTTGCCGTCGCGCTCCCCGCGATGGGCCGCGACCCGCAACTCTCCCATGGAGCATATTGGAGAAGAGAAGCCCCGTGCGTCGGCGCTCCTGGCGGGAGGAGGAGGGGTGCTCGCCTCTCCCGGCGGCCGGTCCTGTGCCGCTGCTCCCAATGGGGGCCGCGACCAGCAGCTCCCCGTGGAGAAGATTGGAGAAGAGAAGCGTCGGGAAAGAGAAGGGGAACGGATACAGAGAGGAGGTCGTGGTGGACAGATGACTGAAATGCACAAAGGATCCGAAAGTGAGAGAGAAGAACATGACAAATGATTGGTCAATCTTTTGTCTGAAGATTTGTAAAAAATTTTGCATTGTGGAGAAGTAGTTTCTTGGTGTAATATCCTATACTATAGAAATTATAGTGATTTCGTTTATTAGGACTGCCCTTAGTACCAGGCTTTGTGTGGATCGATATTAATGCTGTAGATGGAAAGTCAGAATCTCCAGTACTATAAAGATACTAGATAGGTAGTCCTTCTATTCAAAATTTTAGGTCAGTTCAATTTTTTTTGAAAGTCAAAGCATCTGAAGTTTTAGCAAATTCATACTACCTCCTTCCTCCAGGGTAATCTTAGTAGGAATTCTTGTCGGAAATGTCATCTATTTGGAAATGGAGGTAGTACAATAAAGTACTAACATTTACAAACAAGTAAGTACTATTAGATTTTTATTAAATATATTTTTATATTATATCTATTTGGAGCCCTAAATCTTTGTAATTCTCTCTATAATATAGATAGATAGATAGCTAGCTAGCTAGATAGATAGATAGATTATTGATTGATTGATTTTGTAGTATGTATATATGCATGATAATATAATAGAGATAGATATAGCTAGCTAGCTAGATAGATAGATAGATTATTGATTGATTGATTTTGTAGTATGTATATATGCATGATAATATAATAGAGATAGATAGATAGATAGATAGATAGATAGATGTATAGATAGATGTAGGCATGTATACAGATAGACAGACATAGACATATAGATAGATAGATTATTGATTGACATTTGTTTATTTCGAGTTGTTGATTGTTAATGCGAATTATATAGCACATCTACAATCGTGAGTTGTTACAGGAGATAAGGATGTATCAGACTTCTAATCTACTACATAAACCTGTCATTATTGCTTGGTGTGTTAATAAAAATTCTGGTCAATCATCCTTGTTCAAACTACAAAATCAACATTGTTCTGCACCAATCAGTATCCACAGTTGAAACACCATCTATCCAAGGCGCGCACACGGCCGGTCTACTCATGAAGATCACGGTGCAGACGTCGAAGGCCGTGAAGCCCGCCTACGGCGGTGGCTCAGGCGGCGCTCCATCCGCCACCGCCGTCCCGCTCACGGTTTTCGACAAGGCCAACTTCGACCAGTACATCTCGGGCATAAACTTCCGCCCGCCGGCGCCGCCAACACCGTACTCGCGGCAGGGCTCGCCAGAGCGCTCGCCGAGTACCGCGAGTGGGCCGGGCGGCTCGGCATCGTCGACGCCGCCGGCAGCCGCGTAATCCTGCTCAACGACGCCGGCGCGCGGTTCGTCGAGGCGACAGCCGACGTCGCGCTCGGCGACGTCATGCCGCTGGAGCCGACGCCGGCAGTCCTGTGCCTGCACCCGGACGGCGACGGCGCCGTGGAGCTGATGCTGGTCCAGGTCACGCGGTTCAGGTGCGGCTCCATCGCCGTCGGCCACACCATGCACCACGCCATCGCAGACGGCCGCGCCGCCTGCAACTTCCTCCTGGCCTGGGGCCAGGCCACCCGCGGCACCGCGTTCGATCCCGTCCCTGCGCACGACAGGGCGACCCTCTTCCTGCCGGGCAACCGCCGCGGGTCGCGTTCGAGCACCGCGGCGTCGAGTTCAAGTTCAAGCCACGTGAAGAAGCCCAGCAGAAGCGGCCGCGGCAGCGGCGACGACGAAGACGAAGTGGTGGTCCAGAGGGTGCGCTTCAGCCGGGAGTTCGTCGTCGAGCTGAGGTCGCGGGCGTCGGCGGGGGCATCGCGTCCGTACAGCACCTTGCAGTGCGTGGCGGCGCACCTGTGGCGGTGCATCACGAAGGCACGCGGCCTCGACGCGTGCGAGGTCACCAGGCTGTGCGTCGCCGTAGACGGGCGCATGCGTATGCGCGACCCGCCGGTGCCGGAGGGGTACACCGGCAACGTGGTGCTCTGGGCGCGGCCGAGCACCACCGCCAGGGAGCTGGTGTCCATGCCGCTCCGGCGCGCCGTGGAGCTCATATCCCGGGAGGTGGCGCGCGTCGACGACGGCTACTTCAGGTCGTTCATCGACTTCGCCAGCTCCGGCGAGGTGGACGAGGAGCGGCTGGTGCCGGCGGCGGATTCGTCGGAGACGGTGCTGAGCCCGGACGTCGAGTTGGACAGCCTGCTCCACGCCCCGTTCTACGACCTGGATTTCGGCGGCGGCCCGCCGTTCTTCTTCATGCCCAGCTACCTGCCGGTTGAGGGTTCAGTGTTCATCTTCCGGTCTTTCTCGGGCGACCGCAGCGTGGACGCCTACGTGCTCTTCAGACGCGCCATTGACACCTTCAACAAGTGCTGCTACTCGCTGCCAATGGCGAACGCACGTCTTTAGGGGAATGAAATGGAATCCACCATCTGATCTGGTGCTTGGTAGTCTGCTTGCTCTTGCATTGCATCCGTGGCCGATCGATTGATGAATTGCTGTAAGAAACATATATTTGCTTTGTGTTGAATTTTAAAGTGTCGAGACAAGATTATTCAGGGCGAATTCTCTCGTTTATACATTTGTTTCATCAGACTACTGCAAATTTATCAATTTCAGTAATATCAACTGCAATAATATTTGTCGGGCTGACTATTTGTTGGTGTAGCCACTCTAAAAGTGTATGTTTTGTTCCTTTTCAATTACAAAATATCAATTTCGTTAAACATGTTGGCTCAATAAATCTACAAAATAGTATTTCTTGTAAAATATTTTGAATAAATATAGTTTGTACTATCTCCGTCCTTAAATATATGTCGTTACGTACTACTCCCTCCTTCCTTTTATATATGACGTTGGTTAGCTCAAAATTGAACTAACCAACGTCATATATAAAAGGAAGGAGGTAGTATCAGATTGGATTAAATACAGAGTGTTTCATCTCATCATCGAAGGTTACCCGCCACCCACCACCAACCACCGACCAGTATTCCTCTTCCACAACAAATCAGCACCATCGACCACCAGACAAACGAACGGGGCATATATCATCAATGATTGCTTAGAGCTGTCTGATAAAAACACAATCGGTTGGGAGTTTGTTACACCTACTGGTTACTGACCTACGACTTATTTTAACAAAGTCAAATATAGAACACCGTTCAGATGTAGAACAAGTCCGTCTGTAGGTTTGCTACCAATGGTCTCATGCTACTTGCAAGCCGTGACTTCATATCGATAGTAAAACGATCGAGTGGAGAGGATGGATACATTGTTAATTAAGAAGAGAATTTTAGCAACAAGATAAGTAACTTGTGTGATTTTCAGACCTCCAGCTTCAAGGACTTTGACTCTGCGAACAACACTTAGAACTTGCGTCAAATAATTATTTCTTTATAATCTATGTCTAGTCTAAAATATTTGCATGGATAACCAAATAACCCCAGTATATGACCTCAGTTTCTGCTCTAAAATTCTAGGACGACTTTGACTCTGCCAAGATGACCTGGAGCTGCATGATTAGTGAACGATATAATCTGGATGCTCTTAAAGAGAACTAATCAAATGTATGAAGAGGCCTCTCAAATTTGTTCCACGGTTGATATTGTTGTCGCGGATTGGTACGTGCAATAAGAATAAAAGGGATTGATCTAGAACCCCGACTGGATATTGTTGTCTTTTCAAAAGTAGCTTATAAAGTTGTTAATCTTTTACCGGTCAGTTTGGTGTAATCAACGTAGACAACAGAATAGCGAATCCTGGAGGATACATAGCTAATTAATTTTGCTGGAAGGATGCAACATTTTATAAGATTAAGTGATTAACCAAACAATTGCTAATTGGAAGGGAGTGGATAGGTATATATACAACGTAGACGTAGGTAGTTGATATTCAGACAAAGAATAATCCAAAAGAGATTGTAGATTGGTCGTAGCTACCAATGTGATTTCGTAAGTTGATCTTTTCTATTGATCCTTAATTAGGGTCTCTCAACGACATTGGTTTTTGACTGCACCGCTTATAATCTAGTGACTTGTCATACTATATTCTATTGGTAATTTCGTACATACTTCTGATATTTATTATTTTTGTATATTTTTTCTCGATTGAGTTTGAATCTTCACTTTTGCAACAAAGTACACATATATATAGATGCACTATGCCACTATGTATGTGCAACATTTCAGATATTTTTTTAAAAAATAACTTTTATGCTCCTTACGTTTTCTAGATGGGTTTTCAGGTTTGTACTAGATATTTAAAATGATTCATTTTGTAAATTATTAACCACGCAAGTAAAGAAAGTTGATGAACAAGGGCGCGCACCCTTAAACCAGGAGAGAACTCTGTCAAATTTTGTCGCGTCGTCGTCGTCCAATATGTAGGCATGTAGCAACCCGGCCCTGCCTAGAAACCATCGTCAGTCACGCCGGCACACCCCGGCCTCCGCGTACACCCTGCCCGGCCGGCAGAAAGTACCCTTTGCTCGGCGCGCAGTGCGAGTCCTGCGAGCACACGCACAGCCCCTCCAGTGCGCACCCGTCCCTCACCTCACCACGCTCACGCCGCCGCCGCCGATCCCGAGCACATGGTCGCTCCACTCGCTGGAGAAGAGCCCGTCGGGGTCGTACGCTCGCTTCACCGCCATGAACGCCGCCACGCGCGCGCCGTACCTGCTGGCGGCGCCGCCCTCGAAGGCGGCGTTCCGGTTCTTACCCCAGTGCGGCAGGCCGCCGTACTTCCGCAACGCCATCTGCTCGATCTCCTCCACGGCGTCCCCGTGCAGCAGCGGCGTCGTCGGGTCGCGGCTCGGGTAGGTGAGGTCGAAGTCCACGCTGTCCTCCGCCTTTCCCAGGTGCGCCGTCGACGCCCTGACGTACCGCAGGAGGATGCCGTAGTACACTTCGACGCCGCAGAGCGCGCCGGGGACGGCGAGGTCGCGGAGCCGCTGCACGTCGCGGACGAACGCCGCGGCGCTGCGCAGCGGCACGCTGATGCCTGACTCGAAGTAGAAGGTGCCGTGGGACACGCGCGGGTCCCAGGGGCAGGCGGTGACCAGGCCGTCGTCGGTGCCGGCGAGGCAGCGGCCGGAGGACTGGATGCGATTCTGGAACCCGACCACCGACCGGCCAGGGATCGGCGCCTGCTGGCCGTTCTCCGTCAAGCCGTAGTTACTGGCGGAGAAGAGGGCTCTCGTCGCCAGCGCCATGGCACACCTGCCGCTCGTGTCGTTCTTGGCTTCAATGCGCTCCTCTTGAAGCATCAAAGACAATTGGACAACACGTCGTGTCAGTACACCATAGAATGAATTGCGAAGAGTTGCATATCAGAGGCGCGTACCGGCGAGCCTGACGGTCTCAATGAAGAATGTGGGGGTGGGCCGGAAGCTGACCATGTCGTTGACGCCATCGCCGGAAGTGTTCACCGGCACGCGGTCGTCGATGCGGTAAACGGCCTTGCGGTGGCCGGGGTACCAGATGATGTCGGCGAACTCGTGCTCACTCGCAAACGCCACGACACGTTCCGCCAGGTCTGAGTCGTCGTGCTCCTCGAACCTCACCGAACGCTTGAACATGGGTTGCAGTGCGAGGGTGACCTGAGATGACCCCGAGCACCCCGAGGGACACCTTGGCCGCGTCCAGCTCCGGGTCGCTGGCGGCGAGCACCCGCACCTTGGCGAACCCCTCGCTCGCCGGCGCCGGCGTCACGATCCTCATCCCGACGACGTACTCGTGCAGGGCGGAGCCGTTCCCCCACAGGGAGCTCCCGTGGGCGCCCGTGAGAGCATTCCCCGACCGTGAGCCCCAGCCAGTAGGGCGTGTGCGGAGCGCCAGCCCGGCCACCGCCGCGGCGTCGATGAGCTCGCCAAGCGTGACGCTGGCCTCGACGGTGACCTCCTCCTGCCCATGTCCACCGCGACGACGCGGCGCAGCGAGTCAGTGCTGATGATGAGGCCGCGGTCGCCGGCGGGCAGGCCAGCTTTGGCACGCTGTGGAGAACCGGGTCGCCACCTTCATCCGCGTCCCGGCCGCCGTGGCGTTGGCAACCACGGCCAGAAGCTCGCGCTCGGACGCCGGGAACGTGGCCGCGGCGCGGCACGTGGAGCGGTCCGGGAACGCGCCGTACGCGTTGGTCACGGTGCAGCCACCGGAGCCGGCGCAACGGACTACTGGTGGCGGGGGGCTGGCCCCGGTGAGGTGGCATTGGGTCACCAAGGCGACGACGACGATGACCAGGAGGCCATGCGGGCATCGTTCGTCTTGTGCCGTTGAGCGCCTTCGCGTAGTCGACGATGGTGGCCAGTGAGATGGCGCCTTCGCAGTTGATCGGTCGGTAAAATATTGGGATTGTCTCGATAGAGATTGGCAGATTTCTTGTATTTGCAACCATCTAATCCCATTTGAGCACGTATGTCATGATGCTAGGTCTTTGTATTCGACGTACGTTTGTGGCGGGGTAAGCATATATGATCCTTCGTTACCATCAACTATTATGGTAACGCAGAAACTTGTGTCGATCAACGGAGAAAGTGAGGGGCTGTCCACGGGACACTCGAGCATTTCTCGTCGGGCACAGACATCCGAATTTAGCAACCACATGATACTGATCGAACAGCCAGGACGGCGTCATTTTCAAGTGCTCGTGTTGTTGATGATGAATGCAAAATGGGTATGAGCCGTCTCCCTAAGCTGGGTCACACATTCACTACACCAAACTCGAATTGCCTTGGCAGCCAAATTGCAGCCGCCAAGGACCAAGGTATATAGTGCTTCCTTGGCAGACCATTAATAGCCAAGAAAATGTAATTTCATGGCAGGTTTTTAAGGTAGTCAAGACAAAGCACAGTTTCCTTGGCGATCTCTGAAAGCAGCCAAGGAAATGCACACTTTCCTTAGCGGTTTTCAAAGCTGCCAAGGAAATCGTGCTTTTGCTTGGCTGTTTTGTTGGATCACTAAGAAAAATGTGCATTTCTTGGCTGTTTTGTTTAGCTGCCAAGGAATGTGTGCATGTCCTTGGCTGGTTTGTGTGAGCCTCCAAGGAAAGCGTTCATTTTCTTGGCAGTTTGTATGAGCTGCCAAGTAAATGTCACAATTCTATATGTAATATAAATCCAATATCATAACAATTACTAATATAAATTCATAGTTGCTAATGTTCTTTACAATATAAGGTTATCTTCAAAATTGAGGTACATAGAAGTTCAAAATGTTATGATGTATTCAAATCTCAAAGTTTGACTTGCGTTATAGGAAATTAGTTGAGAGATGTATACATTTGTAAACAATGTATAGTCACACTTTATTAAAATCACTAGAAATATTTATGACAACTTTATGGATCCATAATATTTTTCCATACCCATTTATATAAAATTTTCACAAAACTAAATTATTTATTACAATTATTATGTGGTAATTTTGAGTTATCCTCATAAGATAATTTAATTTTCTATCAAACTTCAGGGCATGAGTTAAAAGGAACATATGAGTCTAAATATATTATTTGTGCAATTTTTCAATTTTTTTAGAGGTACACATAGTTCAATTCGGAATTAAATTTGATAACCATGTAGAAATTCATTTAATGTATAAGAAATAGTAAATCAGTTTGAATTTTTTTAAAACTTCTACAAGACAACATATATGTTTCATATTACATATAAAAATTAAATTTGTGTACATAAGATAATTATTTTTATGCGTTACTTCACAATGGTGCAATAAAATGAAAAAGAAAAAGCAAAAACATTAAGCTGAGAAAGAATCAAACAAAGCTTGTTTGGCCCAAAGGGCCTAGCTATTGTCGTCCGTCCATCACTAAATCGACGGCTCGAGCTGCCTATACTATATTGCTCCGGCCCAAACCCTATCTCCCCCACTTCCACCCATCCGACCTCCACCCACCCAGCCTCCGCACACCCCCACCCCGACGCACGCCTCCACCCCCACGCATGCCGATGCCGCACCGCTGCCCTTCCTCCGCGCCTCCCGCCTCCCTTCCTCTCGTCAGTCGCGCCTCCCTCCCTCTCTTCCCTATATTCCAGGCGATGGGCGTGATGGCGGGAGCTCCGGGGTAGCGGCGGCGGGATCTCCGGAAGGGTAGGGGAGGTCCAGGATCCATAGCCGCCACCATCGGATCCGCAATCCTCTTATAGGGTTTGGGCCCCAACGTCGTCTATGCTTGGTGAGCTCCGCTCGTTCCTCTACCTACGTTTCGCTGACCGTGCCCGAGGGGACACCCGAGCACCCTCCTCTAGGCCAATGTCGGACCTGGGATTTGTCCAGGGATGTAGGTATCGACTCCTCATTGCTCATGTTGCCACATGTTGGATCAAAACTGAATCGTTTTGTTGTCGTGTTACTTGCGTGTATTTTTGCAACTAGCAAAGGATTAGTCAATTTTGGCTGTGAGAAACACGTGCCTCTACAGTTCCACTGCAAGCGTGATTAGTTCTTGATGTTGGCATGTGTTCATTTTGCAATTATCACATCTGCTGCTCCTGCGATTTTGGCATGCTTTTGAGTGATAATGTTATTTTCCTTAGTAATTGTGAATGCCCTATTTTTAATAAAACCAAGAGTGGCAACTTTTCTTAGATACAAAAATATTTTTTCAAATAGGTGTCCCGCTTTACATGTGAAATTTTTATATTTAGTTGCAGGACAGCAGGTATATTGATTTCTAATTGCCAAGGTACATGCTCCCATTAGAATCTAAAAGCAGACTATTTTTTTTATTTTTTAGAAAAAGGTCCCGAACGGCCCAGCTTTGATTAAAGCCAAAATAAGACTGGGGATACCAATTTTACAAAAAGTAGCGCAGACAGGAAAGCCGAAAACGGCCCCCGGGACTCACTCTACTCCTACCCTCTAGACAGAGTCACATGCTACTGAAAAAGTTTAGAAACAGAACAACCAAGGACATAACAGATTTTAAACAAGATACATAGTAGGAGGGGAGAGCCCCAAGATAAATGGACAAACAAAGCGTCGAGGCCCCCCAAACTTCTCCCCAGTACTTCAGCCATCTTCAAGCCTTAAGGATGACAGTCGAGCTTGTAACCTTTGTATCACCACTTCGATCCACCGTTGTACCTTCTCTTTGCTCAAAATCCTCCACCTCTGCATGTAAGAGATAGCATGATACACTCCTGAGTTAGGCGAAAGCACCACATAATCCCGAAAAACAAAATCATTTCGGATCAGCCACAAACTCCACAGGACACAACCGAAAAGGAAAATAAGCTTTTGGGTTTGGTTGTTGGACATATCTCTACAAAGCTCATTTAGGTCGTTAGCATAGAGGGGAACAGAATCCCAGCCTAAGACATCTCTAAAAATGCACCAAGTGAATTAGGAAACTGCGCATTGGAAGAAAAGGTGATCAGTAGATTCATCAATGCCACACATTTTACACTCAACTGGCCCAGGCCAGTTTCTTTTTTTAAGTTGCTCTGCTGATTGAATTTTGTTATTGGAAACCTGCCAGAGAAAGATTCTTATCTTCAGGGGGAGCTTAGAACGCCACACACACATCAGCCATCTATTGGTACAACCTGAGAAAGTTAACACTCTATACATAGAAGAGGTAGAGAAGATTCTAGTTTTTTCAAGCACCCATTTCACTGCATCCTTTTCATCAGATAGAGATACACCCCCTAGCATGTGTAGTAGCTCCACCATTCATTCTGTTCTCTAGGCCCAAAGTTTCTTCTGAAGGTCAAATTGGCTAGATTATCTCTCAAGATACGCTGCACGGTCCACTCTTGCTGATTACAGATATCAAAGATGTTAGGGAAAGCTATTTTCAAAGGACAGCCTCCAATCCAGACATCATACTAGAATCGGATTTTCTTTCCATCCCCCAGCACATAGACAAAACCTCTGCTGCACCACTCTTTAACCTCCAAAAGGCCTCTCCAGAATTGGGAGCAGTTATTGTTATCACAGCTAAAAAAGCCCCTCTCTCCCAAGTACTTATTCCTAAGGAGGTTGCAACAAATGCTATCCTCATTGTTCTCCATCTTAAAGATCCATTTAGCTAAAAGGCACTGATTCATTACTCTAGTGTTGGTAAATCCTGCACCTCCCACACACTTGGGGATGCTAGAAGGTCCCAGGCTGCCATGTGGTATTTTTTCTTTAGAAAAGGGCCATGCCAGAAGAAATTGGACCTAGCAGAGTCCATTTTCTGATGGATTTCTTCCTGCAGCATATAGACTCCCATTGTGTAGTTGGGAATTGAGCTAAGACTAGATTGAATTAGAATGGATCCCCCGAGGATAAGCCCACACTCTGCCAAGTAGGGAGTTTTTTCTCTACTTTTGGTACACATATGCAAGATCGGACGTCATATGTCTATTATTAACCATCACTCCAAGATACTTGAAGGGTAGCTGACCTATATTACAATTGAAAACTGAAGCTGCCCAATTCTGATCTTCCTCTGACCCTCCCACTACTAGAACATCACTCTTCTGATAATTTATTTTAGGCCACCATATCTTCAAAAGTAATGTAAGAAATTTGGTATGCATCATAGTTTGTTCCTCGAAGGACAAGAAGATAATGGTGTCGTCGGCGTACTGAAGGTGAGTGATGCCTCCCTCAATGAGATTCTGCACCAACCCTCTAATGTGGCTGCTGCCTCGGCCTTGTCCGATGCACGCCAAGACATCGCTAACTAGATTAAAAAGGAGGGGTGACAGCGGGTCACCCTGCCTCAAGCCCTTGTGAGTATGAAAGTAATTTCCATGTTGACCATTAATATTAATACCTACACTGCCACCTTCTATTGCTTGTTTAGTCCACTCTATCCATTTTATGAGGAAATTCTTCTGCTTGAGGACCTCCATTACGAAACCCCACTGCACTTTGTCATACGCTTTTTCAAAATCTAGTTTAAGGATAACCCCCTTAGTTTTCTTCACCCTTAATTCATGCAGGATATCATGCAGAGTCACTATCCCCTCCAAAATGAACCTCCCTGGGATGAAAGCGGTCTGACTTTTACTGATCAACTTATCCTCAAAAGGAGTAATTCTTCTGGTCAAGGCTTTAGTAAATATCTTGTAGTCTATATTCAGGACACAGATCGGTCTATACTGTCTTACGTTGTTAGCTTCCTTTAGTTTAGGGATCAGCGAGATCATGCCAAAGTTAAGCTTGCTCAGGTTGAGTTCACCTCTATGAAAGGAGTGAAACATCTCTAAAAAAATTTCTTTTAACTCTGGCCAGAATGCTCTATAAAAGCCAACAGATAGTCCATCTGGACCAGGGGCAGCGCTAGGATCCATATCCATTAGTGCATCTTCTATTTCCTTGAGGGTAAAAGGTTTAACTAACTCTAGAGCTTCCTCATTAGTCAATCTCCCTTCCTTAAGCCAGAAATCCTCTCCTAGTGTGATCTCACCTTCTGGTTCAGCCCCAAAAAGGTTTTTCTAGAAACTGTCTACATGTTGTCTTATTGCCTCATGATCTCTAATCTCGGTTCCATTTTCCTCAAGGGAAAAGATGGAGCATTTCCTTTTCCTTCCATTGGCCACTCCATGGAAGAAGCTGTTGTTGGCATCCCCTTTTAAGGTCCACTTAATCCCACTCTGTCTCCACAATTGTATCTCTTCATAGCTGTATAGTTGTTCAAGTGTAGCCTCCATGTTATACCTTTCTTGCCATTGGGAATGGGTCATCATACAAAACTATATAATCGGTACCATTCTCTCAAACCACAGCCATCCACGTCATCATCCATGTCACCATCCTCTCTCTTTACAACAATCTTTGCCCACTAAGCAAAACATTAAATCTTTATTGGAAACACCTAGCTTTCATTAGCCTACAACACCTAGCTTTCGTTGCAAAGCCCACGACACCTAGCTTTACTCTCATCAACACAACAGCTGAATTCCCCACTCTATTCTTGACTAGCAAGCCGCAAGAAGATTAATAGTCTTCCATGTTATTTACTAACCACCACGCCACCACCTAATAGCACTAAACATTAACCACCACGCCACCATCTAGCACTAAACATAAAATTTGCAGCACCGCTGCAGCCCACTTTGAAGCACGACTGCTCGCCTCCCTTGACATCCGTCCGGAGTACAAGTAGCGTCGACGCACGTTGCCAGGGCAACACTGTCCTCCTCGCCGTCCAATACAACTATCCTAGAGCCCGACGGGAGCTATTGTCCACAACCCCAGGCAGGAGGGAAAGGAACCCCTGGAAGGTGCTATTGGGTAGGGAGCAGCGTGTGCTTTTGGCCACTAGCAACGTGTTCGGCCACAACACGCACGGCGACGCTCCGCCGCACGGTAGCGATGGCGAGGCGCAAGCATAAGAGCTTTGACATCGACGAGATCAGCGCCGTCGTGGCGCCGGCCACGTGCGCGAACGGGTGCAGGTTCTCCGGCAACGCCGCGACCGGCGGCATGTGCTACAAGTGCTACCGACGATATCAAGAAGAAGGCGCAGGATGTTCTCAATACGAACAACGGCCGCAGCTCTATTCCTCACAACCGCACAGCATCTCAATGGGCTCCCTCAAACGTCGTTACGGTAGCGCTCGCGATGAGTCATTTCCTTTTCCAGACTGCTACCTTTTTTTCCAACGCGTTGCGATTGAATAAACAAACGGCAGCTTGACAGCGGTCGCGGCACATAATCATCACCGGACAGCAAGCCCTCGCGCGCGTGGTTGGAGACAGCCAGAGCGGCAGATTGGCAACTACGAAATCACAGCCCAGAGCTAAACTGGATGCAGAAGCACGCAAGCAAGTTCATGTAAGTCTCAATTCTATCACCGTCTCTCATCATCCCATGCATGATTTCATTTTAGTAGTCTTTAATCTTTATGATTAATACAAAAATTTATCTTCATGTCAAATAAAATGCTTAAACCTTCACAAATGTATCAAATAATCATATAAATGTATGCATACTATCCCGCAGCAACACGCGGGGTATCACCTAGTATTATTGGATTCAGCCACCTCATCAAAAGCTTTTATTTTCTCTAATAGGATCAGTTTGTCTTTTTTCGGCTGAGACTGGCAGTTCTTCCCCCACCCTCTACAAAATTTCCTGGTAGAAGCTTTCACATCCCTCCAGAAATCTTGAATGTTCTCCCCTGCTCTTCTAATAGGCCATCTGTCTTTGACTCTCTCTATGAACCCCTGCTGCTCCAACCAGTGCATTTCAAATCGAAAATTATGCTGTTGTCGGAACCTATCATCAGAAGTATTGACTATGATTGGATTATGATCAGAGCCCACTCTTGTAACTGATTCACATGAAGCATTCCTATATTGCAGGTCCCATTCTGAGCAAGTTAGAATTCTGTCCAACACGCTCATCACCGGATTTAATTGTTTATTTGTCCATGTAAATTTACTACCCTTTCTATTTAACTCCAAAAGGCCATTATCTAAGATGAAACTGTTAAAGAGGTCCATCCAGACCTGGTTAGTATTATCTGAAGATTTCTCCCAAGGGTATCTTATCATATTAAAATCTCCCCCCATTAAGAAAGGCCAATTCATACTCATCACCTTCTGGCTAAGCTCCTGTAGAAAAGATGTTTTCCTCTCTATCTGAACAGGCCCATAAATATTGATGATTTCCCATATATATTTATCCACTCTAGATTCAATTTTCAAACTGGAAAAGAATTCACCACAGTCTTTCAAGAACATTGGCAACTGAAGTGTCAATACGCTCAAAGTCCCACCAGAGTGGCCATTAGCAGCTGTCCAGATCCACTCGTAGGGGTAGCCTTCACTCAAGGAATTCAGCTCTCCAACGAAGAAGTCTGCTTTAATGGTTTCCTGCAGGCAGACACCATCCACTCTATGTGTTCCTCGCAACTCTTGAAGTTGTGTTCTTCTCCCCTCAGCTCCCATCCCTCTAATATTCCAAAAGAGGATCTTCATGGATCACCTTTTTTGGCGCGGCTAGATGCCGCTTTCTCTTGGGTTCCATTTTTTGGTACACCTCTTCTAGGTGGTTTCTTTGGTGGCCTCTCTTTATCCACCCCTCCAGGACCTGTATTTTCACTGGTAGATTCATCCTGTGCTCCCTCTATCATCATAGTATCTAGCTGGTTTGCAACCCTCTTTTTTGCAGCAATGAGCGCTGCTTTAGCAAGATCATTTGCATGAAAAACTAATAGTGGCAGCAATTTTATCAGGGAACTTCCTAAAGAAATATTACAGGCAGCAACCGATGCAAGTTGGGAAGATAAAACAGGGGAGGGTGTGATACCTGATATGTCGTTCTTCTTCTTCTTGATTGCTTCAGCCATAGTCTGGATCCTCTCATTGTTGCCTTTGTTCCTAGCGCTCCTGCGAACCCCCTCTTTTGAAGTTAGTTTCTCAATAGCTTTTTTAAATTCCTTGTCTTTGTAATTGCCAAAAGCATCTAGTGCACTCCCCCAGTCAATGTCATCTGATTCATCACCACTCTTGTTGCTTGAGTTGTTGCTTAACTTGCTGTTCTGCCCCCCCTCCTCATTTACTCCTAGTAGAGTGACCACCATGTCCTCAATTAATTTGGTAGCTCTTTCTTCCACTTTTCTTTCTAAATCAGCCATTTGGGCTTGTTCCAGTGCTGCAGGATCTTCTTCATAGTCCAGCAGCTCCTCATCCTCCCCCTCATCTTCATTAACTTCAATGCCATTGGAGCTCTGTTGAGTGAGATCTGGTTGCATGTCAACGCCAGTGCTGCAGTGGAAGGACTTGAAATAATCAAGTGGACTTAGCCCTTCTCCTTCAGTAGTATACTTCTGCCTCTAAATATGTTTCGAAAACAGGCATAATTATTAAAGTGCTAGCATTGTAAAAAGGTTCATGAAATGAACTACAGAGCAAAAACATGACTTGTTCATTTTCTTACCACAAGATTAGCTTGTACAATGTAGCTTCGAGATCACATGCACTGATGGTACTTGACCTTTCCTCGATTACCGGTGTTTGTACTACACCTCACCTTTACAATAATAAGAACTCGTGTAAGAAATAAGATTAAGAACAATATATAAGTACATGAAAATGTGGTAGTGGCAAGTTGAAGTTCTATCATACCCTGTGCTTAGTGGAAGATCACATGTTAACCAGTGCCTTCCATTGGGCGTCGGTCAGATTATTGGTCACAGGAGATTTAGTTGGGACTGCATTTGTTGGAACATCATTGAAGTACTTTTGCTTCAGGCGATGCCTCACTGTCTCTCAGACGACTTCGATGTCAAGATGCCACCCTTACAGGCTCACTGGTGGTGTCAATGTCGAATTGCCCCTAGCACAACACAATTATCAGAAAAAATGGATGACAAGAATGGATGCAAAGAACAATGGTAGTAGATGAGTGGACATATGCACACCGCTAGTTTGCCCATGTAGTTCTTGAGATGGTCTTCAGTCTTTTCACCATCTTGCTTGTTCTTCTTTGGCTTGTAGTCCTTCCAGCAAGGAAGGATCGGTATGTGCCCACGCACTATGATCCCACCTTCTGATGCAAACTTTGCAGCTTGCATTGGTGCCTCTGGGCGTTTGAGCCCTTCTTGAATGTGTATAGGGATCTTACCATTTAAGCCTCGGCTAATTCGGTCCAGATCTCTACCCAATCTTCTTGAATCCCGCAGCCCCCGTTGTGCTCTGGAAGGGCGTGCATCACCTAACAAGTTTGTTACAGCCATACAAGTTAATAACTATTCAGTTGATAATTAGGACATTCGAATATGAGATCAAATGACTTGCCTTCTGCAGTTGTCATGTTGATGATGTTCTCATCGTGGGTTGCTGTTGCTTGGCCTTCTGTGTATCAAGAGTTGTCCCACTCCCATCGCCTAAAGTCAATTCCTTGCCTTGGTCCTAGTCGGCCTAGGAGGCATTCGGTAGGGTCATCCGGTGCCCGAATTCTCTTGGTCCCTCTTCCTCCACTGACAGGTATGCTATGAGTGACCTGATTACACAAAATTCAACAAAAAAAAGAGAAGATCAGAAGCAATCCTGCATAACTAGTACATGAAACGAGTTCATGATAAGATTACCTCTTGTTGACATGTCTCTGGGTCGATTCATGTTCATCGACGGTTGTACTTCTCGGATCCGAATCTTGTATTCTTGTATCGTTGGTACCCTTTTCGCGCTTTGGTCGTGGTAAAAGTGAATTCATTTCTCGATGCCAAGACTACAGCAAAATTTGTGATTCTTCAAGACATTAATGTCCCTCGCCGCTGTGAATCGCACCATCTACTTCTATTAGGAAAGCAGAAACTTCGTAAGGTTGGCCTACCAGTAAATAAAACTAGATCTAAACACTTCTATAAGAACCAGAGGATGTTCCTAGCCGAAACAAGATCACGAAAAGATGTTCCTAGTCAAAACAAGATCCTAAGAAGAACTAGTATAGACATGGGACCTGTCAGATCTAAAAACTTCTATAAGAACCAGTAGGATGTTCCTAGCCGAACAAGACCCGAAGGATGTTCCTAGTCAAAACAAGATCCTAAAAGAACTAGTGTAGACATGGGATCTACCTAGTCAAAAAACTAGTGCACACATGGGATCTCGCCACATGGGAAAACACGTATAATCGAATCCACCGTGA
This sequence comes from Cenchrus purpureus, assembly GCA_022644695.1. Taxonomy (NCBI): domain Eukaryota; kingdom Viridiplantae; phylum Streptophyta; class Magnoliopsida; order Poales; family Poaceae; genus Cenchrus; species Cenchrus purpureus. Next base: position 38,276,046 of record CP053454.1, read on the forward strand.
AGTCAACCGAGGAGGAAAACATTGTACCTTGTTCTGGATATTTCCTTCGTATGACCTTCCCTCCTGGTGCCATTGTGTCGTCGCCGCTAGCACTCTGAGGCAGATGGGAAAGGGCTGAAGCTATGAGTGGTAGATTTGGGATGGAGGAGAGGAGGTGAAGATTTGGGCTCAAGGCGAGGAGGGAAGGTGAAATGGGGGCGGAAAGATTTGAGATGCCGAGAGTAGAAGGAGGGAAGGGACGGGGGGGTAATTTATCCATTTCGTGGAGGGCCTTGTCAGACACCAATATACCCTTTCATTATGGTGGTGACGAAACAGGGTGCATTGGGAAGGGGAAGCAAAAAGGACATTTAACATCTGCTTTGCCCGGGCATCTGAAATTCCAAATATTTGAATAGCACGCCGGTTTGTTCTGGGGGCTGATCAGCGCTATATACTGGCGAGAAAAGATGTTCCTCTTATCAAGATACTACTACAAAGGATATTCCTTTATTAGGAACTACTCATTTCATTTATGTACTTCTCCCCTTAAATTGATCATGAGCACGTCACGTTGCATACTCCTCGATCATGCCCACATTGGAGATCAACACATCTCTTCCTTCATCGATTCGATTCGCCTAGTATTACATGATCATGAGCATGTCACGGTGCATACTCATCGATCATTCCCACATTGGAGATCAACATCCCTTCCTTTGTCGACTGATTCGCTTAGTACTACATGATCAGGAGCACGTCACGTTGCATACTCCTTGATCATGCCCATGTTGGAGATCAACACATCCCTTCCTTCATTGATTCGATTCGCCTAGTACCACATTGTGCATATGAAGATGTCGGTGACACCTTATGGTTCAGATATTCCTTTACAAATTCATACATTTTCTCACCGAGCACCTGACCCTTGCCCAAGTCGCAATCAATTCGAAATTCCATCATCTCCGTGGCCTTCATCCTCCTCCATACCCGATATGTATTGGTTTTCTCGACCATTTCTGATCACCACCATCCCGTGGAGCTACATTATCCACATCCCCCTCTGCATCCGGCAGAATTGCGTTATCCTGAACATTAGCATCATCGTCAACCATATCCTCCAAAGCTTCTCCATGATGGATCCACCTAGTGTAAGTGGTTACCATCCCACTCACAAGTAAGTGAACTCCAATTCACTCTATAGTCCCTGTAAGAGTTATTGAGGCATTGACGACACGTGCATAGTATTTCTTCGTCCTCAACATATCTTGTCCGAAGAAATGCCAAGAAATCTTAGACCCCTTTCTCATGATCGGTGGTAAAACCGGTAAAACCGTTATCCGCTCATCCATCTGGAAAGTTTTTGGCGAATCCAACTCAAAATTACTGACCACAGAACGAATCGAAAAGGAGAACATTCTGCGAAATGAACACAAAATTACTTACCAGAGTGACACGCCACTGCATCAAGTATCACCCAGGTTGCGCCCGTAGGAGTGAGCAGCCATTGGAAGTCACAAATCACCGCCAGAATGATCCGTTTTGGTAGCCTACTCGCCTCTCCGTTCTCCGTTTTCCCGTTTCGGGCAGCGGATCATGGAAAACTATTTTGCTACAACAGCGCTTTCTCCGCCAACTTATCGAACCGCTCCGTGCTGTGGTTGGGGCGGAAAGTGTTTCCAATTAAATTGACACAACCAATAGGTGGTGCAGTGGTAGATAGTGCTGTCTTGTTCCTATAGGTCTCTAGTTCGAACCCTTGCTATGGCAAATTGTTTTTGCAACATTTCGTGACTGACATTTGGAAACAAGCAGTTTCGATCGTTACTCGGGAAGGTCCTTCCAAAAAACATCAATAGACAGACCAGCCAAAACATCGAAATTAATTAATTGTGAGTATGCTCGACTCAATTTGAAATAGATTAAACCAAATCGGCATAATAAGATGGAATCTCGAGCACTCATCACCACAAAGTTCACACCACCGAAGTAGAAAACACAAAAATACAAACAATTCATCACCACAAAGTACACACCACCTATGAACCGTCTAGCTAGCGGTAACAGAATAACATATGTTTTATCGATTGTCCGCAGCTCACGAGTTCGATTCTTTCTTTCAACAGGCATTCTCCGCTAACAATTGCTGAATCTCTTTCACCTGGTCATTCTCCCGTCAGAATAATTGATAAGCATGGTCCTGCATTTGGTCAGCTCTTCCATCGTGGCAATGATCTCCTGGTAACAATGTCATTTCATTCAACTGGGCATGCTCCTGTTGCAGCAATTGATAACACTCTTCCATGCATTCTTCATCTCTTTCAGCTGGTCATTCTCTGCTGTAATGATTGCTCATACAGGTGCTTGTAATTTAGAGCCTTTTGCAGTGACTTGAGCTCGCTGACTTGTTGTTCTTGCCGGTCTCTCTTCACATTCTACAGCTCAGCTTTAGTGGATTCAAGCACCTCCAGAAGCTAGAAAAATACATGAACCTATCAATCCATCAAACTATGCAAACCGAATCAACTTGTAACACCATTTACAATTCAAATCTGCGTGTACGATGAAGGCGAAGTTTCGCACAATTACTGATTTATATTAAAGATTCGAAAAAAATGCTTACATGTGGGACCCAATTGAATTTTATGACGACTTGGAACTCTATAATTTTAAAATAATGCTTACATGTGGAACCAAAGTTAGTTTATGATGTCATTGACCTAGCGAAAATGCTTACATGTGGGACCTCAGAAATTTTATGACAAGTTGGAACACTCTATTTTCAAAAGAATGCTTACATGTGGGACCCTTCCGAATTTTATGACGACTTGGAACACTCTATTTTTAAAATAATGCTTACATGTGGGACCAAAGTTGGTATATGACGCTATGAGCTTATGGCGTCCACAAACTGCTTGGAACATGGAATGCTCACTCGTACCAACCGTTATGACGAAAGTTTTTGTCCCTAAATTTGCTCGAAGTGAAATATTATGATGAGATCACCAGAACGCTCATAAATCAATGACGCTAAAATGTGGTTGTCACTAATCAACGATTTTCTTGTAGTGATCTCTTCTTTTTACTTCTCATCCTCTTCCTTTCTTGCACAGGTGGCTAAGGTTGGCTCGATGGCGCCGCCGGTCGGCGGGCCTCCAACGTGGTGGCACGATGAAGGCGCAAGGCCCGACCTTTGTGGGCGAGGAGTCCGCCGCTGTGGCGGCTGGGAGTCCACCGCAAGGGCGCGGCTGAGTCTACCGGCCAGGCGACGACGAGGCACAACTCCCGGGCGGCGAGGCGCCTCCAGGTTTTTGATTTTTTGTTGTGATGAATGGAGTTGTAGTATCATGATGAGATTTTTTCTGGTGATGAATCGAGTTCTATGATGATAAATCGAGTTGTATGGTGATGAGTTTTTTCTTTCGAACAAGATGATGATGAGATTGAGATGAGCATGTGTGATAGTGGCATGGTTCGATTCGATTTGGGTACATGGTGATGAATCTGAGTTGTATGATGATGAATTTGTGAAGTGTGTGTTTCTTGTTCATGATTTGAGCTCGAGCTCTATAAGATGAGGGATGGGAGATGGAGAATGGGATGGGGATGGGGGACGGGGCGCAGAGAGCTTTTTTCTAAAGGGGGGTGGGTGCAGGCACCAGCGTGCTCCCCCTTTAGTCCCGGATAGTAATACCAACCTGGACTAAAGAACACCTTTAGTCTAGCTTCGTTTACGCGGGACTAAAGGGGAGGCCTTTTGTCTCTCACTTTTAGTTCCGGGACTAAAGGCCGTCTCTCTACCAGTCTAAGGACACATGGATATTATGCGTCGCTTAAGCGACAAAATCGCCAAGCGTCACCGAAGCGGCGCTGGGTGGCATGACGCGTGCACATGCACGGGAGGCGGGTGTGTGTTTTTTCTTTCTCTTTTTTTTCTTTCTTTTTATTATTCTTTTCCTTTTCTATTTCTATTTCTTTTTCCCTTTTTCTTGTTTCTTTTTATTTCTTTCTTTTTTCTATTTCTGCTTTTTCTATTTCTTTCTTTCTTATTCTTTCTTTCTTTTATTATTCTTTTCTTTTCTATTTCTTTTCCTTTTTATTTTTCTTGTTTCTTTTTTATTTCTTGTTTCTTTTTCTTTGTTTATTTCTATTTTTATTTTATTTTCAATTTTCATCTTTTTTATTTCTTGTTTCTTTTCTTTTTTATATTTTTTCTCTTGGTGAATATTTGTTTCATTTCAATGAATTTTTCCACCTAAGTGAAAATTTGTTTGTTTGTTTCTCTATTTTTATTTTCTTTTCATTATTTTTTCCTCTTCCATAATTTAGTTGGTTTTGTTTTTTTCTTGCATTATTTTCTTCCATGTTTTTTCCCTATTCTTTACGAATTTCCTTTTTGTGCTGTTTTCTTTCATGTTATTTCATATATTCCTTTTTCTCTCTTTCTCTATTTTCGGTTTTGCCTTTATTGATTATCTTTCTCTATTCATTTTATTTTCTCTTTATTCATTTACTTATTTATTTAGTTATTTAACTTCATCCCTTCATCTTTTCCATGTTTGTTATTTTTCCTATTCTTTATGATTTTTCTCTTTTACAAATTTGTTTGTCTTCTGTAAATATTTGTTCTCGCTATAATAGGATCTTGTTCTGATAGTTGTTCTCATTTGTTCTGACACTTTATTTTTCTTTGATCGAGATGACATGCAAACTTGTTCCGGCTATAATAATAAATTGTTCTTGCTATAATAATATCTTGTTCGGGCTATAATAACAACTTGTTCTGACCCTTGTTCTGATTTGTTCTGACACTACATTTGTTTTTGTTCGAGATGACACACAAAATTGTTCCGACTATAATAGGATTTTGTTCTGATAGTTGTTCTCATTTGTTCCGACACTTTTTTTTGTTTTTGTTTGAGATGACATACAAACTTGTTAATATTAAGTTGTTCTGGCTATAGTAATATCTTGTTCTGGCTATAATAATAATATGTGTCTGACCCTTATTCTGATTTGTTCTGACATTTGTTGTTCGGGATGACATATAAACTTGTTCGACTTGTTGTCGCTTTTGTTCCGCACTTCATTCGTTTTGTTCTAGCGATAACAGAATATATAACCTTAATTAAAAAATACAAATAATTTTTTTTGTCAAAATATAGTCAAGTGGGATCTTGTTTCGAAGTTTTTATTGTCAGAAATCCAATGGTGCGATCGGAATTTAATTTTGATGTTTGGTTTGTGATTTATAGATTTTTTAATTTCTAAACAAGTTGCATGCAAGGTGACATCAGTTTTTTTGTCTTTTTTGCATGCATGCGCGGAAGCACATGCGCAAGTAATTTAATGAAGCCTTGATTTTTTCCTTCACCCAATCGGCTAGCACTCCCCGCGCGAGACGTCTTTCTTCCGCGGTCCTTCAGCGATAGGTTGCTATTTTGTAGCTGAAGTGACAAGTAAGCGCACCCCTAAGGACATCATCTTCCTCCTCCATTCATCTTCCTCCTGATGTGTCTCTCTTTTTTTTAGCTATCGGCCCCGCTGCGGCCAGGGTGACATGCTGCCTCGCACTCCAGCGATACTGTAGCCCCGCCGGCGGCAGCCACCCTCTCCCGCTCCATCCATCGCCACCAGAACGCCGAACACTAACCTAGCCGAAGAGAACACCAGAGGCAGAGAAGCAGTACTTCCTTGATTGTGACAGAGAGGAAATTAGAAAACAAAATCTAGTGCGAGGGTGGGGAATGCTCGGTGTATGTTAACAATCCACAACTATAATTCTAGGGAATAGCTAAAATACAATCCATTATTTTACTGTTTTATTTTACTGGTTGAGTGTTGTTGACGATGAATGGTAAGGGAAATTAGAACCTTGATATACAGGTATTTTACTGTTTTTTAAACTGAATTCGTGGATACAACATTTATTAGCATGGAGCTTTAGAATAAGAAAACACTAGAGGACAAACAGGACAATGGGGCACATTTATTTTTATTAGATTTGGGAAGCAACATACTACAGATTCATTACATGGAAGAGTATTATGGTGTCGGCTGCATCCATGAGATCAATCAAGAGATCCATTTGCATCCTCCGCAGTGGCAATTGTTCCAACATCATCACCAGTGACAAGGGGCGGTTGTTGTTGCTCCCGATAAAATACGCAACACTCCTTAGGCGTGTCGCAGTTAGCACGAAAAGGCAGGTTCTTAACCTTTTTGCTCTTCTCTGAACATTCAGTGTCACATTTTGGATGAGTGCATGGGTCCATAGGGTCACGACGTGTGATCTGCAAGCATGTGCATCAAATCCACATCTCACTTAATTAGCTACTAAACCCCACGAATATAATGAAACCATAGTAAGTCGAAAAGCCGCTGTTAGGTACGCACCTTCCACCATGACTGAGAGGGCTGATGAACACATTATCAGAAGAACGCACAGCGCAGCACACAGACCTCACTGTGTTTCTTTTGACCACAGCCATATGGATCGGAGAACACGTACTATTGGTCTGCCGCCAGATGCTATTCGGTTCCAGTCTGGACATATTGCTTTGCTTGCTCTTGTTTATATAGAGGCAAAGACACATCTTGAATCTGTGTACACTGCTAGCTTCTGAATTAATGCTGAGCTACCTTTGTTGTATGTTTCCATATCTTGCACCATTATAAAAATAAATGGAGCAGCAACACAAATCTAGATGTGGAAATCCTTCAAAATCTGGGTTTAAACTATGGGACTAAGGGCAGCCGAAATAAGTAGGATACCTTGGGGCCGATTCAGTGATAAATACTGCACGATAAGGGGCCCTATTTTGGTAATATTGGGCACTGCAAAACTTGGATGCCTTCATGCCCCCCCCCCCCCCAAAAAAAATGTGTCGAGAAGATCTTGCGTCAGCTAATGTGATGATGGATGGTTAGGTGATTGGCTAAAGGTAAGCTGTTTCTCGTGCCCAAGTATTTCTCCTCACTCTCACACTAGAACAGTAGCATTATTATTCTCAAAAAAAAAAAGAACAGTAGCATTATTCTGGAGCGTAACCACACTACGTAATACCCTAGAACAGTAGCATCATTCTAGAGCGTAACCACACTACAACTACTACAGGCACACACATACAGTAAACAACAAAGATAAATTAACAGAGCATGCGGAAGCAACTCAAATCATCAAGATAAACATTTTACAAACTAGATCCAATGATATTACACTACTAGAAAAACGCACATTTATACCGGTCCATAACCCTCATTTGTACCAGTTATTGAACCGGTATAGGTTTTCCGGTACACATGAGGGGACACATTTTGTGGGTATCCCTGATACAAATGTGCACATTTGTACCTGGGTGGTGTTAAGCCCCGGTACGTGTTTCCTCTGTCAAGTCCTCCGTCCTACCTCCTCTATTTGCTTTTTCTTTTCTCATCTCATTCCCAGCACAATATTCGCAAATTAAGTCACAAACTCACAACAGATTCACTACTCCATCAATTGATTCAACCAAATCATTCACACAAGATCCACAACTTACATCGATTTCACAGATTCAATCATTCAACTATACAGATTCATCACAGAACCACACGGATCAAAGATTCACAAGAACATGAATCAAAATTCACAAGAGCACGAATCGAAAAAAACCTACACAGGAAGAGGCCGATGCACCGCGCCCGGGCCTCCCCTCCTCGTGTGTCGCCCAGCCCGGCCGCCCCCTCCCTCTCTGCCGCCAAGCCGCGGAGCACGCGGCCACGGCACGCCTGTGTGGCCGCCGTACGCCACGCCGCCGAGCTCCCTCCTTGCGCCTCACCGCCGGAGAGCCGCCGGAGCTCCGCCGTCCGCCTCTAGGTGCCCGGCCGCCTCACGCCCTCTCACGCTGGAGGTCGCGCCCACACCGTGAGGCTGCCGCCCACACCGGGAGGCATCCCGCCGCCTCCCACGCCAAGCTCCCGCCCGCCGCCCCAGAGGTGAGGATGTTGAGGAGATGAATGGAGAGATGAGAGAGGGATCGAGATACAGATGAGGCCAAGGGGCATCGGATATTTTCTATGTGTGGTGTCCCGTGTGGAGGGGTGCGTATGAGGGGTGGTGTGTGTAGCCCAAGTACAAATGGCTCCACATTTGTACCGGGCCTTCTCTTCACCCGGTACAAATGTGAGTATAGCACATTTGTATCCAAGTGAGTTACTACCCGTACAAATGTGTGGCATTTATACTGAAAGCAGGAGGAGGAGGCCCTCTGCCCTTGTGAGGACATTTGTACCGGCATGGCTCCAACCAAGAGACAAATACCTCTTTTGTACCAGGGGCAAAAATACCCAGTACAAATGAAAATCGTCGTGACAAATGCCCTATTCTCTAGTGTTGTTATAAGCTAAGCAAAGACTTCACAACTAAACATTTTTGTTACAATGTTCACCAAAAAAATCTTTTTTTTACAACACATTGTGTAATATATAGAAAATTAGGAAGGGCTTCCCTTGCTAACTTTGGTCAAAATTATGATTAATCATTAGTCATGGAAGATAACTTTTGAATAGTTTTGATGATAAATTGTCATTATTAATGTTAAATTTTATATCTTTTACCATTTGTTAGAGAGATACTTTTAGATAAATTCACATGGTCGGATATGGATAGTGTTGGATTTCAGATATAGAAAATCAATGAAAACTGACTATGGATATATCCATTTTAGTGCACAATATGTTTGGATACAAATGCAACACAACAGCAGGTAGGATTAGGGGTGAAAGTGGTATGGATAATTTCCGCATCCGATCTGATCTGAATCCGAATTTTGCAAATATGAAAAAGAGTTTTTTTTCATATCTATGAGGATATAGATAATTTGAATCCAATTGTGTGTTGATGCAGAGTAGGATATGATGTTAGCTTAAGCCAATGGATATGGATTATTGAATAATAAATAATCCAAGGCTTATAATATGATATCCAACTATAAAGACAAGCCCAATACAAATGTACCCATACACTGCGATATCGTAATAATTCATGTTCGATGTTGAGTGAGAACTATCATTCTTGACGATGCAGACCACTTTCATATTTGTGAACTATATACGGTATTTTTCATATTATGTTGCTACTTTATAGTTTTGTTTTAAAATTATTGATCACCATAAGAGGCTACACGTAAGCTTGTATTATCTGACTATTTTAATCCGTGTATGCTCCGATACGATCCGACTCCACACCATTTTTGACATCCGAAAAAATTTGCGTTCAACTGCATCCTAGCAATATCCGCTCCGCTCCATATCCGACAAAAAATATGGATTGGATGAGGATGTAGAAAAGGTATTATCCGATCCGATCCACTTCCATCCTTAGGTAGGGCACATCATGTCCATCTACATAGGGACCAAAGTCGATCATCCAACCAACAAAGAAACAGAGTGATAGAATTGGGATAACCATTTCCCTTCAAATTCAACCAAATCTGACCACAAGGTGATGGAAAATTGTAGGGCCTCCACCCACAAACTCCCTTTTAAAAATGTCTCTGGAATATCGTGTCCCTTGGACATATATAGAGGTTCGCAAAAAAAACGGTTTGCAGGCATCATGCACAACATCGCAAGCTTTGAAGAGGAAGAGAGGAGGAAAAGAATATTAGGATTAGAAAAGTATTTGTTCATTCCACAATGTCAATGAATCTTCTCTTGGCAACCAGAGACAATATATGTCCTGTTAGAGCAGCAGCAGCATATATTCATTCAAGGAGAGAACATAACGATATGTCACCAAGGTAAAATTCAGACCATTAATCTTGATCCAACGTGAAGCATCCCATACCTAGCTCTGATACCCAGCTGAATAAAGAATCATTGATTCAGACCATTTAATCTAGCTTTTTCTTCCCACTCCTCTCATCAATCCACAACCAGTCACGTTACTTTAGAAAATAGGGTTAACTGGAAATACGCTATTACAATTTTGAAGGATTGGAGATATGCCATTCAAAATCACCTAATTGGAAATTTGCCATTACAATTCCTAACTTGTTTGAACCGTGTCATTTTCTACGTCTTTGATGATCCATTTGATCCGTCTTTGATTCCCTTGACTCATCTGGATGCCTCCGTATTTTCGTATGGTCCAAAATACCTCTACTACTTCTCTCCCCTCCACTCACTGACATGTGGGTCCCACTTCATCTTCTTTCTTTCTTTCTTCTCCAACCGGCCAGTCCATCCTTCCACAACCGGCAAGTCCATCCATCGCGGAGGCACGGGAACGGTGGGGGCAAGCACCACGCCAGGGGCGGCAGACCACGTAGAGGCGCACTCAGGCGGTGGGAGGAAGAGAGCCACTCGCCAACCGCCTCACCCAGCCGGATCCCCACCCCGCCTGGCCGCCTCGCCACGCAGATCTTATTTCTTATGTTGAGATGTTGTAATTTCTTGACTTATTTATGTATCAATATGTGTGTGATTGTGAAGTTTGAGACTTATTTAGCTATCAAATTATTATTGTACTCTTGGATATGAACTTATTGACATGTTTATGTTAATACACAGCGGGTACCCTTTTACCCTCTGGGTACCCTGCGGGTAAGGGTAAGGGGTAAGGATTCTTACCCGTTACATTTGGCGGGTAAGGGTACAAAATAAATAGACGGGTATGCCAACCAGTGGTAAATACTTTACCTTACCCTACCCTACCCCTACCCATTGCCATCCCTAGGCTGCAAGCGGGAGAATGGGCAGAAGCATGATGAAAATGGGTGGAGCCGAGGCGGCGTGAGCTCCACGGGCACGCGTCGGCGGTCGAGCTCCATCGGAGCTCTGTGCGCGGAGGAGCTCGAGGCCGGCAGGGCAAGCGTCCCAGGCATCGCGACTGGGTCTAGGGGGACGGGGCAAGATCCACGAGCAGCGCACACAGGTACCACGACCAGTGGGGTTGAGCGTCACCGAAGCTCTACGCGTGGCGAAACCAGAGTGCTCGACTTCTCGAGGCGGCCAGGCGAGCTACTCGAGCTCCTCAGGGCTGGACTGAGGAGGAGGAGGAAGAAGATGCAGTATTTGTATGACATGTGGGCCCCAGTTTGTGTGGGAGAAAGAAAGAAGATGACAAGTGGGACCATATGTTAGTGAGATTGAGAAAGAGAAGACACAAGGGCATTTTGGGCCTTTTCTGCTCGGTCCAGGGGCAAAAACAGACATACGAAATGATCTGGTCCGTCTAAGGTGCCAAACGTAGTCCCAAGCGTACATAATGGCAGGATTCGGTGAGTGGTCATTTTGCAATGGCAAATTTCCAATTAGGGTCCATTTGGATATAGATATTGAAGACCTTGTTATTGAATTGGACTCAATACCAAAATAGACATGTATTGGAAATGGGTTCAATACAAAATCCGTTGTTTGGATGTAGATGAAATTGCTACTAGGAATCGAGTGAGATGGAAAATTCTGATTCATGTTTGGATGTCTATGTTTGTGAGATTTAGAATTGACATCTTCTCTCCGCACCAGCCAGAGCTCATGTTGGCAGAGCTCACCCGCTGCCCTACACCTCGCCGGTGAAGGGCCCCGTCACCTGCACCCATGACCTCACAGGAGAAGGGCCCTGTCGCCTGCGCCCTTGACCTCACCGGCGTACGCGGGGAACCGCTCACGTCTTGGACGGAGCTCGCCCGTGCCATCCTCGCTTCATTGGAGAAGACCGTGCCGCCCTCCCACCGGCCATGAAGAAGACGGGATGCCGGCCATGAGGAAGAAGGGGACGTCGGGCATGAGGAAGAAGGGGCTGCTGACCATGAGGAAGAAGTGGCTGCGCATGTTCTCCACCCTGCCACGCGCGAGCCGTCGCCTTCGGCTGTCAATCTGCCCATCCACACGCGAACTGCCACCTCCGGTGGAGTGAGGGAGGGAAAGCACAACACGGCCCGCCAACGGAGTAAGAAGAGGGAAGCGGCCTACGGGACTTGCTGGCGGAGTAAGAAGAGGGCTGCGGACTCACCGGTGGAGGGAGTGGGAGGCGGAGCGGCTCCTCAACGTGGCTGTGGGGCAGTGCGCGGAGGTGCAATGCCAAGAGGGCGGCGCCAATGTTGCAAGAGAGGCAGACATGCAGAGACAAAAAAATAACGATTCGAGTCAATTCAGAGGGGGTGACTCAGTATCATGGGCGAGGGGGTGGGCTTGCGTTCAATACCGCGTTGTATTGAACTGATTTAATTCAATAAGCATCCAAACAACTGGTATTGGAGGCCATCAATGCCAATTCCGAGGCTTCCAAACGTAGTGTTAGGTGACTTTAATGGAAGATCTCTGATCTTTTAAAATTATAATGGTATATTTCCAATTAACCCTAGAAAATATATTGAATGTGTAGCACCTAGTGCAAAGCTCAGCATCAGCGGTTCCTAGCACCTTGATCCAGTGTGTTTTCTCTCCATGGAGCACCCTCAAAAGAGCAATGCTAGAGTTACATGCATTTATGTGGGCTCAGCCCAACAACAAAGTAGCAGACTCGACTAAGCATGCATGCAGGCCCGCCCGCAACACCCACCAAGTATCATTTGGTGCGCTTTACTATTGTTGTGGCTATGTCTTGGTGGATCGGATTCTCCGGGGAGCTGAAACCGTATTAAAAAGAACGTTTGGCAAAACTTCTCCTAGTGTGTCACATGGATAAGAGGGTGAAATACTAATGCCCTTCACTTTTCTTTTTGATTTCCTTTTTTTTTCCTCCTATTTTTCCTTTTCTTTTTTCTTTTATTTTTCCTTCTCATTTTTTGACTTTTTTATTTCTCTCATTCCCTTCTTATCTCCACTAGGAGTCCAGGCCTTATCCATTCGCACCAGTCCAGGCCGCAAGCCCACACCTGACCTCACCGCCGACGCTGCACGGAGCTCCCACTATGGGGAGAATGAAAATTCCTGAGTGTCCCGGGCTTCCCCGAGTGCCAAAAATCGGGCACTCGGGGAAGAAAATCTTCCCCGAGTGTTGCACTCAGGGAAGAATTACACTTGGGAAGAGGCTTTCCGAGTGCCTGTAGAGTTCATGGCACTCGGGAAGAGAGGCACTCATGACGAAAAGTAGTACTTGACAGCACAAACGGACGGAGCTGTTTTAAAAACACTCTTCCCCGAGTGCCTTCCCCTAGCACTCGGGGAATATATTTTTTTAGTTTTTTTGCCCTATTTTTTTTTGAGGCCATCCCACGTTATTTGAAACTTCTTGTTCAAATTTGGAGTAATTTTAAATTCTTTTGGTATATTTCATTAGTTTTTTTCTTTTCGTTGAATTTTTTTTACATACTTCGAATTTGAGCTGCAGGTGCATGATGTAATGAAATTTCTTAATTCAAAAAATGATATTCATTATATTTGGTGTATGTTGAGGCCGTATCTAGGTACTCACATGAAATTTCGAGTATCTTGTTGCCGTAACATGACGAGCAACATGCGGGAAAAGTATTTGTAAATTATATAAAATCCGAACGAACCGAAAATCATGAAACTTGTCCTGGGTGTCATGTTATGGCATGTAGAGCCCGTGTGACAAAATTTAGAAGATTTCGAGCAAATTACGCTCGGATGTCTAAAACCGAGACATCTCCACATGTGATCACTTCGATAACACACGTGCCTTCCCCTAGCAAAAAAAGTAGCAAAAAATTTATTCCCTGAGTGCCTTCCCCTAGCCGAGTGCCTGACCTACGGCGCTTGGGGAATTGACAGCCCAACACTCCCCGCCGGCCCAAAAGAACCCGCCTTTGGCCCATCCGACGACCCATTATCTCCCAACCTTAGATACATAAGCCCCCTCCCCCCAACCACGCACTCACCTCCTCCACTCCCTCCACGCCGCCGCCTGCTCCCACCAACCCGCCTGCCTCCTCCCATGGCACCTCCTCCCGCCACCTCGCCTCGGTGCCTCCTCTCTCTCTCCTCCGTCCCCTCCCGGCGCGGATCTACCACCGCCTCCCTCCCGCGCAGTGCTGTTCCTCCCCTCCGCTCACGCCTCACCTCATGGTGAGGGAGCAGGCCAGGGCGGCCGCGGTGGCGGATCCGCCCCGCCTCGATCTCTCGGCGTGGCGCGGATCCGTGTGGCGCGACGCGGATCCGTGGTGGGCGCGGATCCGGCGGGCAGCCTCCTCATGGATCCGGTGGTGGAGTGCGTGGCGGTGTTTGCACCCTCCCTCCCGCTCTCTCTCTCTCTGCTCTCTATCGCCGGGTTGTGGCGTGCTGCGGCCGGGTGGTGGTGGTGGTTCCGTGGCGCCGTGGTGGTGGTGGTGGATCCGGCTAAAAATCTTCCCGAGTGCACAACACTTGGGAAGGAAGTTGAAATGGCACAGACGGGCGTGAAACCTTCCTCGAGTGGTGCACGGCTCTCGTGAAGGCTTCCCGAGTGTGCAATTTTCGCACTCGGGAAGACCTCTTCCGTGAGAGGAATAGCTGAGCCTCTTCCTCGAGTGTTGCACTGGGAAGGCTTCCCGAGTGCAACTAAGCCTTCCCGAGTGCAATTGGCACTCGTGGAAGCCACTGCCCCGTAGTGTCCCCGCCCACCGCCACCAGCCCTCCTCCGCCGCCTCCTCCGCGCCGAGCTCCTGCAGCACCTCCGCCGTGTCGTCGTCCTCATTCTCCTGTCACCGCCTCGATCTTCGCCCGCCGCATCGCGCCGGCCACCACCTCCGGTCACCTCCAGACGCGCCCAGTGGCGGTCCCGAGATTTCGGGGCTAGGACAAAATTACAACGGTGCCCTTAGTGCAGAGTAATAGTAGCAATAGTAATGTTGTGAATAGCGGTGCTATAGCGGAATACAATATTTTGTTGACATGTCACTACAATTGCGTTGTACTAAGTAGCGGGCTACAATGGCTGAAAAAAGCTCTCCGCGAAATGTTATTGTCCGTTATTTGCAACACTGAACTATAGTAACTATTATCATTAGTATATCAATAATAAGAAAGGTTGGATTGTAGATTAGAAAGGTTGGATGTTGTGATTGCAATTAGGAAAGAGAAAATAAAGACGGAGACGGCAGTAAGAGCTCTCGGGATTCATAAATGTGATTTTGCCTGTGCACCTCCTTATAGTAAACTTTTTTCCACCCGTCGATCAGTACACATAACCTGGCTGGAGGTGGGGCCCTACCAGCTGGGGGCCCAGGGTGTCCGCCCTCTTGCCTCGCCAGGTCGGTGCTGACGCGCTAGGCGGCCACCTCCAGCGCCGCCGTCCAACTCTCCCTGGCCTCGAGCTCCGTGGTCCCGCCACCTCCTCCCCGTCGGCCCTGTCGTTGCCCCTCTCCTGGATCCACCCGCCGGTCTCCTTCGCCCCGTCCTCCACTGCGCCTTGCGGCCTCCTCCGCCCTGTCCTCCACTACACCCGCCGGCCGCATGTGGGCCCCACAAGGGCAAAGGTTGGAAAGTCAGGGGCGGAGCTGCTGGGGGAGCCGGGGTAGCTGCGTTTTTCCAACTCCCCCGAGCGGGGGTAACCGCACTGGAGAGCGGGTTTTGCGGCCCCTCTCGTGCCGGAGCTATGCCAAAGAGACCTTATAATCTCCCGCAGGATCTAGCATGGTCTCCGTGCCCGCTAGCTCCTGCTGGGCGCTGCAGCCTGCAAGGAAAAAGGTATCAGGCCAAGCCGTCGTCTGCATGAGCCTGCTAGAGCTAGGAGTCTGCCTGCTAGCTTCTACTGGTGTCTCATCTCATACCAAAGAGAATGCATCTCATCTCATCTCATAACAAAGAAAGGTAAGGTTCTGCAGCATACCAAGCATCGACACATTAACAGCATTTCATTATGAGATCCTGAAATTAGAATGAAATGCATCGTTACTCGGACCATGCAAATCTTCGTTTTTGAACACGGTACCATTAGGAAAATAAGTTCATCTGGACCATTAGAAGTGTTTAGCCATCCTGCACCTCTCGGCCATGCTGCAGTCTTTCCCGCTTCCAGTCTCTCCGTCATTTCTGCCTGGAACAATATTTCCACATAAATTTCATGGCGTGGCCAAAGGGTAAACAAAACCAAAGTCAAGACTCGTGTTCATTTCTTTGCTGAAGCTCATAGAGTCATAGACCGCCTCCCAAAAACTGTTCTGAAGATGATATCACCTTGTGCTGCATGCTGGTACACGCACAAGGATCGTCCAGCCTTGTTCTGAAGATGATATCACCTGCATCCCAGAAACGTTGAGGTAGCTAGGATTTTATTCCAATCTCCAACGCAAAAAATGGAGAAGTGCTATACTGTAATACTGATCAACACTTAGCTCCCTAAGCCAATCCTGGAGGCAACGAGTGGTACGGTACTTACTACTGAGTAACACCACATCAATGCGATCCCTGCGGCTATTGAAGGTGATCGCTCTACTGCAGCTAATGAAGGTGGGCCCCGCACGGCTCTTGCTCGCTCAGAATCAAGCAAATTGGACAAACAAATCACGCAAGATATAGAGTAATCTACTCCTCACCTTCAGGCCTTTCTTGCACAGGGTGACAGGAGCAGAGATGCAGCTCTCCAGGTCTTTGACGAAATCACTCCGCCAGATTCCGGGGACCCAAGGCAGCGCCCTGGCTGCAACAAGGAAGAGGATTTCGCCGGCGACGGTTTCGTTGTTTTTGTTTTTTTTTTTTTTGAGAACGCCGGCGACGGTTGCAAGCACAGGGTATGGGCGGATCTCACAGTTCTTGGATGTCGGGTTCTCGCAACTTTGAGAAGCGGATTTTGGGCTGCAACGACGAGGGAGACGGACGAGAGAGAGAGAGGCGCGCGCAGCAGCGATGGGGAATCCGGCGATGGGGATGGATGACAACAGGCGGATGGGGTGGCGGCGCATAGTGGCGACAGGCCACCGCTGCGGGTGCGATAGGTGGGAGTCGCAGCCAGGGAGACCGCCGGGGAGTGAGGGCGCAGGATGTTGCAGGTCCTGCGGATGCCTCGCAGCCAGGGAGAAAAAATGAAGAAAAAGGAAAAAAAATGATAAAACAAAGAAAAAAGAAAGAGAGAAAAAATGTGTATATATAAAAAAACTCCCCGACTCTACGCATTAGGAATTTCAAGAGGATTCAAGATCAAGACCCATACTCATCTTTCCAATCATGTGCAATCCGATAACGAGGACTTTGTTTGTGCATCGATCACTCTTTGCCATTTGCACATGTCCACTTATCTCAAAACGTGTGTGTTCATCTCTCCCCCTCCTTGAAAATATTATTTTCCAATGACCTTTTTTACGAGGCTCGGTAAATCCATGAGAAGATTGTCTTGTTTGATAATATCTTAATTATAATATCTTGGTAGGACTAAACTTTTCCCAAAGCTCCAGATAAAGCCTTCCACTTATATAAGTTTTGAGAGGGGAAAGCAGTAGAACAATTAGGCTTGAGAAACAAGATGGGATGAGAGTTCATGAGCAGGATGTAAGGAGGTTTAAATTTTTGAACTTGGTTTAGCTCTTTCTTCATCTTATACTTCATTTCAAAATTTCTGAGATTCATTCAAAATTTGGGAGCATAATTAATTACTTGTGGGAAGATCCTAATTGATATCCACCCTCCATAGGGATGAAGGTTAGTATACTATGGAACTCTAACAAATAAATTTAGAGAGCATTACGCTTTCTTCATGCATGATCAAGTGCATGGTGTGAACAATAAAAGGCAACACTGATATCCATTGAAGACTTACTCGAGGACGAGCAAGGTTTAAGCATGGGGAAGTTGTTGACGGTCGAATTTGACACTCCTAGCCATGAGTTTACCTTCAATGTTGGTATTGATTTGATATCCGTTCTAGTGGTACTAACCCTCTTGATATAACAAGTTCACTCTTACATGTGGTTTTTGGAGTCGATGTTTACAGTGATTTAAGCGCTTAAAGGAGCACTTTCGGGCAAAGTTCATCGAGCACTTATGAGAAGATAATGAAGCCCGACATAAGTGAAGACTCGAAGTGAACATGACTCTAAATGGCCTAAGACCGCCTTGAGATTTGGAGATTTACTCATGAGATCAATTCAACCCGAGAGATATTCGCGCAGCCCAGAACAGCATGATCTTTCGATGCAGATTCGGGAACTTAAACGGCCTCTAATGGCAAAATATTGACTACCAAAGTTGTGGACCATGTTGAGAGCTTCGATTTGGACATATGGAATGCCCAATTCGGTCCAAGTAGCTAGGAGATATGGCCCCCGAAATACCTGCTGCGCAGACCAGTCCGAAATCAGACAGATTATCTTGCGAGACCATTTTGAGGATCTTATCTTCGTTTTCAAGGAAACCAATGAATACCAAAGTTGAAGATAATTTCGTGCCACACAATTTAGATACCGAATTTACATTATTTGGAGTCCGGACGTGGGAGATATGACGTCGGCAAGGAAGAATTGTGAAACAAGAAATCTGGGCGAGGCTGGTTTTATGGAAACTAAGTTTGCTTCTCTCTCAAGGAAGATCTCGTGGAAGGCAAGGTAGGGCACGCCCCAAGGCTTCCCAAGGGCATAACTACAACCCCTTGGGCGCCCAAGAGAAGAATTCATTCGTCATCCGCCGCCACAAGACTAAGAACAAGAAGCAAATTGGATCGCGAAGGAGCACTCGTGGCCTTCATCTATGAAACGAACCGAATTTCCGCGAACGGAAACCCGACTCTCTGCACCTCCGTGATAGTCCCAGGAAGAGACTATCACGTGCAATCCCTATCTCAAGTGGTACAAATCCATACAGCACGGGAATAAAAAAGAGACATTACAAAATATTATTACAACATCAAAGTACAACTCTTCGGCACAAGCCGGGGACAAGTCCAACAGATCAAAACAAGAAAGGTAAAACATCTCACGCAGCGGATCTATAGAAGCGGCGTCTCCAGCCCACAGGCAAACTTGAGCGAAGGACCAGCTGTAGTCTTCACACCTTCTGTCATCGACGTCGTAGTCGGCTTCGAGTCTGAAACACCGCCATCTACCCGATAAGCGGGTACATCATGTCAACTTCCCAACAAAGAGCAAAAGCGGTGGTTGAATCTAATATGCACGGATAAAACCTACATTTGGCTGTAGAAAGCTATGCATGCAACAGCGTGAAGCAACAATCAAGGTATGCAGAATAAGCAGCGAGGTCCACACCTCCGGAGGTCCACACCTCCGGGTCCACCCTCAACAAGGAAGTCCACACCAAACCACTGAATCACACCCACGATCCAGCTCCCAACTCTCATCTGTGATGTGGGGCCTACCTGCTCCTATCCCCACATCTCAACGGCCTCAGGCCGGGCTCACTCACTCAGGGGGAGAAGAAGCACAAGAAAAGAGTCTAGTCAGGTGAGAGATCTGGGCCCATAACCAATGGACACGGACTATAGCTATAGGTTTAAACACTGCAGAGGTTGTACATCCGCATGCACTCGAATAGAGCCAAAACGGGGATCAACCATCCCAAACTCTACCATACGGATGGAGTCCTAGTAAGTGGATAGCACTCTCCTGTTTCTTCGAGCCTGACTCGTCCGCAACTAGGGAACATATCACCCAGCCTTGGGCCTCGAAGCTGTGGAACCATCACCGCCAATCCCGGGCGACGCCTTCTGGGGACACATCACCTCCTCGCACGATCACACCGATCCTCCTACAGGCTGAATGTTGTCCACTACTAGTCTCGCCCCGCACCCCCGCCCATAACAGGGCAGACGATATGTACGAAAGTAGTCCAAAGAAGCAAGGTCAACTGACGATCGGTCCTTAAGGGCAGGGAGCGAGCACCTCAACAACTCCACACAATCCGACACGCCGCTAGCGGTGAGAGGCCAGGTCGCATCTCCCCTAGTTAGACGTTCTCAAGTAACCATAAGGCTCACTCCCGCCAGTAACACGTCAAGGGAAAACACACCCAGAACTCACGCTAGAACACACCGATATCTCCCACGTCTCAGTCCAAACCCAGAGCACCATCCATATTCCAAAGCAATAAAAGTATGGATAGTGAGTATAAGGGACTAGCTAGGGGTCTGTAGCTAGCCCCGAGGTAGGTGAAGCAAGGATTCAGGATAAATCAAATAGCAAGGCATGGCTAAACAAATGGCTATGCAATCCATCAAATCAAATAACATAAATATAGCACTAGCAACTAATAGCATGCATGGGTTCTACATGGTTGGGAGTGACATGACACCGCGTGTAGTGTAGTAGAGGTTGAGCATCCTCTCGGGCAAAGTCGAGGTAGAAGGGTCTTCTCTCGTGCCGCAGCTCGGGTCTTCAAACAAGAACACAAGCCTACACGAGATGCGACGCGGAAATAAATAATGAGCATTACATCTAATGCAAAAACAACAATAAGAACCAATTTAGAAGATTCAAATAAACTCCATATCAAATACAAGCAGCACTGATTTAAATAATGAAATTAGAGCAATTGATTTCATAACAAAAGTAGTTTTGAACAACTGGTTTTATATATTAGAAAACACGGTAGGATCAAGGGTTAGTTCATGGTCGGGTTATAGGTCTCAAGGTTAAGGTCTATAGGTGATCAAGCTCGCAAGCGGAATGCAGAGAGGATCAAGTGCAAGGTTTAAGCTCTCATAGGGTCAAAGCGGTCGCTCAAAGGATGATGATAGCAAAGCGAGACAACAATAAGCTAGAAAAGGCATTACCATGCCAAGATATGTGGCGATAGCGTAGAAAGGATGAAAGGATCGACTAGTGATCGATAAAAGGGGGTGATGCAACAAGGCGTGCTCAAAGGAGCCATGGGGCATGTGCTAGCGATGCGACAACGACCAATGCTAAGTAGCTAGGTTGCAACACGGGGTTGTCGTGCGTGAAGCAGAGGCCCCTGCTCACGGCACGGCCGTCCATCACGCGCGACATCTTAGTTACGAGCACATGGTGTAGAACACGCGCAAAGACAAAGCAAAGTAGGGCGAGCGGTATGCGGAGCAGCTCAAAGCGATGGTAGCGGTGGTGTCAAGGTAAGCGATGCAAACGCGGCTTGGGGAAGGATTCATGTCCGCGGCACTCCAGTGGCTAGTTGCGGGGCTCCGGCGTCCCAGACCCACAATAGCTCGGTGGCGAGCAACGACCACGAATTATACGCCAAGAACACGATGCGAAGGCGGCGACAAGGCAAGGAATTGATGCGCGGCCCCGGAGAGGCACCTGCATGGACACGCTCACGGCACGAAGGCGGGCGGTGAGCGACGGCAATGCAAGCGGCGACAACGGGGCAACATCCGGCACAAAGGCCCACACATAGGAGCGTCAAGGTTACAACTAGAAACAAGTGGCTCGAAGGCCGGTCAGGCATTCCATCGAACCACTTGGGAACATAAGTTAGGGCTGGTTGTGCGGCTCACCATGGGGCTCGAAGCAGGTGTTCAGGCATTACATCGAACAATTGATGGGCATCGAACAAAAGGGAGCGGTGGCTTGGACGGGTTCATGGTCGTGGTTGCAGCTTGGCTTGGCGGTGTGTCCCTCGTCCTCCTCGGCTTAGGCTCGCGGTACAACTTCAAGGCGGCGGCTTGGTCTCGATGTAGACGTTCACAGAGACGGCGACACGGGTCGGGGGTGACGGCGTCCTCGGCGAGAGCGGCATCCGGCTCCCTTCAATCTTCTCCCTTGCCGCTGACGGTCCACGGCGGTGTGGCTTGCTGTGGCCGTTCAGGCATTTCGATGAACATGTCGAGTGCGATGTGGAAGAAGGGTGCAGCTTGGCTGACACATACTGTCGAACACGAGGTGTGCGGTGTTGAAGAAAGCCTGCAGCTTGGGCGACAGGCAGTGCGGCTGGATCATGACCTGCACGGGATGAACACGGCACGAAGGCCGATTTCAGAGACAGAAGAAAGTCGTCGACTTGGCCGTCGGGCTTGCTGTGCACAAGACAGGGAAAGTGCGGTGTGGTTGTGCTTACCATGGATGTGTCGGTGGTCAAGGCTGGGCAGGGTGCAAGGCGGCCGAGCATGACGAGGTCCAGAGCGTGGGTGTCATTCACTCATTCTCCAGCTCGTCCTCATTGTGCTCGCGGGCGTCGACGGTCCTCTGCGGCAAAGGCGTGACGCTCGCGGCGTGGTACTCCCCGGCGCAGCACGACGCGACAGCTTCGGCCCCGTTCCTGCGACGCTGCGGACGCGGGCAGCACTGTCTTCTCCTGGTGACACTGCCGGCGTCCTTGGCTTGACGTGGTCGTGGAAGAGCAGCAACATCCTCGTGCTGGCATCCATGGCGTCGCAGAGCTCCAGGTCTTCGACTCCATGGCGTTGGCGAGGTGAAGGGGGCGTCATGGCAGGGTTGCTCCCGCTAGCGGTCGCAGCGGCGGCGGCGTCCTGGCGCGGAGTAGTTGCCCCTTGGCGTGGCGCAGCACCTCCTCGGCGTGGTGCGACGCGACACGGTGTGGTCCTCGGCGCGGCGTTCCGGCGAAGGTGTTCACGGGTCCCTCTAGCGCTGCTCCTTGTGGCGGTGAGGACGCAGAGCTCCGAGGCGGTGAGGACGTGAAGCCCCCGGGCGGCGCTCCAGAGTTCCATGGCGGCTCAATTTCTCCTTCTTCCTCTTCCTCTGCTTTTCCTCTCTTCTCCTCTGAGCTTGTGGCGGCGCAAAGGGGAAAACCCCAAGGGGGCGGCTGCGCAAGGGGCGGCGGCGGCCGTGGGATTTATAGGCCGCGCCGTGGCCTAGGGTTAGGGCGCCCAGGGATGCGGCGCCTGGTGACGGGCGGCCAAGATGCAGAGGCGGCTCGGTGCGGTTGGCGTGGCGTCCATCTGCGGGTGCCAGCGCGAAAGCAAGGAGAGGAGGTGGGGTCCCGGGTGCGCGCAAGGTCGCGGGGGAGCGCGTGCCAGCGCGGTCGCGGTCGGCGAGCCCGTCCCATCGGTGCGCACGCGCGGCGCGCGTGCCCTGTACGGCCGGAGGTAGAAGATGGAGAAGGGGCGGCTGACAGGCGGGCCCTGCCTGGCGGTGATAGAAAAGAGGGAAAAAATATGGCTGGTGGCCTGGGCCGGATCGATAGCTGGGCCGCGCGGATAGATGGGCCGGCTTGTGTTGTTAGGTGGGTTAACCCGGTAGGAAAGGTGGGCTGGGTTAGATTGGGTTAGGAGCTCGGGCTGCAGCCTGGTTTGCGGGAAAAAGGTTGAGGGGCTCCGAAGGACTTCGGCTGCTGAGGTGTGGCCCATGTTAGTTGTAGCCTTTGCAAATAGTTTTGAATTATAGTTTGAATTTGAATTCTATTCAAATTCAAACAGCACACAATTGAACTCCAAATAAAATCCAAGAAAAATCCAAATCACATTTATACCATAATTTGAAAATAATTTTGTATGGTTTTAATTTTATAAGGGAATACAGATGAGATGCTAGCAAATTGGGATCAAATTTGGTAGCACACAAGTTCAAACAAAAAGTTTTAAATTTTTCCGAAAATTCATACATGGGAAACATCCAAAATTCTGGTATGTTACAGTCTACCCCCCTCACAAGAATCTCATCCTCGAGATTAAGCTCATACCCGGTGTGGTGAGGGTCTTCACTTCAAAGATGGCTTCCATTTCTTCTTTAAGTTCAGCTTCCAAAAAGTGGATGGCTTGATGACGTTGATCTTCATTGACAATGTCTCTCTTCCGTTAGCATCCATAAGCACTCTCCAAATATAATCCATATATCTCACGACTATGCTCTGGTGAGCACGTGAGAAATTACAACTATAAGCTAGGTTATATCTTAGTCCATCTCATCTAGCTGTGTCACATAAGCTTAGTGGAATATGACATTCTCGTATTATTCCAATCCTCCCGTTCGAAGTCACATCCTTCTTAATAGCGTAGCCTTTGCTAGCTATTTAATCTTAATCCAAAATTATTTCTTGAAATCTCATCCATATTCTAATGGTATTCTTTATTTATATCTCAAGATCCAATTAGGCACAATTCTCCCACCTCTTTCCATATGTGGGAGTCGTATTCTTTATGCCCGCAAAATTCTGCAAACCCGGTATGACTCGACCTATCTTGTGGCATGCATGTAGTAGATTCCATATGGCAAGATCTTATCCAAATTGTTGCCATATACAAAGCTTGCATTCTTAGCGTACACATAGGATTATCTTTGTCCAAAACTGTCTGCTTGTCCATATTCGGCACACTAAGCATGGATTGAATCTTGTTCCGTAGGTTTCACTAGTAATGTAGCATTGCTACCCATTGTAGCTCGTGCACGACACTCGCCATCGAGACCGTGATGTTGGTAATCCAACTTTTACCATGGTCATCAAATCTTCGTCCAAGTCTTCATATATTCTCTAGGTTTCTAGTTGATCCAAGAAATCTTCTTGAAGCCATATCCATCGGGATATGTTGAAGATATATAGTATTACCTCTCAATCCATATGTCGATATCCTGATTTTTCCAAAGTATTAGTGCAGTCGCACCTCTTATGGCGTGCACACTCAACAACTAGCTGCACTCGGGAGAACATAGCTCCCTTCTTACTTCCTCAGCCATCTCAGGGCTTAGGAGATATCTCAACTTCTGGTGTAAGCACATCCAATTAGTTTATCCTCCTTTAATACTTGCATTCCATAATAGGGTCTTGTGTGATTGGTTAACGTTCCTCGAACTCCAGGGTGTTACTTCTCCGAGTGTCCAATAATCCTTACGACCTTTGCGTGCCACTCTTGTAGTAATCCATTTGTGGGCTCAGCACGACTCCAATGATTCTCGTCAAAGCGCTGGCAACATCCAACATGATCGATTAGCTTCTAGTCGTAAACACTATGAATGGTTACTTCCCATTCATGATAGTCCACGTTGAGAGGGATCATCTGCAACACCCTCGACTGTGTGAGTGACTCTGTCCATTCAAAATCTCACACTAGTCCTTTGGTTCCAACTTCTTCAGATGGATTTTCTCGAGGAAATCACCCCTACTTTACCCATACACGTTTAGCAAACTCAGGATACGTGGTTGATGTTAACCCTTAGGAATACCATCAAAGCTTAATCAATTCCTCAAAGAGTCCTTAATTGCCATAACTTGAGGAGGCATCAGTTCTCTTATCCAACTGTGGTGTAGATCATGATCCTTCGCAATCCCTTTGTCTTATTCCTCTTGATGGTATTCTTACCTTCAGGTATCCTAGAAATATTCATAGCTTAAGGCCTTGTCGTGCTATTCACCCATTCCAAATAATGTCACTTGTTTATGTTTAAGTGAGCAATATTCCACACTTGTGCTCACAAACTCTGACTACCTATTCTCTGACAGGGTGGTAGGTTCCAACTGTGAGGTCAAACAAATAACTTGTGTCCAGTATTCGTCGAAGTAGTTCTTCTTCCCACTAGTTCAATATACGATGTCCAGTAGAGCTTCTTTATTAATTGCTTATTCCAAAAGTGGGATCGACTGAACTCTATATCTCATTCCAAATGTCGATGTCGTAATTTCTTTAGATACCCTTCAGGTATCATATTCCAAAAGCACAACTGGTGGTGCATAGCTGTTTACTACTTACACAATAGTTCCAAAAGAACTTCTGTAAGTGTAATTAATTCCATAAAACGACTCAAGGATGACTACTCGTGTAGAGCAAACCTTGTATCCTCTGAGTTTAGTCATCCGAGTCAAATCCAAAATTATACAATACCTTCCAGGTCGAGGTATTGTCTACTTAGTGGTAATCCCTTATTCATGGATTCGATACTTCCGAATACATGGTCGGGGGCGCAATTCCATAAAACATGCGTGATTGTCAATCCGTGGAGAGTTCGATGTGCTTATATCCACTCCCTCGTTATCTTGGGTTGTCTTTTGATATGTTAGTCGCTCTCATCGATGAATCCATTACCAAGATATGAGGTTACCATGTTCTTTCGAGTCACCACATGGGTCAATTCGCTTAGTGCAAGAACCTTATCGGCAAACTCTATTCCATTAGCAAATTCCAAAGGTGGACATTCATAAGGTACCTTACGGAAGCTAAAGTACTCGAATAAAATTTCCCGTATTGATTGTTGTTCCTTATGGAGTACTTCATCTTTATCCGATAATTGAGTTCCGACTGAAATTATCCAAAATGTGTCACTAACATCTTAGGATACTCAATTGATCTTAACCAATATATGCTTCCATAGGGGTACATGCACTTCCGAGCTTCAAAAGTTGCAAATTCTTAAGGTACTCATATTCTGGTTTACGAGCTTGAGCCCCATGTTCATAGGGTATCTCATTCAAAGTCTTGGTCTGATTTGCCGAGGTTGCAAGAAATCTTTCACGTCTTCAAGTTTGAGCTTTGTTTGGCTTGAGCACGCCGATCTTTGTTCCGCTAAGCTTGATCTTGTAGGATGGGAAGCTAAGACCTCTAAAGGAGTCATCTAAAGATCTAGCAAGCATAAGCACTCAATACAATTTCACACAAACATGAAGAGGCATAACAACCATAAAACCATAAAGATCCAATCACTCAAGCAATGCACCAAACAAAGGTGTATCTCGAGGCTGACTCCTAAGACCTTCGAGGTTACACCAACGTAAGCATACTAGTATATCGTGGGCACTTGAGGGATTTCTCTAACGTTAGTGATACAACACTTGAAAGCACACATGTCACCTGATGTTTCAGTACAGATCTTTCCGAAGCAAGATTGTGGAACTCTTCTTCGTGCTGGCACTCATGGAGTTATCCTTGCGTAAGGGTGCTTTCTGATTCAATCCGTGCCCCCATGTTTCTCATCCGTTCACCCTTAGTCCAAACCCACACCTTGGTAGGAAAAAGGGGTTCCATAGCAAGCATTCACGTTCCACACTTCTTACCGAGGGGGAATTCCATAGGGTCAATTATCACGCTGTTATCCCAAGTATGCGATGCTTGCTTGTAAGCTAGGGTTAACTCGATTGTTCGATCCATTGGTTGCCTCATGTAGCTACAACTTGTTATAATATCTTAATCCTCGCGACTCGGCTATATCAGATAGCTTCGAGTCTTTGGGTCTCCATCCAACTGCTGAGCTACGGGCATCTCAGGAGCCTCTGACTCTTACATCCAAACTTATGTGTGCCAGTTCCATATAGTAGGCTGCAAGTTTCTTATGTTGGCACACTTAGAATTAAAATCTTAACTCCTCATTATCCTCGGAGTAGGCATCTTGTGCCATCCAAGCTCCGTTTCGAGCAAGAGGTGGAAGGTTGCGTCCTGTTGTTGTGGCTTCATCGACATGCAGTCTTCATGTATCACGGGGGCAGTCTGATCAATCTTTGATATATTGAGATCCAAAGTAGGGTCAACCATGTTGACATAACATCACACCAAGAGTCACAGGATAATCCAATTGAGTCCTGTAGATTCAGCTTCATCTCGTCCCCGTACTCCATCTTCATGGGTGTCACTGATGTAGTTGTCTTTCCCTTGTATCAGACGTCGTTCTGTAGAGTTGCAGGGTCTTGAAGCAGGTGACACATGTTGTTCTCCTTTGGTCACCAACCGAGCGACGGGGTAGTTAGTGAGTCCGTTAGTGAGAAATCAAGGATGTAACAATATATTTCAAGGGGTTTGTATAGAAATCAAGGAGTATATACTCAAACAAGGATGTTTAGGCTGTCCTAAACTATCGACCATTCCTAGGGCTCGTCCTACGGTCAAGTACGGCTCTGATACCACCTGAAACGAACCGAATTTCCGTGAACAGAAACCCAACTCTCTGCACCTCCGTGATAGTCCCAGAAGAGGCTATCACGTGTAATCCCCTGCCTCAAGTGGTACAAATCCATACAACACGGGAATAAAAAAGAGACATTACATAATATTATTACAACATCAGAGTACAACTCTTCGGCACAAGCTGGGGACAAGTCCAACAGGACTGAAACAAGAAAGGTAAAACATCAGAGTACAACTCTTCGGGTAGTTCTTGCTAGGTGGTTACATCTCCAAGTGATCCTAGATCCCTTGGACAAGCTTTCTACACTCTTGTGATCTCTATACCTTTGCTCTCTACATTGTTTTCTTTAATCTAGATTAGATTAGTTTAAGTTCTTTACTTATACATACCTTTATTCGATAAAGAGTTTTAAATCAACGACATTAGTGCTTAGTTGAGCGTAGCAATCCACTTGTTCCACGCATTGATTAACCTTGGGGGATACTCTAAGGGAAAAGCTACAACCGACCCGTGCACTTGCGGATCGTAACTTGACGCGTTATTTAACCGTCAACAAGCTTTTCTGGTGCCGTTGCTGGGGAACAAGCTAGTTTGCTCCGTTTAACTTTGTATTAAGTTTGTCGATTACTAACACCTAACCTTTTTTCTAGAAATCCTTGTTTTTGTTTTTTGTTTTTTTTTGTTTTTTGTTGCCTAGATGGCCTTTGTCAATCACCCCATGGAGGAAGAAGAAAAACCACTATGGTACTATACTAGCCTGCAATTGGAGGATATTAATCTCCAAAAATCAGATTTGATACTCAAGGACCGAGTACAAGATCAAGCCTCTGATGATTGAGATGGTGGCAGCGAACCCATTTAGAGGGGTGAAGACGGACAATCCATATAGGCACATCGAGCGTTTCACGATGCTATGCAACACAAAGGCAACAAGAAGGAGTTCGGTCGATTAGTACAAATGGAATCTTTTTCCATACTCACTTGCGGATGAAGCAAAACGATGGCACTCACTTGCATCCTTCGAGGTGGAAGGAAATTGGAATCGATTGATGAAGAAATTTTGTGAAAAATTCTTTCTGATAAGTAGGGTTCAAAATGTGAGAAGGCAAGTGATAAATTCTGCGAAGGAGAAGAGGAAGGAATAGATCAAGCTTGGGAAAGATTCAATGGATTGATCAAACAAGGACCAAGGCTGATTCTCCTGATGTACTCTTGCATACTTTTTATTTTTCCCTAACCCTCGAATGCATGCGGTATGTTCAAATGTGTGCAGGCAGAAATATCATGGAGAAAATGCTCACGGAGGCCACCCAATTACTACAAAGATTAAGCGAGGGGGTGGCCATGCAAAGAGATTGGGAAGAACATAATTTGGGTAGTGTTGAGCAAGAAACTCATGCGGAGGTACTTGCTGGAATTTCTAGAAAAGAAGCCCTAGAAGCGAAGAAAGGAGAAACAAGGCAAGAAAAGATTGAAGGAGCAACCCACAATGAAGGAAGACCAATCCAAGGCAACAAAATTTGCAAGCTCGAGGAGGTACAAGGAAGAAGTTTGGCGAATGCAAAGCCGCTAAAGGTGTTCGAACAAATGGATTGGATCCCGATTGACTTCGAAGAAATATTCAACAAGAGGAGACCATACCCAACCGAAAAGAGTCGAGAGCTATAGAATTTAACTTTCCAAGGAGAGGCACTCGTGAGTTGGACAAAGAATCGTCGAGAAATTATTCAAAGACTTTTCAATGAGGATGAAGAGGTAGATCCGGATCACATTGCCGAAGTAAAGAGGATTATGGGAGTGAAGCCGGAGGACTCGCCATATGCACACCTAGCCGAAGTGTATGCGATAGGAGCCGATCATGTCGAAGGTACCTCTCTACCGACACCTCACATAAGTTGCAACATTAATGGAGAGAAAATTTGCAAAGCCTTATGTGACATAGGAGCCCATGTTAGTGTCATGTCTTCCAAAAATTTTTATGAGCTTTTTTAAAACTTTAAATCTTGCTCCAACACAAATAAAATTAATCATGGGAGATGGTAGAACGACAAGACCTTTGGGTGTCCTTAGAGATTTAGATGTTGCTATCTCGGGTAAAATTATTCCAACCGACTTTTTCGTAATTGATGCTTGCCATAATGAACATGATGATATAATTCTTGGTAGGCCTTTTCTTAAGTTAGTCAATGCCGTTCTTGATGCCGGAAAGGGTAGAGTTACTATTGATCTAGATGGAACTAAATTCACATATGATTTCCTACCCGCTTATCGTATTGCTTTACCTGTACCTCTTGATAACGAAGAGGTAGAGGATCTTTGTTTTATTAATACTTTCAAGGACCCTCTCCAAAGAGCAATGGAGAATGATGCTATGTATGATGATCAAGACAAAGAACTAGCAGAAGCAACCGAGGGGTTGAAGGCACAAAATGGAAGCTTGGATGAAGAAAATTATGAAGATATTGGAGACTTGCAATAACAAGAACCCGAAATGCTTGATATTGAGTTAAAGCCACTTCCCAAGGGATTAAAGTATGAATTTTTGGGAGCCGATAAGACGTACCCGGTCATCGTGAGTGATGAATTGAGTCCGGAGGAGATGGATAAGTTGCTGAATTTATTGAGAAAACACAAGAAGGTGATCGGGTACTCGATAAGTCACTTGAAGGGCATTAGTCCAGCCTTTTGCACCCACCGCATACCACTTGAGGAACAATGCAAGCCCATTGTTGAGCATCAAAGAAGATTGAGTCATGCCATGTGTGAGGTGGTGAAGAAGGAGGTGATCAAATTGTTGGATGCCGGAATAATATACCCCGTGCCACATAGAGAATGGGTGAGCCCTGTGCATTGTGTACCAAAGAAGGGTGGAATAACCGTTGTGAAGAATGAGAAGGAAGAGTTGATACTGCAACGGGTCATGACCAGATGGAGAATGTGCATCAACTATAGAAAGTTGAACAAGGCAACAATGAAGGATCACTTTCCGTTACCATTTATCGACGAGATGCTTGAAAGGTTAGCTAAACATTCTTACTTTTGTTTCCTTGATGGGTACTCGGGGTTCATGCAAATTCCCATTCATCTGGATGATCAACAAAAGACAACCTTCACATGTCCATATGGAACTTTCACATATAGAAGAATGCCATTTGGTTTATGTAATGCACCGACTACCTTTCAAAGATGCATGACGGCTATATTCTCGGATTTTATTGAAGAAATTATGGAGGTATTCATGGATGACTTCTCGGTGCATGGTACATGTTTTGAAAGTTGCTTGAAAAATTTGGAAAAAGTTCTTGAAAGGTGTGGAGAAATTGACCTAGTGCTTAATTGGGAGAAGTGTCACTTTATGGTGAAATAAGGGATAGTCTTGGGACATGTAATCTCTGAGAGAGGAATAGAGGTGAACAAAGCTAAGATTGAAACGGTTGAAAAGTTGCCACCTCCGACAAATATCAAATCGTTAAGAAGCTTTCTCGGGCATGCCGGATTTTATAGAAGATTTATAAAGGATTTCTCAAAGATCACCAAGCCATTGACACGACTTCTCCAAAAAGATGTGGAATACGACTTTGATGAAGAATGCTTGCATGCTTTCCGGACGTTGAAGCAATCTCTCATAAGCGCACCAATTATGCAACCTCCTGATTGGAATCTACTATTTGAGATAATGTGCGACGCAAGTGATTATGCCATTGGAGCTGTTCTTGGACAAAGGAAGGAAGGGAAGGTACACACAATTTATTATGCAAGTAAAACTTTAAATGAAGCTCAAGTGAATTATGCAACTACGGAGAAGGAATTGCTTGCCGTAGTGTTCGCATTTGAAAAATTCAGATTTTATATTGTGAACTCGAAGGTGATCGTGTACACCGACCATGCTGCAATCAAGTACCTTTTGTCCCATAAAGATGCCAAGCCATGTTTGATTAGATGGATTCTATTATTACAAGAGTTTGATATGGAAATTAGAGACAAGAAAGGGTCGGACAATGTCGTAGCCGACCACCTACCAAGGACGCATCATGGAGATGATGGTATGGAGTTAATTGAAGATAGAATGAGAGATGACCATCTATATCGAATACTTGATAAGGGAGGATGGATGCATGATATCATAAGATGCCTACGGAAGATGCCATTAGATCAATTGGACAGAAATGCTAAAAGAAGGGTAATTGCCGAAAGCAGAAAATTTTATTGGGATGCACCATACCTATATAGATGTGGAGATGATGGAGTGCTAAGAAGATGTGTGCCGCGGGAAGAAAGAGAAGAAATTCTAAGAAAATGCCACTTGTCGGAATATGGAGGACACTATGGACATTTTAGAACACAAGCAAAGGTATGGGCAAGCGGATTCTATTGGCCTGAGATGCACGAGGATGCTAAAAGGTTTGTTGCAACTTGCCCGGAATGCCAAAGGAGTGGAAATATATCACAAAGGAATGCAATGCTGCTGAATTATAATTTGCAAATTGATCTATTTGATGTTTGGGGCATCGACTTTATGGGACCATTCGTGAACTCGAATGGATATGAACACATCTTGGTCATAGTTGATTATGTATCAAAATGGGTTGAAACAATTCCATGTCGGAAAGCATCTACTGAAGAGGCCATTCAAATGATCAAGACGATGATATTCCCTCGATACGGCGTTCCTAGAATTTTAATAAGTGATGGTGGATCACACTTTATTGGCAAGGATTTTAAAATATGCTTGGCAAAGTTGGGAATCGAGCATAGGGTGTCTCTGACCTATCATCCACAAACAAATGGCTAAGCGGAAACATCGAACAAGCAACTCAAAGGCATCCTCATGAAGACGGTGACTAAAGGAGGAAAAGATTGGTCAAAGAAGCTAGACGGAGCGTTGTGGGCATACCGATCACATAAAACACCGATAGGTATGACCCATTATCAATTTGTCTATGGAAAACAGGTCATTTAGTAGAACTAGAGCACAAGGCTTATTGGGCAATAAAGGAGATGAATCTTGATATTGATGCAGCACGAATAAAGCGGAGGATTCAAATAAGTGAACATGAAGAGCTAAGATTGAAGGCATATCACAACGCTAGCATCTATAAAGAAAGGATGAAGAGATGGTACGACAAAAGATTGCATAAGAAGGAATTCAATGAAGGAGACAAGGTCCTATTATACAATTCTCGATACAAGGTCTTGCAAAGGAAAATTGCAAAGCAAATGGGATGGACCATACGTCAGACATTCAAAGGTCACCATCGGAGTGGTAACAATCATGGACGCCAAAGGAGATCAATATGTTGTGAATGGACAACGACTCAAGGTATTCCTGGAGCCTGACGTTGTGCCCATTAAATACATTGACGTCTACACCTTGATGGTGACCCGATCGTCAAGGCTAAGCCGAAAACAAGGTAAGTTTGTAAATAACCTTCTACTTTATTTATTTTCAGCATGCGTGTTAGTAGTAATATTTGCTTCAAATCATCATGAATAAATATTGCCCCCTACTCATGACCTTTGGTGAGGATGGAAAAGTATGCCAAGTTGATATGTGATGATCGTTGCCGCTTTGCTCGTCTTTGTGCTTGCTTTATGCATGTTTAAGCTAATGCTCTCATTAATGCAAATCTGAAATTAAATTTAAATGCTAGCTTAATCCTTTGTGGAGGTTATGATAAAGATGAAGACCCATAGTTTTTCTCATGCTCTCAATTTTGGATGGGTTAAAGATGATTTATTTTTGTTCTTAAAAGTTATGCCAACCTTGTCATTAATACCACTTGCATGTTGCTCAACCTATCCAAAGCCTTATATTTAATTGAGTGCAAAAACTTAGTGTACAAGATTTATTTTTGGGTGCATTGATTCAAGGCTTGATTTCTGTAACAACCCAGAAAATTAAGTTATGGAAATGTGAGAAAATTTGAACTTTTCATTTGTTGATGATGTGTCACCACATTTAAACCCTCTCTAGCCTCTTTTCCTAATTCCTAAATAAATAAAACCAAAAGTATAAAAATATATTTTCAAATTATGGTAAAGTATGTGAGTTGGAGTTTTTGGATTTTATTTGGCTTTTATTTGAGTGTGTTTGAATTTGATATGGTTTAAACTTATTCCAAAACTAAATTCAAACCCTAGTCTAACTGATGGGCCAACTAATTTCATCTGAGGTCTATCTAAACACCTCCATCTTCAGGCTTGTTCCTCATCGTCACCCTACTCATCGGCCCCGGCAGACCAAACTGCCATCGGCCATCCAGCCCCTTTTCTCTTTCTTTCGCACCGAAGCTCAGGCTTCTTCCTCACCGTCGCACCACGCCTCACCACACCGCCACGCACGCGCCGCATCGCCTCGCCCTGCTGGCATGCCCACCGAGGATGGCCCACGCCGAGGGTCACGCTTTCAAGCCACCGCGAACCACAACTTTGCCCTCCCACACGCCAAGCTTTCACTGCCGCGCCGCCTTCGCCGCCAAGGAATGGGAGGGGGACAAGCCCTGGCCCACGCTGCTCCCGGTCTCCTTGACCCCTTGCCCACTCAAAACCCCAGCGGCCTTCTCCAATTTGGCTTCCTCGCCATTTGGGGTTTCCTTTCCCCAACCTCTGCTGGCCAGGAAGTGAGAAGGGGAAAGAGGGGAAGGGAAGGGGGAAGAAGGAGAAGAGAGGCGCGTCGCCGTCGTGCCGTCACCCTGAAGCCGAAGCCGCACCCGCCGGAGCTGCTCGTGTGAAGGGGAAGGCTGTCCGCGTCGAGGACACCGCCGGAGCAGAGCAAGGACGTGCCGTCGCGAGCACCTTCATCTCTTCACCGACGCGTCCTTCACGGCCACGCCTTCACCTACGCCTCGCCGTAAGCACCCCGCCGGCCTGCTTCCTTCCCTCCTCCCTTGAGCTTCCTGTGATGTGTGGGAGCACGCCTCGCGCCGCCGCCGCCGTCGTGCGTCTTGTTAGCGCCGCCGTGGCACACCCCAAATCTGCGCCGAATCTCGCCGCCTTATTTCATGCTTTGCTCTACACGCTGTGGCCGGCCTTCGCGCCATGTATCTCTCCTGCGAGGCGGAGCCGCGCCGCTGATCACCCGTCAGCGGCCAGCTCGCCAAGTGCCCGCGCATGCCGGCCGACCGAGTCGCGGCCAAGGAAGGCCTTGCGCTCGCGATCGTGCCCGGGCCAACACACCCACGTGATGGCCGCTCCGCGCTGAGCTTTTGATGTCGCTTGTGTGCTCGTCGTTCTGGTTTCCCGCGGAGCACCGCTAACCCGCCTTGCCGCGTTACGCCGCGCGATGGTCACCGCCGCGCCTCTGCGCGGCGTGTGTACTGCGCGACGCGCACTAACCCGCCAAGCACGCCTAGGTGCTGGCCGATCCGCGCGAATGTTTTGCTAAGGTGCTCGCACTTTTGGTTGTACCCATGCGCCGTCGCCGTTTTTCGCCGCGCCATCTCGCCGCGTCGTCGTGACGCCGCGACACCCCGCGCCTGCCAAGGAGCTCCACCCCAGGGGCTGTGGCCGCGCCAGGATGATCGCCTGCAGCTAATGAGGCTCAGGCGCCGCTTGCTCAACGCGCCGGGCCGACGCCGCTGCCGGCGTCGCCGCCGCGCCGGACGCCGCGCCAGCCGGCAGCCGCACCATGCGAGGGGTGCCAACGCACCCCAGATTCCTCCATGGGTCCCGCCCACTTCTGCAGTGCGGTATCGAGGAGGAGGCTCGCACCCAAGTCGGCCCACCTTGGCCCTTTTTCTTTTAACCAGTGAACCCCGCATTTTGTTCGTGGTGAACTGGACTTGCTCTTTTGGCCCAAAGAGGCTGAGTCGAGGGGGCCGATTTCAGCCCACAGCCACTTTTGGCCCATTAGCGGCCCATCAACGGTGACGATGACGTCACGATGACGCGTCATCGACGTCATCCCTATTTTCAAAATATAAAAATCCTTTTCTGTTTTAAAAATGATTTTGGAAATTAATTTATAAAACCTATAACCCTTGAAAAATCCTAACTAAATATTTACAGCTCCGAAAAATATGAAACCAATTTCTATATTTTTCTAAAATGAGACAGTCTTTGTTTGTAGGTAGTTTGATTACATTTGGATCTTTTAAAATTTGGTTTCATTGGATTTATGCTTAGTTGTTTGCCGGTATCTTAGTGTCTCGTATCTCGTCTTTGCCAGATGCACGAGCCACGACCGAGGAGGAGGCTTACGACCCACTACAACAACCTGCCGGAGACTTGGACTCCCAACCATATAGTTCCCATGCATGCTTTAGTTGCTAGTGCTTAATTACTTTTGATGCATGTTTTAAAATTGCATAGACAATTGATTAGCCGTGCCTTGGAATTGTTTACCTTGTCCTTGGAATACGTACTTTCGAGAACTAGCTACGGACCTAGCTAGTTCCCGGCACTACTCTATCCATATATTTTACCCGTAGATATGGATGGATCTCAGGTTTGGACCGAGGTTGGGATACTTCGGAACTCTTGCGTGTGTTTTGGGTGAGTGTGCATCCTTGACGTGTTACCGGAGGCGAGCCGCTTTGGTTACTTTGAGCACTTTGTCTAGGGAGATGCGACACGGCCTCTCGCCCTAGCGGCGTGTCGAGACGGATGGAGTTGGTGAGTGCTTGCTCCCGCAGTGGGACCGATCGTCTCTGTGTGACCTTGATCTTTGGGCTATTTTCGTACAAACCGTTCGCTCACGTATGGGCGGGGTTCGATCCGAGAACTAGTTGGTGGTTGGCTCTCAGCTTGTAGGCGGACCCGGTGTGGTCGTGTGAGGGGACAGGTTATACCCCGGTAGATGTCACCGGCTTCTCAGGGATGGTCTCTGACTCAGAGGCCCTGTTGTAAGTTCGCGCCCAGATTGCAGAGGCAAGTCGGGCTTGGAGAGGCGGGAGAGTGCCACCCTTGCTAGGTCTCCGGTCGTTAGGTAGGGATGTGGATCGGAGGCATCCGTTTCTACCCTATCCGTCCGGTTGTACAACCTCTGCAGAGTGTTAAACCTATAGCTATAGTCCGTGTCCGGGTATGGACAGCCCTTTCGATCTCTCACAGCTAGTCTCTTCTTGTCTTGCTTCTCTTCCTGTGTGTTTGTGAGCCCGGCCGTGCGTTGAGGCGTGGAGATAGGAGTTGGTGACCCTCGTCGCGAGATGAGTGTGGGATCTGTATCTTGGTTGAGATCCGGATTTGGTGTATCTTTCCTTGTTGGGGCGTTGACCGAGGCGTTGTCCCTGAGGTGTGGATCTCTTCGAGATGGATACCTCTCGGCTATTCTGCTTACCTTGATGTTGCTACTGTTGCTTTCTTAACCTTCTACAGCCATAAATAGGATTACTCATGCATAGTAGAGTTATTCTCTCTTGCTTATGCTCTTTGTTGGGAAGCTGACATGACTTACTCGCTTATCGAGTAGATGACGGGTTTTGAGCGTGAGCCGACTACGACTTCGAGCACGATGGATGGGAGGATTGAGGCTTGCCCTACACTCGAGTTGCCTGCGGATATGGAGTCTACTTTTCTACATGAGAGCCACTGCGTAGATGTTTACTCTGCTTGATTTAGTCCTGTTGGACTTGTACCCGGCATGTGCCGAAATGATGTACTCAGATGTTTATTTATAATATTATGTGGACCTTCATGTATTTACTCTTGTTGTACGGTTTTCGCTTTACCTTCTGAGACAGGGATTTGCACGTGATAGCCTCCTGGGACTATCACAGAGGTGCAGGGATCGGGTTCCCTTCTTTGGAAACCCGGTTCGTTCGGTTGGTATCGAGCGCCGTGCCAGTAGGGACGAGCCTAAGAACGGACGATAGTATAGGAAAGCCCAAACACCTTGTGCTTTATATGCAATCCATGAAGCTTTATATAAATACCTTGCACTTTACTATATACTACCTTGATTAACATTACTAACTCTTACTAACATCCCTAACAACGTGCAGATGGACCACCGACGTGGATCCCCTCAAGACCAAGCGGCCGGTGGGTGGAGGGTTCTGCAAGATCCTCAAGAACTGTTTTGGCTGGAGTGGAGACAAGTGAGGTGTTCTACGAGGGACGCACCACTACCGCCGTGGACTCGCCGACGGAGCTGACCTTAAAGATACCTGGCGACCCACGCGTGCGGAGTTCGAGGAGGTCGAGTCACGTGTTTCGACAACTCTACCACAGAGGCTCACCAGGTGTTGTACCAGACTCATGCGAAGAAAGTATCTTGTGAGTTGGAGCAGAGGTTGAAGGATACACCCTTGAGGTTCTTCCGACAAAGACCTGACAACCACAACAGTGGCACCGAGGAGACGCTTACAGGAGAACACAAAGGGCAAGGATGAGAAGAACCAGTTGGCCAGCAAGTTCATTCAAGCTCGGGACTGTGCACTCTCTGGGCACTCGGAGATCATGTTTCATGCGGAGTGGGGCGCCACCTTGGGACTGAACGCCCGGTGGAGAGAGAACACATGGAGTTCTTTCTCAACGAGGCACAGGAGGAACATCCAGATCACAGAGTGGGGACTCTGCCGTAGCCAGCTAGCCTGAGAGGGATGCACTTGAGATCGCCACGCTGAGAGCCAGACTAGAGGAGACACAGACCGCCTTGCGGGGCGAGAGAGAGGGTTGAAGCTGCGTGAGAAGGAGTACTTGGTAGAGTCTCTTGGAGCAGCTTGCACCGACTACCAGCTACGGTTGTGGGGACACGAGGAGAGGCTGACTCAGAACTACAACCACCTCTGGTACTTGGGAGGCAGAGTGTACGAGGCACAGGACACAGCCAGCCGGACCAACTCCGCTTGGAGGGACTCACCCTAAGACGAGTGATGAGCATGTGGAGTTGGCGAGTGCTACCACCACAGAAGAAGCCCAGGGTGAGGACAGAGACGTTCGAGCTACCCCCTACTCAGCTTCCGTCACTGCCACCTTACCCGCGAGGCAGTTCAGACACCCCTGAGATGACCAGAGCGTTGAGGAGCTTGGCAGCCTACTTCGACCTACTGAGATTGAGGTACCCGACTACCCGGGAGTGAACGACCCACCGTTCTACGCGGTTCCACTCAGTCCGAAGACCGTGTCACCACCGCTCTCACCAGCTACAGTTTAGGAGCAGGCGCCATGAGGGGATGATCCTGTAGTCAGATAGGATAGAGTTCTTCATGATGTTCATGCTTAATTGACCACCCCATATGTATCACGATGTAGTTCTCATGTACATGTAATCTCGAAGGTTGTGGAGTAGGCCTCGAGATACACACTTTTGTATGGTGATCTTGCATGAGTGATTGGAGTTATCGATCTTTTGCCGGAGTTTATGCTTCTTATATGCTTGTGTGAAATTGTTTGTTGTTAGCTAGATACTCCTTATATGCTTAAGTACCTTAAAGATAATTTCCGACAACTCGTTTCTCATGATCTCAAACTCTTAAAACAGATGTCGGTGGCAAGGAGGTCGGGACGGCTCCTACGCCGTTTTGAGGAGGCAGCCAGGGAGGACGCCGAGTAGGAGGACATCCCTCTCCCCGCTGGAGGTCAAGGTCGTGGCCGCCGTGGAGGCCGTGCCCCACGTGGTGGACGCCGCGGCGGGCGAGGAGGTCGAGGAGGAGGCCGAGCACCAGCTGACCCCGAGGAGGAGCTCGAGGAGGAGGCTGAGCCAGAGCCAGAGCAGGAGGCCGAGCAGCCAGCACCACCGCCCAACCTAGCAGCAGTGATGGCACTACAGACCCAGCTGATGCAGACGATCGCCGACGCCGTGGTTCAGAACAACAACCGGAGGAACGTCAGGAACCAGCCGGAGAGCTTACAGAAGAGAGTGGAGGGTTTCTCCAAGCTGCGTCCGCCCACCTTCGACAACTCTCCGAACCCACTCGTGGCAGACAACTGGTTGAGGGAGATCGAGAAGAAGTTGGAGCTCACAGACTTCACTGAGGAGGACTGCGTGTACATCGCCACCTGTCGGCACGGCAGGAGCTTGGTGGGACACTCGTGACTCACACGCATCACGTGGGAGGAGTTTGTGGAGGCTTCGGGCGTTCCACATTCCGAGGTCGTGATGGACAGGAAGGCGAGCGAGTTCGAGCACTTGAAGATGGGATCGAATACAGTGCAGGAGTACACGAACGGTTCGAGGCTGATGCGACGCCCAGATGACTCCAACACCGAGAGAAAGAAGATGTACTGGTACCGCAAGGGACTCCACAGAGGGATGGCGCACCACCTGGCTGCTCACGACTGTGACACTCTTCACGCCCTGGTGGGCAAGGCCTTGGTTGTGGAGAAGTCGAGGCCCGGACTACGTGGAGGTCCGTGGAGAGAAGAGGCGTCACAGACCATGCAGTGGTACCCAGGTCACACCACGGCACAGGTCCGCTCCGCCACAGTACCCACAGAGAGCAGCGTTCTTACCCTCGCGACCGGACTCAGTTCACTCAGCAGGGCAGAAGTCACCCCGGAGGTAGTGGAGGTTCGAGTCAGTGGAAGCCCAGGCCGCAGCAGCCACCAGCGTACGACAGCTCACAGATCACTTGCTACCACTGCCGTCAGCTAGGCCACAAGTCCAACATGTGCCCGCAGAAGCTTCAACAGGGAGGTCAGAGCAGGAACACCTAGTACCAGACACCGGCGAAGGCACCAGTTCCCGGAGGACAGCCCCAGCAGAACCAGCAGAGGAGCGCTCCACCACCGACTCAAGGCAGACTGAACCACCTGACCGCGGAGGAGGCAGCCGCAGCACCCGACGTAGCTCTCGGTGAGTTTTTAGTCAATTCAGTTATGGCTTCCGCTGCTTGACACGGTGCTCTACATCTCTACCAAGTTTGTAAAGGAAAGGTCATTACCAACTAAGCCCGGACCACGGCCTATAGTTACCGCTCTCGCTAGGTGAGAAGCTGGAATGTAGAGGAGTGAACATGGTGTTCGAGAGGCAGTTGTTCGTGGCGGACCTGACCATACTAGAGTCGACCGGGATCGACGTGATACTTGGGATGGAGTGGTTAGCACAACACAAAGGATTGGTGAACTGCAACCCAGTGTACGTGCAGTTGGAGCACCCAGGAGCAGTGTTGATCAAACCACAGAACTAGAGGTCGACGCCAATGTTGTGCAACATGAAAGGAAAGGATTTGGGGGAGATTCCGGTGGTGAGGGAGTACCCCGACGTGTTTCCAGATGAGTTGGCTGAGTTACCCCCAGACAGGGATATTGAATTCTTGATTGAACTGATGCTCGGAGCTGGACCAGTGGCAAAGAGCTCGTACAGGATGTCCGCGGATGAACTCGATGGTGAAGAAGCAACTCAAGAAACCTGCAAGAGCAAGGGTTTATTCGGAGTGTCTCACCTTGGGGTTCGCCGATTACATTTGTGGGCAAGAAGGATGGCACCAAGAGAATGTGTGTGGACTACCGTACTCTCAACTCGATGACGATCAAGAACCGGTACCCTTTGCCTGTGATTGACGACTTGCTAGGCAGTGCTGAAGGCAAAGTTCTTTTCCAAGATCGACTTGAGGTCGAGGGCTACTACAGATGAAGATTCGGGACCGGACATCCCGAAGACGACTTTCACGACTCGATCGGCACATGTACAAGTTCGTAGTGGTTTCCTTCGGACTGACCAACGCACATGCCTACTTCATGAACATGATGAACAAGGTCTTCATGGAAGAGCTGGACAAGATCGTGGTGGTGTTCATAGATGACATTCTGATATTCTCAGAGACAGCAGAGGAGCACGAGGAGCACCTTCGGATTGTGATGGAGAGGCTGAGACAGCAAAAGTTGTATGCAAAGTTCAGCAAGTGTGAGTTCTGGATGGAGGAAGTTGCTTTCTTGGGGCACGTGTTGTCAGCTGAGGGAGTTGCGGTTGACCTTCGCAAGTGGGAAGTAGTTACTAAGTGGGAGCAGCCACTCACAAAGGATGTGAGATATTGAGCTTTCTCGGGTTGGCGAGTTACTACGGGAGGTTCATAGAAAACTTCTCCAAGATAGCGAAGCCGATGACAGAGCTGTTGAAGAACGAAAAGAAGTTCGTATGGTCAGAGGCCTGTGAGAGGAGTTTCCAGGAACTAAAGAAGAGGCTCACGACAGCTCCAATTCTTACCCTGCCAGATATCAAGAAGGATTTCGTGGTGTACTGTGACGCCTCAAAGCAAGGATTGGGTTGTGTGCTGATGCAAGAGGGCAAAGTTGTTGCTTACGTGTCGAGGCAGCTTAAGAAGCACGAGGAGAACTACCCCACTCACGACTTGGAGCTAGCAGCGGTTATTCACGCTCTGAAGATTTGGAGGCACTACTTGATCAGCAACAAGTGTGAGTCAGACATGATCACAAGAGTCTGAAGTACTTCTTTACTCAGTCGGAGTTGAACATGAGGCAGAGGAGGTGGCTAGAGCTGATCAAGGACTATGACGTGGAGATTCACTACCACCCTGGCAAGGCAAATGTTGTGGCAGATGCACTGAGCAGAAAGTCCTATTGCAACAACTTGATGGTGAGGTGAGCAGCCAGACTTCACGACGAGCTAGAGCGCCGGTTGAGATTGTAGAGCAGGACAACTCAACACACTGCAAGTGACCTCGACTTGGAAGGCATAATTGGGAAGCTCGGAAAGGTTGCTCGAGGTTTGGGAGGTCAAGGAGGCGATGGAGAAAGGAAGAGTCGAGGATTCTGGTGTGGACGAGCAAGGCACGGTGTGGGTGAAAGATCGAATCTGTGTGCCAAGAGCAAAGAGATTTGAGAGTAGATCGAGAGAAGCCCATGATTCATGGTACTCCATTCACCCAGGAAGCACAAAGATGTACCAAGATTTGAAACAGAGGTTCTGGTGGAAAGACATGAA
The DNA here is from genome assembly GCA_022644695.1 of Cenchrus purpureus. NCBI lineage: Eukaryota > Viridiplantae > Streptophyta > Magnoliopsida > Poales > Poaceae > Cenchrus > Cenchrus purpureus. Next base: position 38,318,481 of record CP053454.1, read on the forward strand.
GAAGGACATAGCCTACTACATGGCTTGTTGTGACACGTCTGGAGTGAAGATCGAGCACCGAGGCTGCAGGATCTGCTGAAGCCCTTGGATATTCCTCAGTGGAAGTGGGATGACATCTCCATGGACTTTGTGGTGGGACTACCCAGGACACAGAAAGGCAACGACTCTGTTTGGGTCATAGTGGATCGGCTGACAAAGGTTGCTCACTTCGTACCAGTGAAGATCCGCTACACGACAGACCAGTTGGCAGACTTGTACATGGGTCACATACTCAGGCTACACGGAGCACCGAGAAGTATAGTGTCGGACAGAGGACCCCAGTTCATAGCAAGATTTTGGCAGAGTTTCCATGACCGGATGGGAACCACACTCAGCTACAGCACAACTTTTCACCCTCAGACGACGGGCGGTCGAGAGAGTAAACCAGTGTTGGAGGATATCGAGGGCTTACGCTTGACCTCTGACGCAGATTGGGAGAGCAGTTTGGCCTATGCAGAGTTCTCTTACAACAACAGCTTCCAAGCAAGTCTCAAGATGGCACCCTTCGAGGCACTCTACGGGAGGAAGTGCAGGACACCTTTGATGTGGTCAGAAGTAGGTGAGAGGATGGTCTTTGGAGGTGATGCCATCCAGGAAGCTGAGGAGAAAGTGGAGAAGGTTCGAGACAACCTAAGGATTGCCCAGAGCAGACAGAAGAGCTACGCCGACCGACACCGGAGAGACTTGTCGTTCGAGGTGGGTGACTTCGTCTACTTGAAAGTGTCACCGATGAGAGGAACCAAGAGGTTTCGTGAGGGAAGCTTGCCCAGGTACGTGGGACCATCGGATCACTCGAGAGAGTTGGGAAACTCGCCAGCTGCGCACTTCAGGAGGATGTTCACAGACACCCCGTGTTCCACGTGTCACAGTTGAAGAAGAGTGAAAAGGAAGTGGAAGCAAAGCAAGTCTCGGTGGAGATACTCGACCTGCAGAACACCCTGGAGTATGCAGAGTACCCCAAGAAGATCTTGGACAGAGCAACAAAGGAAACCAGGAGGACCACAATTCCTTACTGCAAAGTGTTGTGGAGTCACCACACGAGTGAGAAGCAACACAGGAGAAGGAAGCCGACCTCAGAGAGTTCTCTCACTTGTTCGAGGGAGAGGATGGAGCTTAAATCTTGAGGACGAGATTCCTGGTGGTGTGGGAGAATGTAACAACCCAGAAAATTAAGTTATGGAAATGTGAGAAAATTTGAACTTTTCATTTGTTGATGATGTGTCACCACATTTAAACCCTCTCTAGCCTCTTTTCCTAATTCCTAAATAAATAAAACCAAAAGTATAAAAATATATTTTCAAATTATGGTAAAGTATGTGAGTTGGAGTTTATGGATTTTATTTGGCTTTTATTTGAGTGTGTTTGAATTTGAAGGTATTCAAATTCAATCTATGGTTTAAACTTATTCCAAAACTAAATTCAAACCCTAGTCTAAGTGATGGGCCAACTAACTTCATCTGAGGTCTATCTAAACACCTCCATCTTCAGGCCTGTTCGTCATCGTCACCCTCCTCATCGGCCTAGCAGACCAAGGCGGCCCATCCAGCCCGGCTCGCCCTTTTCTCTTTCTTCCTTGAAGCCACTGTGCTTCTTCCTCACCGGATCGCACCGCATGCCTTCCACGCCGCCGCACCGCTGGCGCATCTCGCCTCACGCCGCGAGGATAGCACTTGCCGAGGGGTCACGCTTTCAAGCCACCGCGAAACCACAACTTTGCCTGGCAAATCCCACACGCCAAGCTTTCCACTTCCCCGCGGCGCCTTGGCGCCAAGGAATGGGAGGGACAAGCCACAGCCCTGCCTCCGGTCTCCTTGACCCTTGCCCCTCAAAACCCCAGTGACCTTCTCCAATTTGCTTCCTCGCCATTTGGGGTTTCCTTTCCCCAACCTCTTTTGTAGAAGTGAGAAGGAAAGAGGGAAGGAAGGGGGAAGAAGGAGAGAAGAGAGCGTCGCCGTCATGGCACAAATCACCATGAGCCGGTTGCACCGGGCTGCTCGTGTGAAGGGAAGGCTGTCGCGTCGAGGACACCAGCCATGGGGCGAGCAAGGGCCGCATGAGCACCTTCATCTCTTCAGCGCATCCTTCACGTACGCCTTCACCTACGCCTCATGGCTTAAGCACCCAGGCTGCTTCCTTCCCTCCTCCTTGAGCTTCACATGATGTGTGGGAGGCGCCCTGCTGTGGTGCCACTGCCGGCCGTCGTCTTGCGTCTTTATTCATGTTTGTCGCCGTGGCACACCCTAAACCATGTGAATCTATCCTTGTTTCATGCTTTTCTCTACCTGCAGCTGTGGCTGGCCTTGCGCGTGTATCTCCTGCGGGAGATGGAGCCGCGTCGCTGATCACCCAGCGTCAGCGTGCCAGCTCATCAAGTGCGTCTTCGTGGGCCAAGGAAGGCCCTGCGCTCGCGATCGTGCGGGCCAGCACACCACGTGATGGCCGCTCAGCGCTGAGCTTTTGATGTCGCTTGTGTGCTCGCCGTTCTGGTTTCCCGCCGAGCACCGCTAACCCGCCTTGCCGCGCCGGTCGCCGCCGGACGCCTCGCTGCGGCGTGTACTGCTGCGCACTAACCCACCTGCCCAAGCACGCCCGGTGCTGGCGATCCGCGCGAATGTTTTGCTAAGGCGCCGCACTTTTGGTTGTACCCATGCGCATGCCGCTGCTGCCCGCCATCTCGCCGTTGTTGTGACGCCGCGCCGAGAGCGCCGCCGCGACACCCCGCGCCTGCCAAGGAGCTCCACCCCAGGGGCCGTGGCCGCGCCAGGATGATCGCGTGCACCTAACGAGGCTCGGGCGCCACTTGCCTGAACGCCGGGGCCGACGCCGCTGCCGAGCGCGGCGCCGTCACGCCGACGCGCCTGTGCACGCCGACGCGCACAGACAGTGCGAGGTGCCAACGCACCCCGATTCCTCGGGGTCCCGCCCGGACTTCGGTGCGGTATCAGAGGAGTTGTGGGCCGCGCAGCCCAAGTCGGCCCACCTTGTCCCTTTTTCTTTTAACCAGTGAACCCCGCATTTTTGTTCAGGGTGAACTTCTGGACTTTGCTCTTTTGGCCCAAAGAGGCTGAGTCCAGTGGGCGATTCGCCCACTGACCACTGGCCCATTAGCGGCCCATCAGCGATGATGACGATGGCGACGCGTCATGCTGACGTCATCCCTATTTTCAAAATATAAAAATCCTTTTCTGTTTTAAAAATGATTTTGGAAATTAATTTATAAAACCTATAACCCTTGAAAAATCCTAACTAAATATTTACAGCTCCGAAAAATATGAAACCAGTTTCTATATTTTTCTAAAAATGAGACGGTGCTGTTTGTAGGTAGTTTGGTTCTGTTTGGATCTTTTAAAATTTGGTTTCATTGGATTTATGCTTAGTTGTTTGCCGGTATCTTAGTGTCTCGTATCTCGCTGCCGCATGCACTGAGCTACGACGTGAGGAGGCTTACGACCCCGACTACAACCTGCACAGGACTTGACGGACGCCCGGTGTCATGTCACTCCCAACCATATAGTTCTCATGCATGCTTTAGTTGCTAGTGTTTTAAAATTGCATAGACAATTGATTAGCCGTGCCTTGGAATTGTTTACCTTGTCCTTGGAATACCTTTTGGAACTAGCTACGGACCCTAGCTAGTTCCACTCTATCCATATATTTTACGTAGATATGGATGGATCTCTGTTTGGACCGAGGTTGGGATACTTGAACTCTTGCGTGTGTTTTGGGTGAGTGTGCATCCTTGGCGTGTTACCGCGGAGTGAGCCGCTTTGGTTACTTGTGAGCGCTTTGTCTAGGGAGATGCGACTGGCCTCGCCCTAGCGGCGTGTCGGACGGATGGAGTTGGTGAGTGCTTGCTCCCGCAATTAAGGACCGATCGTCTGTGTGACCTTGATCTTTGGGCTATTTTCGTACAAACCGTTCGCTCATGTATGGGCGGGGTTCGATCCGAGAACTAGTTGGTGGTTGGCTCTCAGCTTGTAGGCGGACCGGTGTGGTCGTGTGAGGGGGACGGGTTATACCCCCCGAGTAGACGTCGCCCGCTTCTCGGGATGGTCTCACGCCCGAGGCCGCTGGCAAATTTCACGCCCTGATTCAGACGAGTCATGCTTGGAGAGGCAGGAGAGTGCCACCCACTGCTAGGTCTCCGGTCGTTAGGTAGGGATGTGGATCAAAGGCATCCGTTTCTGCCCTATCCGCGGGTCGATTGTACAACCTCTGCAGTGTTAAACCTATAGCTATAGTCCGTGTCCACTGGTATGGACAGCCCTTTCGATCTCTCACCTGGCTAGTCTCTTCTTGTGCCGCTTTTCTTCCCTGTGTGTTTGTGAGCCCGGCTTCGTGCCGTTGAGACGTGGGGATAGGAGTTGGTGACCCTACGTCGCAGATGAGTGTGGATCTTTGTATCTTGGTTGAGATCCGATTATTTGGTGTATCTTTCCTTATTAGGGCGTTGACCACGAGGCGTTGTCCTGAGGAGGTGTGGATCTCTTGGAGATGGATACCTCTCTATTCGCTGCTTACCTTGATGTTGCTACTCTGCTTTCTTAACCTTCTACAGCCATAAATAGGATTACTCATGCATAGTAGACTTATTCTCTCTTACTTATGCTCTTTGTTGGGAAGCTGACATGACCTACTCGCTTATCGAGTAGATGACGGGTTTTCAAAGCAGGAGCCAGACTACGACTTTGAGCACGATGGATGGGAGGATTGAGGCTTGCCCTACACTCGAGTTGCCTGCGGATATGGAGTCTACTTTGCTACATGAGAGCCGTGCTGCGTAGATGTTTACTCGCTTGATTCGATCTGTTGGACTTTACCAGCACATGTGCCGAAATGATGTACTCAGATGTTTATTTATAATATTATGTGGACCTTCATGTATTTACTCTTGTTGTACGGTTTTCGCTTTACCTTCTGAGACAGGGATTTGCACGTGATAGCCTCCTGGGACTATCACAGAGGTGCAGGGATCGGGTTCCCTTCTTTGGAAACCCGGTTCGTTTCAGTTTCTCTGGTTCGAGACTAAGAAGCTAGTCATTCCGTTTTTGTGTATCTATCTTATTGCTAGCCATTTCTATCCGTGCATTGTAAGTTTCCACATCGGAAATTTTGCAAACCTCGCCGGATATCCACCCACAAACCCAAAATATCTTTTTTGTGTTTTACCTCCTTGACCACAACTCAATTCTTGAGTATGGATGAATATTTCGAGGAAGATCACAAGAATGAAGGTGCCAAAGATTAAAGTTTCATTTTGGGAGACCTCCAGGACGACATAAAGTGCGTGAAGGATCCCTAGAAGATTTCAAGTATTTCTCTCCAGAAAAATTTAGGATTTTCAGTACCTACCTTGGCACAAAAACTTCGTCACCTCTTTGCCCGAGGACGTGCAATCGTCTAAGCATGGGGGGAGCTGCCAAGAAGGTAGGTACTAATGTAGTCTAGAGTTTAGGGGAGTAAAAAAAGAAAGAAAGAAAGAAAGAAAGAAAAAAACGGAGAAAAAAAAGAAGAAAAAAGAAAAAAATGATGAAAACAAAGAAAAAAGAAAGAGAGAAAAAAATGTGTATATATAAAAAAACTCCTCGACTCTCTAGACGCATTAGGAATTTCTAGAGGATTCAAGATCAAGACCCATACTCATCTTTCCAACCATCTGCAATCCGATAACGAGGACTTTGTTTGTGCCTTGGGATCACTGTTTGTCATTTGCACATGTCCACTTATCTCAAAACGTGTGTGTTCATCTCTCCCCCCTCCTTGAAAACATTATTTTCCAATAACCTTTTTGACGAGGCTCGGTAAATCCATGAGAAGCTTGTCTTATTTTGATAATATCCTAATTATAATATCTTGGTAGGATTAAACTTTTCCCAAAACTCCAGATACAGCCTTTCACTTATATAAGTTTTGAGAGGGGAAAGGAGTAGAACAATTAGGCTTGAGAGACAAGATGGGATAAGAGTTCATGAGCAGGATGCAAAGAGATTTAAATTTTTGAACTTGGTTTAGCTCTTTCTTCATCTTATACTTCATTTCAAAATTTCTGAGATTCATTCAAAATTTGGGAGCATGATTAATTACTTGCGGGAAGATCCTAATTGATATCCACCCTCCATAGGGATGAAGGCTAGTACACTATGGAACTCTAACAAATAAATTTAGAGAGCATTATGTTTTCTTCATGTATGATCAAGTGCAAGGTGTGAACAATGAAAGGCAACACTGATATCCATTGAAGACTTACTTGAGGACGAGCAAGGTTTAAGCATAGGGGAGTTGTTGACGGTCGACTTTGACACTCCTAGCCATGAGTTTACCTTCAATGTTGGTATTGATTTGATATCCAATCTAGTGGTACTAACCGCCTTGATATAACAAGTTCGCTCTTACATGTGGTTTTTGGAGTATGATGTTTACACAGGATTTAAGCGCTTAAAGGAGCACTTTCGGGCAAAGTTCATCGAGTACTTATGAGAAGATAATGAAGACCGACATAAGTCAAGACTCGAAGTGAACATGACTCCTAATGGCCTAAGGCCGCCTTGAGATTTGGAGATTTACTCATGAGATCAATTCCACCCGAGAGATATTCGCGCAACCCTGAACAGCATGATCTTTCGATGCAGATTCGGGAACTTAAATGGCCTCTAATGGCAAAATGTTGACTACCAAAGTTGTGGACCATGTTGAGAGCTTCGATTTGGACATATGGAAAGCCCAATTCGGTCCAAGGAGCTAGGAAATACTGCTGCGTGAACAAGTTCAAATCGCATGATTATCTTGCGAGGTCATTTTGGGGATCTTATCTTCATTTCCAAGGAAACCAATGAATACAAAGATAATTTCGTCACCGAATTTGCATTATTTGGAGTCCGGACGTGGGAGATATGACGTCGTCAAGGACGGGTTGTGAAACAGGAAATCTGGGCGAGGCTGATTTTATGGAAACTAAGTTTGCTTCTCTCTCAAGGAAGATCTCGTGCAAGGCAAGGTAGGGCATGCCCCAAGGCTTCCCAAGGGCATAAATACAACCCCTTGGGCGCCCAAGAGAAGAATTCATTCGTCATCCGCCGCCACAAGACCGAGAACAAGAAGCAGATTGGATCGCGAAGGGAGCACTCGTGGCCTTCATCTACTTCAGAGGATTCTACACCATGACCAGCGCTACAATGTGTAACATTATGGGGTAAAGTCCTTGTTTGTCCTAGGGGTTGAAGGGGAATCTTGAGATGTAATCACCAAACCTTTGTTTTGGATCTATTTGCTATCATATTCTTGTTGATGGTGCTTCAATCTTAATTGCCGGCAGGCTTGCTTTGGAGATGCATCACTCGTAGCTTCATGTATCGTGTTCCTCTTGTTCTTTATGCGATTACCGTGTAGTGACAAAGGCGCTGAGGAAAACATATCGAGCTTGGTTCACACACTTAATCTTGCATACCTAGAACACATCAACGTCTTGTGGACTTGGTGTTCGATCACAGATTACCCTCATGTAGTGACTAGTACGCGGGAGGGAAAGGGTTGAACTCGGTGTACCTTTACCCTTTGATAGATTAGATCGGGTAGTTCTTGCTAGGTGGTTACATCTCCAAGTGATCCTAGATCCCTTGGACAAGCTTTCTACACTCTTGTGATCTCTATACCTTTGCTCTCTACATTGTTTTCTTTAATCTAGATTAGATTAGTTTAAGTTCTTTACTTATACATACCTTCATTCGATAAAGAGTTTTAAATCAACGACATTAGTGCTTAGTTGATCGTAGCAATCCACTTGTTCCACGGATTGATTAACCTTGGAGATACTCTAAGGGAAAAGCTACAACCGACCCGTGCGCTATGCGGATCGTAATTGGCGTTATTTAACCGTCAACGATTGCGATAAGCACACGGCGAACTATCGGGCACGCGGTGAAATCCAGTTTTCCGGTAGTGATCGGTTTGGTAAGGTAAACAGGACACCTTACAAGTTCAAACATATTTTCAAGTTGATGTCAACTGAATGAATAGCACAAACTGTTATAAGCTGAACGTCACAATTAATAGTTACCTGTCCGTACACACATATATACCAGTGGGAAATAAACAAAGATGTATATAGTTCCTTATTTCATTACACAACAAAAACAAGAAAAGAGTGCAAATCAGAAGCGGGGCAGAGCCAGAGACACCAACATGCAGTTATTTGCCCCCAATAACTGGATTTGGTGTTGCTTTAATAAATATTTCTGGATGGAGCAGGCGCGGAGCTATGTGGTGTGTGTGGGGGGTGGGGCGATATCGGAGGCTTCCTCGCCTATCTTCGCCGGGGAGCCGTATTCCGGAGGAACATATAAAGCATATACCTCCTTTAGTTCCACAAATCCAGCTTGTATTGCATTGGTATTGGTAAGTTGGATCCTCCTAGTACTTGAATCCCCTGTCCCGCAGTGGGCCATGAGTAGCCAGGCGAATGTGATGAGCTCTCCTCCTCCGCTCAACTGCGCTGCATGCATCACCGGCCGCGACTTGCCGGCCGCGAAAAGAAGGAGCCGCGTCCACAGGCGAGCAAACTCCTCAAGTGTTCCTTTGCTTGGCCCCAACTCAGCCATCCTATCGTCTATAACATAGAACTCTGAATTAGCGTGATTCTGCAACGTATCCAGGGAAGCTTCCGCGCTGATGGAGAGCGGTAGAATTGAAGGGTGGGTAACCAAAAGGTACATCATGTATTTCGATAGTTTACAGCATACCTCCATGAGACCAGCATTTGCCTTCATGACCGGACAAGAAGCATATTTTGTTAAATATGTCTCAGTGGCGTAATGCATGAAAATAATACCCAAACCAAAATCTCTGACGAAAACTGATTGCAACTCATCTTTAGTCATGGGGACTACTAGACGTGCCCACTCTTGGGTGTCGCACTCCCGTCGCGCCGGACGCCGACTCGACGAAGCGGTTCGATGGCCGGGCTGAGGCGGCGCTGGAGGCGCTGCTCCCGGAGGGGTTCCTGGACCGGACGCGCGGGTGCGGGCTGGTGGTGCCGACGTGGGCGCCGCAGGTGAAGGTGCTGCGGCACCCGGCGACCGCGCGCGTTCGTGACGCACTGCAGGTGGAACTCGACGCTGGAGGCAGTCACGGCGGGGGTGCTGATGGTGTGCTGGCCGATGTACGCGGAGCAGCGGCTGAACAAGGTGTTCGTCGAGGAGGGGATGAGGCTCGGGGTGGTGATGGAAGGTTACGACCAGGCCAAGGTGAAGGTGGAGGAGGTGGAGGCCAAGATCAGGCTCGTCATGGAGTCACGCCTGGGGAAGGAGCTCAGGGAGAGGATGGCGGCCGCGTTAATCTTGGCCTTCACGGCAGCCGTCGCCGACGAGCGCCGTCGTCGGATTCCGACGACGACGCGCCGTCGCCGATTCCGACGACGACGAAGCGCTCGTCGTCGGAGTCCGACGACGACGAGGAGGACCCGCGGCCGTGGAGCTTGTCCGAGAGCTTCTCCAGCACCGACTCCTCCTTGCGCTGCTCCGCCATGGCCACCGCTCACTGGATTCTTCCCCTTCCCCTAGCTCTTCGAAGTCCAACGCGCTGCGGTGGCGACGGTTCACATCCGCCGCGGGAGGTTGAACTCGGAGACGAGGCGGCCGCGGCCGGTGATGGCGTCGAGCTCCGCCGCCTCCTGCGTGCCGTCGCAGCCGCGGTGCGCGCCATCGCCGCCGGCCAAGCACCACGACGCCAGATGCTCCTGTCTCTAATCGGGAGGACTTTGTTTTAAACTCAAACTGAAGACAGGGGGTTCTCTACATATATTCACATGTGCTTGCGTTGTCAGACCCGTTAACGGTTGATTTTGAGACCTAAATCGAGTTTAAGGATATTAATAACACACTTAGAAAGTCTATGGACCGGGATGACACACCCTAAAAAGTTCGTGGACCGGTAGTGCACTTTACTCAATTCAGATATTAAGAGACTAACTTCTTTTGCAACACCCTCCACAATCATGGTATCCACATCCGTAAACTCAGTGTCTAATATCATACTCAGCCAAAACAATTTCTTCCTTCCAACACCAATCAAATCCACAAACAACTTTCTGAGGAAGATCATAATTTGTTGGTTGCATGTCCTTGGCTGCAGGTCGCTGTCAGTACTCAACCACCTATGATAATTGTACTGTCCAATGGAATTTGGCCATCGTGATTTCATCTTTTTAGGGCTACAAAAAACAAACCATGAAAACCTGGCAAGTGCATTACATTTGTGAGCCTTCAACCATGCCCATGTCCATGGTGACATCATGGGAATAAACATTGAACAGACATCCAGGAAAAAGCATCCGACAAAAAGTGTGTATGTGATGGCAATGTCAGCTTTGCTATATCTCCCTTTCTCACTTGCATGGAAGAGAGCAAAAGCAACAACAATTGAGGCCTCAGAGATGCATCGAAGGATGACCCCCGTTCGACTCCTGAGCACAAGAGCCTTAGGGCCTGTTCTTTTGTGTGAAAAGGAATAGTGAAGTTGTAAATAAATAGTGTTGGAATAGTATTTTTTGTGAGAGAAGATGTGATAGATGTGATAGGTGAATAGTGCTTTTCACTGTTTATTTGTGACGAAAAGAACAGGCCCTTAGTGTAGAGATCATCATACATCATGCCAAGTTGAAGCCTCACCATCTGGATCATTTGGTCGCAATCATCTATTGTTTTTAGCAATTTGGGTTGTAGATCCAGCATGGTGCGGTTGGAAAAGACATCAAGGACAGATGGCATGGATTTCAGAGCAGCACCAACAAAAGCATCACTAGTGGTTCCTTCAGGCAGTTCTTTTCTGTAACGGTTTGCAGCTGAGCTCTCAATACTTTTAAGGCTTCCAAGCTTGAGAGACCATGTTCTTTCTCCATACTTGATTACTCCAGCAACAAAGGCAAAGATACCACAAATTAGAAGTTCTGTATTGTGTCCTCCAATGGACTTCCAGAAAACATATAATGCCAGGGTAACTTGGGTCACCAGATTCAACAGATGCCTCGACCACAGGTTGTTGTCCTCCATGGCAAAAGCAGTAATGGTGTCCTGCCCACCAAGGTGGATGAGGAGAAATGGTGCCCAAAAGAAAACCAGCTGTTGGGTCTGCTCATGCCGTGAGAGATAGCCAAGTGCATAAACAGCTGCCAAGTCTGCCCCCAAGTAAGCTGCCCAGAGGGAGAGCCTTAAGAGTCGGCTTCTGCAACTGCGCCGTAGGTTGCCAGCGAAGAAGAGGAATAGTTGTAGTGTGAAGCTGAGGAGCACAAGTAGCTGGATTTCAAACTCGTTGAATAGTTTGACAAAGCTCCCCATTGCAGGCATATGTAGGATCTTTATGTCTCAGGCCACCTGGGGGGAAAGTTATTTCAATGTGACGTTCAGAAAATAGCATAATCCTCAAAACTCAAAAAAAAGTTAGTTTTCCTTTATGCATGCACAACTTGAATGTTGTTGTCACACCCTGAAATTTCAAAATTTCAGGATGTGAATAGGAAGAAATTTAAACAACGTTTTTCCCATAATTTTTTAAAAATTTTCCAAGCATTTAATTCTTTATAGGGAATATAGTACAGGACAAAAAACATTATTTGTTTTTTCTAAAATTAAAAATATGTCTTGGTGTTTGTTGCATACATGCTGGTGCATTGTTTTCGATTGGTTGAATTTGAATTCATTGTTTGACCTCTTTTGAAAAAAAAACAAACTTTTTTCCTTTTTCCCTCCCTCCTTTCTTCCAGCCCAGCTCCGAAGCTGCCGCAGCCCTGTTTCAGCGTGTGGCCCATGTCCAAAAAGTCTGGCGCCGCTCCCCGAAGTCTCCCGCCTATCCCACGCTTCGCCCCTCGGCTCGACAGCCACCGGCTTGGTGGCCCAGCAGCCGGCCCAGCTCGGCCTACCCGCGACTCACGGCAACGGGGGACCACTGTCATCCCCATCCTCCCGCCCGAGCCGGACTCGAGCTCGAGTCCGACCCTCGGCCGCGCACCGCCGCGCCCGCTATCCCTCGGGCCCGCACGCGCGATGTGCGATCCTCCGGCCTATATAAAGGGTGCCGCCCGCTCTTCGCTTTCTCGAAACCCTAGCCCTTGAGCTCCTCCGCCGCCGCCCGGAAACCCTAGCAGCCGCCGCCATTGATCCCCCCAATCGCCGCCTTTCCGTCGCCAAGGAGAACGCTCGGAGCTCCGCCACGAGGTGAGGAGTCCGCCGGTGACGCGCGTTGGCGTACTCACGCATTGTTTCGCCCATTTGGTGCTCGCCGGACTCCGCTGGCCGTCGCCCGCCTCCGCCGCACGCCTCCGCCGCCGCCCGAGAGTTCGCCTGCCCTAGACGTGTTCGCCGTGATTCCTCTCGCCTTGGGCCAAGCCCTCTGCCCCTATCTCGTGCCCGCCGAGTGAGCCAAGCTCGATTCCGGCGAGGATCCGCCAGACGCTGCATACGCCCGCCGCCATAACATCCGCTGGCCACACACCGCCACGCTACCGTCCGATCTGGATCTGGCGATCCAGATCGATTCAACCTTGGGGTCAACCCGGGAGTTACCGGTCAACCCAGCTGGGTGTTGCACGTTTTGCAAAAGAGACCCTCACCTTCTTCAGTTTCACAGATCGATCCTCCCGCAGTTCAAAGATCATTAGGAATAGGTCCTTTTCTTTACGTTTTAAACCCTGACCTTTCTAGTTTTAGCACCCAAGATCCAGTTAGGTCCTTTTACACAGCAGACCTTATGTTTTTATGCATAATTAGGTTTTAGCCCTCGGTTTCTTACAGTTTAGCCCCTGGAAGTCCAGTTATCTCGCAGTTAAGCCCCTGTACCTTGTTTTAGTCGTAGTTTGCACGTTTTAGCTCCGTTTTCAGCGTTCTTTATATCCACGCGATCGTATCGAAGTGTAGAACAGTTTTATGCCCCTGTTTTGTTCTGTTAGTACTGTTTGGTGATTGTTTCTTATTTTATTCCATTGTATGCTTGTATGTGAATGATGTGGTGCGTAGAAGACGATCTGTACGTGGATTACGCTGCTGTTGAAGACCCCGAAGACTTTGAGCAGCAGCAAGCTTGGGTAGAAGGCAAGTCCTTGCTGCATTCCCGTCCATCCTATTACAAGATGAATTTTAATTACATCATTATTTATTTATTGCTTGCATTAATATGATGGGTCCTATGCTTTAAGGTTTGACTAGTGTTGTTTATCCTATACCTTGATCAACCTGGGTTTACTTTATGTTGGGTAGCACTTGCTAGGGCATACCTTGGTTTTGGGTGGTCTTAGTTGAACAATTGTTAATATGGATTTATTTCTGCTATACCTCATGTAATGCAAGAACACTTTTGCCTGTTAATCAGAACATGGAGCGACCACCCAGGAAAACAGTTCAACCACAAGACATATGGCTCTGTCTTGGCCAAATAATTAGAAAACTTGGTGTTAGGTATGCTTTACCTGAAAGGGGTTGGGGGTTGCTGGTAGTTGGTGTATAGCCCGGCCCTCAAGCTGATCTGCTCTATGGTAGCTTCGCAGTCTTGAGAGAGGTTTATGCATTGCGCTGTCAAGTAACCTAGCGAGCATCCTGCACTAGGGGATCTTTGTAAAGGCCTCGTAGCGTCCCTATGCAATCACACCTCGGTAGTGTGGTATGGTGCCTAGCTAGCACCGCATGGTTGGTTCTAAAGTTCTTCGGGACTTTTACGCGACTTGTGGGTAAAGATGTACAAACTCTGCAGAGTATAAAACTAACTAGTTAGCCGTGCTTACGGTCCAAGGCGACTGGACCTCACATGAGTAACTTTATGGAAGATGGAACTTTAAACTTGTGCACTTCATTACATGATATTATTGATGCTTATGTTAATCTCTGGGTTGGTATGAACTTACATTTGCTAGTAATTCAGCTTGCTTAATAAAACTTGACCAACTAAAATGCTGACCTGCTATGCAACCACAAGCTCTCCACCATAAAGCCTTTGCATGTTGTTATAGTGTTTTCCCTTGTTGAGTACGACATGTGCTCATGCTTGTTGTTATTTTATATTGCATCTACACAACCCGGCTGCTGCTCAGATGGACACTTTGAAGAATTTCCTGGAGAGTTCGACGAGTTCTAGGTGAGTGTGCCACCAATCGACTGCCTGTGGAGACGTCCTTTTCCGCTGCGAGTACTCGCTTTTGGTTCGATTATGAGACATTCGGTCATGTAATAAAGTTATAATACTCTATATACGCTTTTACACTGTTTTTGGTATTCACTAAGTCGATGCATGTGTGAACTTTGATACTGGCGCACATGTATTCATTACATTCGAATTTGCCTTTAAATTCGGGTGTGACAGTTGTCAAGCCTTTGGTTTTGGACATTATTTTTCTCTCCTAAATCCTAATTATACCCGTTATGCCCTGCCTGCACTAGAATGAAGGTTTTCTGGATTCCATATGTATGCAAATTTTTGGAAGGAGTAAAAACTTGAATTCTTGTTTTGATGTAGAAGCAAAATTTAGCTCAATTTTTTTAAGAATGAAAAACACGCAAAGAAAACACTCTAACACATCCAAAGGGTAGGCTCATCCAACCGTCATTTTGGCGTGGCCAATGTTAGCTTCCATCCAAATATACCCATAGACTCCAAATGACACAACACTATTAATACTACATGAACTTAATTTTTTTATAAATTTATCCTTTATCGTTGTACAGGCTGATGGTTATAAGAAGTTATAATATCCAACTGAAATATAAACTTGAAATTGAATTCATCTCTAAGTTTCAACACAAAAAGTGTATAGTAGTGGATCTAATTTCTGAATATCAATCATGGAGAAATAGATATGTTCAAAGAATATTCACAAGTACTCACTCCATCCTAAATTTTAGGTTTTTTGAACTTCATTAGATTCACAGACTTTGTTATGCACCTAGATATATCATATGTCTAGATGCATTATAATATCTATGTATCTACAAAAGAAAAAAAACTATAATTTGGGACGGAGGGAGTAACATATGTAACCAGAGGAAAGAGTAATTGGAACCTGCTTGCCAATTGGATTCTTTGGTACTTGGATTAGTGTCGCGAGCTTCATTAAGCAAGTTGATCAAATGCCACCATTATATCCTAGGAACAAATTCCAAATGGCAGTTGGTTACTCATTAGATCATCCTGCCGTAGTCAACTCATTTTCTATCGACGGATACTTATATACGCACCGTTCAAAAATTTTGGTTGACTTATATTAACTCTAGAAGCCTATACAAATTTCATTGACATATGCTGCCAGTAATATAAAGTTTTATTTTACTCATATCTCTTGTGAGCTGATAACAATGCACATTATCGAATATTATAGCCAAGAAGGCTAGTTATTAGAAAGGGAGCGCTGAGATGAAGAGAGGAGAGAAAACAAAGAGCACACCGGAGTACCGGACTATATGTGATTGAGAAACAATCAAAAGTTATCACGAGCTCATACCTTAGATTATCTAGACGGAATGCATGCTTTGAGTACTTGCACCGGTAAGCCTCAAGATATGCGTTTTCTAAGTTGCTGCATCTGCATGTGAAGCCTGCATTATCTGTGTGCATATATGCTTACAAGTATGCCGCGTACCAGCGGAGGCGACATATTGTATACCAAAAAAGCGCCAGAACTCTCATGGACTGTCCTTCGATGCATTTCTTGCAGGGAGAGCAAAGAGTAACGACGAAAGAGAGATGATGCTGATACGTCGTGTACTTTGTACTCTTTCACTTTATCTTTCTTGTAGGTATATATGCTTTACTTTTTTTTTTGAGCAAACACCGTGGGGCAAAGCCCCCCGGCAACAGGAGAAATATATTAAACAACAGGGCAAAGGAATTCTTACAATAAAGTGCCCAGCCAGCAGCTGAGCAGGGAGAGGAAGGAAAACAAAGCTAAGTCTAAACTGTACAAGAAGAAGAGAGGTGGACAGGCGGGCTCGGAATTATAACGAATCAATCCATTGCTTAATAGGTTGGTGAAGCTCGTGCTTGATCCTGATGAGGTGCTCAACAACCATCATCTTAAAGGATATCTTCCAGGCAGAGAATTTGGGGGCAGTTATTGAAGATGAAATAATTCCTCTCCTTCCAAAGACACCAAGCAGCGATCATGAACACTTCCATGAAGAACGGATAAGCAAAGTTACGCTGGGCAATGTAAATCTTATGGTGTATGTTAGGGCTGTCATCCCAAAGAATGCCAATAGAGAACAAACGACTGACAGCAGCTGGGCAATAAAAAAACAGATGCTCTCTGGTTTCTTCAACAGCAAGAGGGCAGAGGGGGCAGTTATATCCTTCTTCCAAGACTTTATTTCTCCTCCTTAGAACATTTCTTGTATTGAGTCTATCATTAAGTAAGAGCCCTGCGAAGAACTTGATTTTTGGGATACACTTGGACTGCCAGATCCAAATCACCGACCTCTCAACTGGTATTGGTAGTACTTACTTGAAGAGTAAGCTTGAGCACCCCAAATAAAAGACCAATGATCCACACAAGAAGGGTCAGGAGGATTAAGGCTTGCAAAGAAGTCTTGAAGCAGGAGAAGCTCATTGTAAGCATTTCTAGTCATTGGGATTCTGAATTGATCAAGAAGATTTTCAGCATTTCTCAACTACCACATGGAAATCTTATGATTTTTGACGAAAACTTCAAGGTTTGGATAGACTGTTGACTGCAAAGATCCATTAATGAGGTCCTCCCAAAAACCAATAGTGTCTCCCTTAGCTGCATCACAGAGGGCCACACCTCTGTAAGAAACATTAAGTCTGAGAATATCCTTCCACCAGAAGGAACCTTTTTCCCTTGTCAAGAGAGGGACAGAGTGAGGGTAGTACTTTTGCCAAATCAGCTTGACCCACTGAATATTATCTCTTCTATAGAATTTGTCCAAATGCTTGAGGAGGAGAGCATCATTTTGCACACTGAGGTTGATCACCCCTAAGCCCCCTTTGTCTTTGGGCCTACGAACAAGGTCCCAGGCAGCAAGGTTGTATCCCTTATGACTGAACTCTTTGCCCCTCCACAAACAGTTTTTTCTATGCTTATCAATGATCTCAATGACAGTGGCAGGGATCTTGAGAGTGCACATATAGTATGTAGGCATTATCGGTGTTTTAGATCGGCAACCTACCAAGGGGAGTACCCGAGGTAGATGTTTGTGGAATCGCCTAGATCGGAAACTCGAAGGAGAGACACATGGCACACAATTTAGACAGGTTCGGGCCGCTAGGTGCGTAATACCCTACGTCCTGTATGCTGCGTAGCTCTGGATTGATTGGGTGTTGTTACAAGATGATGCGGATGAAGAGATAGGGGTCCCTGCCTCGCCTTATATAGTCCGGGAGGCAGGGTTACAAGTCGGTTTAGGGAGGAGAGTACTAGTTGTACATGGCTAGGAGTACTCTACATGGATCCGGACATGTCTAGCTTCCTATCTGAGTACTAGCCCTCTGGTTGCCTTGCGCTCCACGCCGCCTTGCACCGTGTAGCCCAAGTCGAGTAGTCCCGGGGCCCACGTAGTAGTCGGTCCAGTACCCACCTGGGTAGTGGGCCCTGGGATGTCCGTACGACAAGCCCCCGAGTACTTTGTAGTCGAGCAGGATGTCTTCGAGTAGTCTTGACGGCCTTGGCGAGTAGTCCTCGAGCGTCCCCGAGTTCCACAAGCCGAAAGTCCTCAAGAATGCTTGAACCATCCCGAGGTCGGAAGGTACTCCATGATCTTGAGTAGTCTTGTAGTCTTCTCGAGTAGTCCCCAAGCGTCCCCGAGTGCTTCTCTCGAAGGTCTTCAATAGTACTCGTGATGTCTTGATGAAAAACCATATGGAAAATGCGATTCGAAGAATCGCATTCCATATGGAATGTAGCCCCCAAGCCTTAGGTCGAATTGTAGATTCAAGCTGAGGGTCAATCTGGAGTTCTGCCAATCTTATCCCGAAAAATCCGGAGAAAAACCGAAGGACACGTGGCACGGAGCCCCCGAGCCTTGAGTCGAGTACTTCTCTCGAATTGAAGGATCATCTTGACTGTAGAATGTGTCCGGAGTAGATCTGTGATGTATTGAAGTCCACTGATTCCAGCGATCGAAGTCGAGACCCCGAGATTGAGAGCCACGAGTACTGGAAGGTGAAGAGTCACCGTCACAGTCGATCGCTCAACCGAGCTGCCCAAAGACTTATAAATAAGAGGGCAACCCCTTAGGGTTTCCTCACTACTAGCAGTTGCAGTCTTGGCGAATAGATCTGTAAAGCCCTCATCTCCACTGCCGCCGCCGCCGCTTAGTGGATTAGATCTACTTTGGCGCCGCTGCCATAGTCCGCCCTCCCTACAGCCCCCGAGCGAATGCGAGTGAAGACACTCGTGACTGGAAGGATGAAGGCGTCGCTGGCGAAGAGCACGAAGACGGGTGCATCGAAGAAGAGGAGCCGTGATGAGGCCGGTGATGCCGGTCAGTCATCATCGCCCCGCTCCGCTCTGCCGAATCCGGCGAAGGAGTGGAAGAAAGCAAAGCTGAAGACTGAGGATCTCCTCGCCCTCGTCAACAGCGGGTTCCTTCGTGAGAAGGAGATGGACCTGTGGTGCGCTGCCACCGGGGATGGCTACCCCATGGAGAAGAACCCCGATGAGGTCCCGATGTTCGCGCTGTTCGTGGAGCGCGGACTCGAACTCCCCGCGAGCAACTTCTTCAAGGGGATGCTCCGGTACTATGGGATCAAGTAGCTCAACCTCAACCCCAACGGTATCTTCCACACCTCCATCTTCGTCCATTTCTGCGAAGCGTTCATGGGGATCAAGCCCCACTGGATCTTGTTCCGCAAATTCTTCCGTGTGAAGCCCCAGCCGAGAGCAGATGACCCTCGAGTAGTCGGAGGTGCTGGGGTGCAGATGCGTGAAGATGCCGCCAGGCAGTACTTGCCCTACAAGTTGATAGACTCCAAACAAGATTGGAAGGCGCGGTGGTTCTACATGAGCAACCACCACCCGTCGCTGCCGAAGCCAAGTGGGTACCCTCCGAAGCATGCTCCATGGTGGAACACGGAGCCCACCATGCAAGAAGGCCTCCAGCTGCCCGCGCTGCTGGAGAAGGTGAAGGCCCTGCGGAAGGCTGGACTGAGGGCCGAACATGTGGCCTTCAGTTTCATGAAGAGGAGAGTGCAGCTGCTGATGGCGCGAGACCATCTCGGCTACGAGTACACCGGAGCCTCACGGATGCCTGGCGAGGAGATTGATGATGACGTAATCATCGAGAGGCTAGGGAAAATCTTCAAAGATATGCCCCTATTCACGCCTTGTCCTGTGGAGGAGTACTCCGTGTCGCATCCACCAAATGAGGTTAGTAGTCGTGACCATAGCCCTCGAGTACTAATACTGTGAGTAGTTGTACTGAAGCTTGCTTTATCTTGTAGGAGGATCTCAAGAAGTACGTCTCCGAGCCGCCGTCCCCCCCACAAGCTGAGAAGCAACCTCAAGGGGTGGCGAAGCCGAAGACCAAGGAACATCGGGTAGTCGGCGAAGACGATGATGCGGTCATCATTAAAGATACCTCGGATGACGAAGATGAAGAGATGCTGCAGCAGCACTTCCAACTTCGATCCAGATTCCGGCGTGCTGGGATGCCTGATGTACCCGTTGAAGAGCCGCCAGCGAATCTGGAGGAGGACGTGCCGCTCCCGCCAAGGAAGCCACGCAACAGCTGCAAGCGTCCGTGAAGAAGTCAAGGTATCTCGAAGACACCGTGCCGGGTAAGTACATTGACTAGTGTAGTCGGGTACTCATCAAGTAGTCTAGACCTGACGACTTGAGTTGTTTATTGTAGGACATCCCTTCCTCAGAGCCCGCTGCTCAGGACGAGGAAGGAGATTGGGATACCGTGGGGGCGGCGACTGAGAGAAGTAACATCCCGCCTCCAGTTGTCGAAGCATCGTGCCCGGCGAGGCACAGAGCAGCGGCGATCGCGAGTCGAACCCGCAGCCACCGTAGAAGATCAAGGCCCTCCTCCTGCTGCGGCTGTGGCCGTTGAGCAGCCGGAGGAGAGGGAGCAGGAGCCCCCGGTGGAGGCTGTAACTGTCGGGGAACCCGGCATTGTAGATATAGCCAGTTTGCTAGGCGCCCCAACCGTCACGGTGGTGCGATCAACACTATAAGTACCTGAATACGTCGAGTACTCATTGAGACGTTTGTTGAGTGACTGACATAGTACTTCATGGTGCAGGAAATCCACCGACTTGTCGTGGGACGGAGAGGAGGCTAGTGCTCCCGTCGATGGTGAAGACCAGTCGACGGAGGCACCGGAACCTACGCCGCCGCCACGAGACGAAGCCGGAGCTGAGCGGATGCTTGAAGAGGCTACCCTTGTAGGACGTATGTATCCTGCTAATCGGAGTACTAGTGGAGTAGAGTACCTGTTGAAGCCATATGTTACTGACGTAGTCTTTGACAGGGCCGCAAGTTGGAGAATGGGCAATCACAGGCGAGCCATGGAGATGGCTATCAGAGTCACTCGCCGAGCCGAGGTTGTCGAGCAGGCGGCAACTACAGCCCCCGAGCCCAGGGTGGAGATACAAGTTGATCCACAGCTCGGTTCGAGTACTGAAGTTGTCGTTCGCGAGACGATGATAGAGGATGTAGCGCCACTCCTGTCGGCACTGATGCCGGAGACTGGAACCTCGAGCCGCGGAGGCCTCGAGTTGCTGGACGAGAGCGGATCAACCTAGCTGCCGTGTCCCTGAACATGGAGTCATGGCGCTGCACGGATGTTGGTATTTCTTAACCTCGATGCTAAGTTATGAGTTCCTTGCAACGATGCCAGAAATAACCAAATGGTAATCCTAACGATTACAAGAGTTCGGAAGCGCACGGAAGTACCATTGTAGCATTTCCCCAAAGGAGTATTCCAAAGGGTATCGAATCCAAGGAAGGTCGGATTAACAAGTTCAACACTATTGCAATGAGTATAAATCATAGACGAAACAAACCGAGACACTCAAGTAGGGGGTAAGATATGATAGATAAGATGGTAGTGTGAACACACAAACACACTCTCTAAAGGTCCTAGGCTTAGGAGGCAACATACGAGTTAGTTCTAGGTTCTAAGGTACTAAACACACAAAGTTAGTAAGATGAGTTAGATACACACTAGCATTGCATGATGGCTCAAGCACCCGTGTACAACGGGAGCTAACCTCCCGCCGCCACGCACGACTCGGTTGTTAGACTTTAGACTCCTCGGTATCCGAACGTGGGGATTCGGAAGGGTCCAACTACTGTCACCACCGCGGCCTACCCCAAGACAAACCATGGGATACACTCATAAGCAACGTAGCTACGCATAACCCAAGCACAATGCTTACGACCGGCCCGGGCTATTGTGACCCAGTCGAGCGAGCCGTGATAAACCGGCCAATTACATTGAGTACCGTAGCTTGAGCACGAACTTCATACAACACAAACATGGGATCTAACTAGATCAAACTAGGCTAGGTACAGAAACGGATTTGCGCTTTCCTATGTCTACTCAACAAGATCAAAGGGTCCTGTTCGCGAAGAACACAGGCCTCTAAATTATGAACAAACACCGAAAACATGTGTAAGTCACTCGTCAACTGGATCGGAAGGCCTTGTTCATCAAGAACATGAGCCTCTAAATGATGAACAAGCGAAGAACACATGAACAAATCACCCATGTATACAAGCACAACTTTATATGAAATAGAATAAGTAGATCAAAGTCATACAATAAAATAAAGATACAAGAGAACTCATACCTAGATCCCAAAGTAGACTTGGAACCTGAAGTAGAACTACTCTAGCCTACCTCCTAGCCTTAGAAATCAAAAGTGAGAGAGGAGGAGTAAAGTGTGTTGGTAAGAAATGAACCCCCTCCCCTTCTATTTATAGGCCCGAGCACCGGTGTCAAGTGGAGCGAAACACCCCGGGGATGGCCTCTAGGAGCAATAGGCAAGAACCACGTGGAAGCCCAGGATCACCACCCAAGGCCTCGGTTCGTGATCCAAGGCTGGCCGACCCGTGGGCCCTCCTGGGTGTGCTTCATCTGGTGGTGCCATGTGGGCCCTTAGGTCGGTCCCCGGTGTACACGTGCTCTTGAGGTGGTTTAGGCGGTCTGGTGGGCCCATGGATCCATGTGAAGTCCACGTGTCACGCCCGATCTGCTGGGGCTTGCCTCCCTTGGATTGGTGACATGGCTTGCATGCATGGCACCTGAGGTGGCAGCCACTCCTTGGCTAAGGTGACGTGGCATGAATCATAGAAGGTGAGTTTGCCACTTCTTTATTCTTATTTTCCTGCAATCACATAATCTCCAAGGACAAGTGGAACTACACTATTCTTAACTAAAATGCATGTAAGAAATGCCTCTTGCTCCTTTATTCACGAGTAAATTGACGACTAAAGTAAGCACTTAACAGCCGTCAACAACTCCCCCAAGCTAGCCTCTTGCTCGTCCCAAGCAAGACACTTAGGACTTAGGTTGGTTGATCAGGAGTTGCTACGATGTTGTATTCCTAGTTTATGACAAGCATACAACTAGGTACTCTATCAAGGATTGAATGAGTTGGCACTAATCTTACCTTATGCTTGATTGATATGGGGCTTGTAGCTTCACCTGCCTTGGGCGGTGGAAAGATAGAATGATCGTATAGAAATTACTAATCACAAGTGCCTTGATTAGTTGTCAATCCGGAGGTTTTTGCAATTTCTCATAAAGAAATCAAAGTTCCTCGAATGATACTCTCGGATCGCTCATTGTGTATGATTCCTCACCAAGGCATTAAATTGCCTTCTTTCACCACCTACTCCTAATAAGCAGATATGTGGAGCTGTAGGTAGGGAAAACATGTGGCATACCTACTTCTCATGCATTGTCGAGTCGAAAACCGGATCCTTGGGAGCAACAAGTCATACAACCTAATCAAGATGTGCATGTGTGTGTATATGGTGGATGGATGATGAACTCCTTTTTGCATATGATTCTCTCTTCTCCTTTTGAAATTTTTGAGATTTGGGCTATGTCTCTTTATTCTTTCTCTCTTTTTTTTTCTTTCATGCTTTTGAGCATGTGTTTTTGCTTTTTTTTCACATAGACCATAGTCTTTGCTGAATATTTTTGGAGAGAGAGTAATCATGGAACAATGCGCGGAGCTTTATTTGTGGAATGGATGGATGGAATGATGGGTGCTAACTTCCGGTGTAGAAGTTTAGCATATAGTGGCTGTGTACGTGATCTTGATCATGGAAGCATGACAAGTTTCTCGCAGAGGGTCGCAACAATTCGACAAGACTCAATGAAGAAAACAAGTAGCATATGTGGAGGCTAACAAAAGCTAGGATCTACATATGGCTTTGGATAGGAATTTCTCATCATTGAGGAACTTATCATTTTATCTTTTTTTTTCAAAAGAAAATTCCGGATATCAAACATCACTTAGCACTAGCTCATAGCAACTCTATTATACCATATCATATGTCACAACAACCTAGGCAAAGGTCATGCTTTTTGCTACCCACAAGTTTCAAGCTAGGGTTCAATCATGCAAGACAACAAACTCAAAACTAAAATAGGGTACTAAGCTGTAGCAAGGCATACAAAAGGAATAAACAGAGCAACTATTCATCATTTCAACCATGGAGAACAAAAGCATTCTTACCGCGCATATGAAAGCAAACTAATTTAGGAAAGCAAATAAATATTTTTGGTCTTTTTAATTTTTTCAGATTTTTATGTGCTTTTAGCATATGAGATTCTGAAAATAAAGATACAAGTTACCTCGAGTGGGGTCCTCCCTGCTAGCTTCAGCTCACTACGTGGAGGGGAAATCCCATCCACAGTGGTAGGCCCTCGCTCCTCCAGCCGCCGCCGTGCCTACCGATGGCGTGAAGTCGCCACCGGACATACGCCGCCAGGTCCGGGTGGACTCAACGTCGGTGCACGGTCTCCTCCATGTCGCCGACTCGGATGTTGTGCTCGCTCATCTGCTGAGTGAGGGTGGCCCCACGAGATGATGAGCGCAATCCGGACGACGAAGATGTCGCATCTCCGTATGCAGTACCGGCAGGGACAGCCCACTCGCCACTACCTGCACTAGCCCAAGCCGAGCTACTCGCACCCTGCTGGTACATGGGCTGGTCCCAACCGGGAGCATATCCGGGAGTAACCCCAGGCATGTACTCGGAAGAGATCCATGTACAGACATTTGAGGTGTGGTAGGTCGAGGTCAGTGGCTGAGGCGACAGCTGCGGAGACGGCTGTGGTGGTGGCTGTTGTGCTCCGGTTGGTCTCCTCAATGCACTCCTAGTAACCCTGTCACCAGAGGCACTAGAACGACGAGGTTCCTCGAGAGGAACGGTCAGTGGGCCTTGGCCGTACAACCTAAAATCCAGGTTAGGTAACCGAATTTGGTTTGTATGGCCCGGGTAAAAGGAAACCAAAGAATCATCCGGACCCTTCTTAAGAATATGCCCCTGAGTCAAATAAGTCTCGTCGATCTGAGTCCGGGGATTAGCAATGGAGGGCACATTGGGCCCTTGCATAATCCCAAGATTCATGATGATGCGAGAAATCAAAGACGTACACTCAATAGAACCCGTCATCTTAAAATTCGTCAACCACTGCCAAATCATAGCTTGCACAGGGGAGATCTTGATCCATCTAACTGCGGCGTATAAGATCATCATCTTGTCAGTGCGCACGGGTCGCACGTCATCCCTTGGAAAGAGAGTGACGAAGAGCCACTTGTGCCACAGTCGGAGAGTGGGATGCAAGATATCGTTGCACCGAGGTGACAACTTGCCGCGAATAGGCCGACCAGAGATGTTCTTCCTGAAAGCTTTCACGATTAAAACCGGTGCAAGCTTGCTCAAGAGAAATAGCGCAGCGACGATGAAAACCGAGGGTGCGACTAAGATCTTTCCATGAAACTTGATACAGAACTCCATGAAATCAGAATGAAATACCGGACGCATCCTCTTGAAGAGTGCAGAGGAACTGGATGGTGGTAGGTCTAGAACCAACCTCCTGAACCGAGACAAAATCTTCCCATCCTAGAGCTTGCCAAATGGAATCGAACTCGGAGTCCATACCTGTTTTCTCGAGAAGGTCCAAGTCAAACTCCTTGGTGTTGGCGAAGACTCGGTCCTTGATGAGAGCGTAGGCTTGTCTCTCGCGATCATTCCTCAAGTCGATGAAGGCAGCGTCGACGGCGTACACTTCTTCGGCTTGTGGCGTGGGTAGCTCTTCCTCTTCCTCTTCTTCACGGTCGGTTGACATTGGGCTTGGTGCAGCTTCGGAATGATGAGACGAGCTCCCCTCGGCACGTGAACGGCGTGAGTGAGTCAACTTCCGAAGTGCGCCGGAGGCCCAACTCATCTTGCACAACAATCAGACAACACGAGCAACTCGGTGATGGGTAAGTGAAACCGAATGAAATTCTTACCGAGGTTGCTCCACCAATGATCGATAATTCAGCAACAGTTGGAGAGAATACTTGACACCTCAATCTCGAGCAAGAAATCCAAGAAAACCAAAGAGCAAGAAAAAGAGAGGGAGAGAGTGATGGAAATGGGTGAAGACACCCCTCAAACCCCCTGGTATTTATAGGCAATGGAGCCGGGCACCGAGACATGGGCCGTGTGCAACGGCTAGGAGCCATTGGAGGAAGAAGGGCCGAGGTAGTTACTGGGTCGGGCCCACCAGGTCGGCCGAACCCACCTCGGGTCCGCTCGCCTCCAAACCTTTACAACAGTGCTCTAACGGTCATGTGGTGGCCTGCCTAGGTGTCCCGGTCCAAACTCACCCAAGAACTTGCTCAAATGAATTTTTGAGGATTTTCCAACTCAAAATTGTATTTTCAGAAATTTTTATTCAAAAAGGGAAATTGGCTAGAAAAATTCTAGCATGCAGATGCAAGGATGGAAAATTCAAATATGCATTGAGAAAAATAAAATAAAATTTTGAAAAGGGAAATATGAGATAACTACCAGTTTTACCTTTTGGCGAAAGGACTCGTCATTTTAAGTCCGAGAGCGAGATTTTTCTCGGTGATTAGTTCCACTCGTCACCCCACTCCCGAGAAGTAGAGGGGTGTGATTTCCGTACCTCCCGCCACACCTTCCGTGTTTTCCTTGATTTTCTTGGTGCGGTCAGAGGTTGCTTGAGCTGGGGTTGTGGCTCCGTCCATTCCCCAATGTGCTCATCATTTCCTTGCACTGAGTAGCATTGCTCTTCTGTTGGTCGAAATCGGAACATCAAGTTCTTCTTCCCGATGCGGAAACGGATGGTCCCATTTTCCACATTGATCCTCGCACTAGCGTCACTTAGGAACGGCCTCCCAAGAATGAGTGGCATTTCCGCATCACCTTGCATATCAAGGACCACAAAATCCGCGAAGATGCAAGAACCCTGGACAAATACCAGTAGACTCTCCACAATTCCCTCTGGATATCGGATCGATGCATCAACAAGTTGAACTGTCCTTGAGGTTGGAGTAAGAGCAGGATATCCCAATCTTTCGAACATAGCCTTGGACATGAGGTTGACACTCGTGCCAAGATCATAGAGAGCATTCCTAATTCTCTGGTAGTATATTCTGCAAGTGATAGCGGATAACTGTGGTCTCTGCACAATTGTCAAGATTCCCACGGATCAAGAACCTGATGTATGGGTCTCCCTGCATAGTCAGCAGCTCGTGCCCGCCCAGACGGCGTACCCCATCTGGTGGAACCAAAGCAGTTAACTGAGCCAACTGGGTTTCTATCATTTTATTAAAGCTCAGCTGGTTCTTAAGAGTGGAAGAAAGACTATCAATTTTAACATTAAGGCTTTCCAAAGCCTTATCATAAGCAGTTGTTTTCTTATTGAAACCATCGTTAATCTTAGCTTGCCCGAAAACCAGATCTCTCAGGGAAGGTTGGTTTGAGTTGAAAGAATTACCTTGATTACCTCCCTGATAATAAGGGCGTGATTGATTCCACGTTTGACCTCCTTGTGGTCGATAACCATTGTTGTTGCCGTTCATGTACATCACGTCCTCCTGGGTAGTACGGCAGTAATTCTCTGAATGCCCAGTGTCACCACAGACTTCGCAAGTCATGCGAGAATCCATAGCTTGAGTCGTGATGGCCATGCCAGCCTTCTCGCTGGTCAGAGCATCCATTCTTTTCATAAGTAGGTCCATCTTGGCGTGGAGCATATCCGCTTCCTTGACGGTATGTGTACTCCTCTGATGTGGCTGGAGTCGATCATCACTCCACCATTGGTTGGAGACCATCTTCTCAATAAGTTTAGTTGCTTCAGCGATAGTGAGAGAGAAGAAAGCCCTCCAAAGCAAGACATCAATATGGCCCCGAGTCGACCCATTATAGAAACTCAAGGATAAGCGGTTGTCCATCCCATGATAGGGACAAGCCAGGATGTACTCCTGAAGCCTCTCCCAAGCTTCTGGAATGGATTCACTTGCTGCTTGCTGAAAGCTTGAAATTCTCCCCCGGAGGGCATTGGTTCTGCCCAACGGAAAGAACTTCGCGAGGAACGCTGCTAAGCACTTTGCCCAGGTGTCAATATCTACACGGTTCGCATAGAACCACTGCTTTGCCTTTCCCAGAAGTGAGAATGGAAACAACCGCAGACGGATGGCATCTTCCTCCACTCCTCGTATAGTGAAGGTACTGCACAGCTCCAGGAACTGTTACAAGTGGGTGCTCACGTCTTCATTAGGCTTGCCACAGAATGGGCTAGCCTGTACCATCGTAATGAGGCCAGGCTTGATCTCAAAGTGCTCCTGGTCTTGATCTCGGGGCGGTGGGCACCGATCGAGAGGGAGCGAGTACTGAAGAGTCTTCTCTTAGTTGGCCATAGGAGTTGATGTAGATGGCACAAAGGAAGCTGGGTCGACTCAGACGTACGCCGGGAGAACCGAAATGAGTTCTAGCTCTCCTCACGAGTGACTCAGGATCTTCAGTGAAATTCGGCGGTAAGTCGAAACCAGTCATACACTACCTGTCTTTATCATCAATAGACAAGAAGACAATCAAAGTTAGCCTACATTGAGAACTGTTTCATCCCTATCATGATTATAAACATTTGCAAAGTGTTGACATGTTATCCTTAGCCTTCCCAGCGGCGAAATGCTTGTTGGTATTTCTTAACCTCGATGCTAAGTTATGAGTTCCTAGCAACAATGCCAGAAATAACCAAATGGTAATCCTAACGATTACAAGAGTCCGCAAGTGCACGGAAGTACCATTGTAGCATTTCCCCAAAGGAGTATTCCAAATGGTATCGAATCCAAGGAAGGCTGGGTGGATTAACAAGTTCAACACTACTGCAATGCGTATAAATCATAGACGGAAACAAACCAGACACTCAAGTACAGGGGTAAGGTATGATAGATAAGATGGTAGTGTGAACACACAAACACAGTCTCTCTAAAGGTCCTAGGCTTAGGAGGCAACATACGAGTTAGTTCTAGGTTCTAAGGTACAAAACACACAAAGTTAGTAAGACGAGTCAGATATACACTAGCATTGCATGACTGCTTGCTCAAGCACCCAGGTACAAACGGGGAGCTAACCTCCCGCGTCGCTTTCGCATGACTCCGGTTGTTAGACTCACTACGTGAAAAACTCACTTTGGTAACGGGCATAGATTGCCTTTAGTAATGGGCAAAGCGCTCGTTACCGATCAAGTGTTACAAATGAGCCAAGAAAGATAACGGGTAGATGCCCGTTACTGATAACACATATTCGTAACGGGCATCAAACAACGACCGTTACCACAACTAGCCACCGGTCACGTGAAATGCCTATTTCTCTGGGCCCACAGGGAACTTTAGTAACGGGCACCAAAACGAAGACCGTTACATCAAGTCAACATCGGAGAGCCGTGCTGTAAACATGCGTCTCCTCTGTCTCGACCAAATGAGACGCGTCTATTTGACGCGCATCTGAGCACAGCTAGGATTAGTAACGGGCATCAAACAACAACCGTTACCACAACTAGTCACCGGTCACGTGAAATGGCTGTTTCTCTGGGCCCACAGGGGAACTTTGTAACGAGCACCAAAAGCGAGGCATCGTGAACTCAACATCGGAGACGCGTGCTGTGAACCTACGTCTCGTCTGTCTTGACGAAATGAGACGCATCTGTTTTCACGCGCGTCTGCTGTCTCTCGACTAAAGGAGACGCGTTCTGTCAACCCGCGTCTCCTCTATCTCGACGAACAGGCCAAGTTATGGGGCCCATGGTGATTGGCAGCGGGCTTTTACGCTGCGGTTACGGTGTTGGCATGTTTGTAGCAGGCGTTCGAATGAAGCCCGTTACTCACTGATCAGTGTTTGTAACGAGCTTTAATTAACGCCCGTTACAGATACGTATAACTTTCTGTTGAATGGGAATAGAGCCACGTTTTGTAGATGAAATTAGCAGTAGGAGCTATCCGGCCACGTTTTATAGATGCATGTGCAGCTAGCCCTTTGAGATAGATTTATTTATGATTTAAATATGAGAGAGAAGGCAAGAGATAGATTCTTGACTGATTTTGTACACATCTAGTTTGTTAGGAGGTTTTTTTATATATGTTAGATGTCATCAGTAGATTGTTTAGATGTGACCCGCAAATGATTTAGATTTATCAAAAACAGATGGCCAAGTTTTTTAGAATTTCCAGGATTTGGCTCTTTTCTAGAGTGTCCACCTAGGATTCCTATGTGGCTTCATGTGGATGCTTCTATTAGTTTTCTCTTTTTTTAAGAGCGTCCACATAGGATTCCCAGGTGGCTTCATGTGGAGCCTTCAAAAGGAGCCTCGAATTAGTAATAGTAAGATTGTTAATATAGAAATACTAATTTAAGTATATATGGATGATGTGTGTCACCTATGTATGCATGATGTGTGTCGCAATATAGACCATTTATACATGTATGGGATGAAGCGGTGAAAAATACTAGTTTTCATGTTAAATACAATGTATGGAGGTAAGATGCAAAGTGAAAAAAGTACGAATATAGATAAAAGAATTATATAGAGTAATTACTAGTTAAAAGTTAATCGCAACAGGACAAAGATAAGTATAGATCTATATGAGTATTATGTTAGAATATTAAATAAATGATAGAGTTGCAGGTAAATAATTTTGATTATTAACTAGGAGTCTAATTTTTAAATTGCTTTATAATATAATGGCTCCTAAAGTGATTAGCCCACGTGGGAGCATGTGTTGATGGATTAGTATCTAAATAATTGCCACTGTTGAATTTTCCTCATAATGGTTGCCATTTATTTTATTCAAAAATTTATTGTAAATATGCAAAAAGATAAGTTATGCTTAAAGTATCATTCATAATAAATTATGTCAAAAACAAAATAAATGATATTTAATTTTTTTAATAAGCCGAATGATCAAACGTCATCATTAAAAGTCAACAGTGACAAATATTTTGATACGAAAGTAGTAGTCACTGAGTGCAAATTTAATTGATTATAGTTGATTGTCCAATAGTTGGACCCCGGCCCCCAAAAGTCCGTTGTAGCAAGCCGGTTAAGTGCCTGTAATGGATAAACGAATGTTCAGCGCGATGAGAGGATATACATGGCTTAATACAAATTGATTTTGCATTTAAATCCTTTAAACATATTTTGTGTATATGTTTAGTGAAACATATTGATGTAATGGCAACAATGGGCCCTATTTCAAGGGCCATGACGTTTGGCACTATGGGTCATGCATGGTGCATCTGATCGACCGGTTGCTGGTAATGGCAACATGATGAAAAGAAGTGCATCATCTACTAACACTAAAACAAGCTATGTGAGAAGAGTAGCAAGCAGGATTCAAGGTATATCCAGCTGAGGTTGTGTCCCTCAAGCTTAAAAAAAGATTGCAATTGATGCGCAAAAAAGGATTCATGGAGCTAGAAGTTGAACCAAAATCAGTGTGGTCCACACGAAAAGAGTGGAGACCAAAGCACGTGAGCTCAGTTTCAACCTGAGCATAATCAAAGTGTTGTGGTCGATAGGATGTTATCGCCCTTAGCAAAAAAATGGTCGATGCATTTTTATCAATGTCTTGAGATAATTTTGGTCATTTTAATACTTTTTGGTGTGCAAGCTTTACCAAAAAAAAAAGGGAGCATATGTTAGCGACCAAATTTGCCACAACCGTGCAAACCAGAGTGGTTTTTTAATACTGGAGCGTCCAATTTTGGTAAAGTATTAAATTTTCAAATTGAATTCATCATTACATAGTTCTTGTCGAAACGATCGAAAGGTGTGAGTACATAGTCTCGACATTCTCATTATCAAGTTGCTTAGATCTATCGAGCTTATCAATGAGAACATCATATTTCATTAGATACATCCTATGATCCCTCATTGTTCTCTTTGATAGTTAGCCATAGCTTGTTTGCATTTCACAAGTAAACAAATGATTGAAAACACTTCCACCAAGTGAGAACAAGATAATGCTCTTGGCAATCCCATCATATTGCTTTTCTTGTTGCCCCTTGTTTTTCATGACCTCACTAGTGACTCTCCAAATATTTGGGCTCTTTGCTTGGAGAAATACTTGCATGAGAACTTTCCAATGTGGATATCATGTGCCATCGAAATGTCAAACCAAACCTATAGCATCCATCTCTTTCGTTCCCCTATCAAGCTAACTTACTAGGCAGTGAAGCCTAACCATTTCAAATGAGGCGATTTCATAATTTGACAATAGATTTGATGATTCTTTGTGAAAGATGTGAGTTTCAGCTCTAATACCACTTCTAAGGATTTGGTGTTCATAGCCTAAGAGGGGGAGGGGGTCAATTAGACAACTTAAAACATAAGACCTAAGGCTTGCACTAATTGCATCAAACATAAACTAGATTATGCTATCTAAATGTGCAACTATGGTTGATCTAGTGTGAAACTCTCATCCCAAAAAGAGTTTTGCAATCTATAGTCAATCCTATCAAGATACTACTCTAGGAAGGTAAAGGCACATGAAACATGAAAATGTAAAGGAGGGGATGAGAGGAAGCAATCTCTTGACACAAGATTTATCTTGTGGTATCGGTAGGCACTAAGCCACCACTAGTCCATGTTGTTGAAACACTCCCACAAGAGTATTGCTTCTTGTTCACAAGGTCTCTCCAAAGACGCCCCTGACATGCTACAAAGACTCAGCCACTAAGGTTCACACCAGGTCCCTTGGTCACCTTGATGCCATCTCCACTAAGGAGCTTCTCCATGAAGGAAGGAGGTCCCCACGTTCCCCGCATAAGGTCATCGATGCCGCTCCACACCAAGCCGGGCGGTTGAAGACAAGCCAATGAGCCACCAAGGCCCAAGGCACCGACATACCTCTTGTACAGCTTGGTTCACTCTAGAACCTGATCACAAGGTAGGCACACCTTGCACTCTCTCTTCTGTAGGCCCATCCTAGCAGTAATCACTCTCGCAAAGCATGTGCTAAGCCTTTGATGAATCACTTAAGCACTTTTTGGTGGCTAGGATGTGTTCTTGGTGAGTCCATATCTTTAATGTATCCCTGGACACTCTAGCAACTCCAAATGGGCAAATGGTGGGGGTATAAATAGCCCCAAGAGCTAAAAGAGCTATTGCTCCAACGGCTAGCAAATTTCATTACCATCAGATGTTCCGATGGTCAGATTTTAAGGGCAACAGAACATCCGGTGAGTCTGTTCTTAGCTCATAGCCATTGGATCTCCTTGACATCATTGCTATGATGCTTCACCTGATGCCAGCATTGGATCATCCGGTGCTGATAGGTTTTCATCCTAAACCTCTCTGCATAGTCCAATGTAAATATGGTTTGTCTGATGCCTTCAGCTTTTGACCATCAGATCATCCAGTGCCCCTTGTCTATCTTCATCTGCTCAGCCAATTGCTCTCACGCATGTAGAAATCCTTCCATCAGATCATCTGGTAGTTGACTTTGACGTAGCTTCTTCGTATCCTACCAATTGCTCGGATGCTTGTGCTGACGCTCTTCTGTGGAACCATCAGGATATCCAATGGTATGAATCTTTGCTATTTTCTTTGATTCTCATCGGTTCTATGCTTGTCTTTGTTTGTGGTTGCTTCCTTGGGACCTAAAATACCTTCAAGGCTTGTTCTAATCAACTTATTAGTCCCAATGATCATGTTGTTATTGAATCACCAAAATCTCTGAATCAACAAATGGCTTGATGAGGCCATGTTGGCTACAGATAGGTCAGCGCATGAATTGATTTGCATCTTGTTAAGCTCTTCCTCCTCTTCTGGATTGTGTCAGAAAATTGTAAGGTATCATACCCAATCATTGAGTCAGAGCACCAGCTGAGAGGAAGAAAGGGATCAAAGAGAAGAAATAGGTTAGGAGTAGCTTGTCCGAGCAGCAGCATGCTCAATTTGGAAGACAGGGAAGAGTAGGAGATAGATGAGAGATTGGGCGAAAAAGAGGAGATTAGGGCAGGGCACAAAAGGCCTGCCCTGCCCAGCTTAATAATAAGGTTTGGTAATGACTTAAGGACAGCTGACTGTCACGGAATGCTTCTTTACAGCCGGCTTTCAATGGGGCAACGGCTACAGATTTGTTGTTCACAGAAAATCCACTCCCACATGGGTCCACAAGTCAGATGGCGACTGTTCAAATATTTTGGAAATCACGCCTGTTCGGTTCGTCGCCCCATCCCCATTTCTCATTCTCATTTCTCTCTCTAGGGTTTCTCTCTCTCTCTCTCTACCTCTCCTGTCCGGTGATTTCTCTCCCCCGTCGTCGGCGATTTTGCTCTCCCGTCGTCGACAACCCTGCACGGAGGAAACACAAATCCAACGATAACGCATCAATGGAGTGCGCGGAGGTGAGCATATTCCTTTGGATTGCATCATTTCCCACACAGGGGCGAACGTTGGATGAGCATATTTTTGTTCGATTTTTTGACAGGAGGGAGTTGAAGACCCGGCGGTAGTGGTGGAGCACGAGGGAGGAGGGCAAGCACGGAGGTGAGCACTGTTCACTCGTATGTGTGATACACAGAAAAGGCTAGATGCGTACTGATTTTGTTTGGGGGGGTGGGTGGGTGGAATTTTCATTTTGATTTGAGGATTCGAGGTAATTTGTTGGATTTTCCAATAATCAGGGAGGGGGGCTTGAGGATTCGGTGGTAGAAGAGGGAGTGGGAGGAGGGGACCCGTGCTCATGAAGGTGAAGGTGTTTGAGGATTCCATGGCAGAGGAAGAGCGGGGTGAGGGAACCCCGCGCTCAAAGGTGAAGGGCTTGAGGATTCAGTGGCAGAGGAGGAGCGGGGGAGGGGAACCTCTACGGTAGAAGGTGAGTGGTGATCTGACTGATTTTTAAGTCGCCCCATCTGTTTTCATTTTGTTTTTTCCGGCTGCTCAATCCATTTTGAAACCCAGCTGCCTAAATTTTGCGAACATATCAATCTACAGACAAACGACGACCCGACTGAATTTCCATGTTCACCATTTTCTCCAATTTCTTATACAACTCTACACATTTAGGAAACAGTTTGTTAGAATTTAGGCAATAGTTTGTTAGGAATTTGCCAATAATACGGTTATAGATAGGCAATGACATGTTCACCATTTTTTTTGTTTAGTTTTGATGCTCTGCCAGTTCTTTTTATTCGCAAAACTGATTCTAAAGCCATCTGAAAATCTATATGCTCCCGTATTGCCCAAAAATAGCCCCGTATCAGTATGTTTCACTGATGCTGGTTGATTTATAAACAAAAAGTTCACGAGTTCCTGCTGGTTTTTATGTATGCAACAGCTAATTAGGTGATGACATTAGGGTCTAGCATTCCATGGTACTGCTAGTAGGCATTGCCCACCAGCAGTTAAATTCAGTTTTTTTTTGTTTTAGACTCAGGGTCAGTGAACTGTCCTTTTTCGATGCACATTTTAGACTCAGGGTTCCCATCATGCTATTTTTTTATTGGTCAGTGTTCATATATTCCGAAAATGTTATCGTCGAATTTGGCCATTTTCAATCAATGTGTCAGCGTTAAGCTCTCATAGTTTGTCATGTCTTCTTGCACATTTTTCCCAACTTAATTTTAACTTCTTATACAACTCGATGTGTTTAGGCAACAGTTTGTTAGGATCTAAGCAAAATTTTGTCAGGAATTTACCAATATTATGGTTATAGATAGGCAATGACATGGGTTCGGTATAAAGTTCAGATACAACTTGACACATTTTTTCAACCATTCTAGGTATGTTCTTCTAGTTTTTTTTCCAAACTGATTTTTTGATATCCCCTTGGTGCATGTACACATAGACCACACAATCCATTGCTGCTGAAGTTGGACAAGAAAATAGTTGAAGGTATGTTCTTGCCAGTTTTTTTTTCCAAACTGATTTTTTGAGCTTGATGATATCTTTCAAGATATGTATTAGAGGCCACATTTATTCCCCGGGAAAGGATGCCTCCCAGTAGAACATACATGTTCACAATCTGTGGGCAAATCATCCCAACTCCAATGTTGGTAACAGAGAAAATCAAAAGTAAAATCTGAAAGTTGAAACATGAAGTTCAGGTTCAATAATGGAAGCCAAATTCATTCTGCTAACCAAACAAATAAAACAACATGAAGTTCTAGCGTTTTCACTTGTTTCCTGGAACATATAATTTGCGCTGTCAGTAGCATTGCTTTACACTGCACACAATAACTACAGCAGAGAATAAATAACTCTCAGATAACTTACTTTGCAAGTTTGGCACCCTCTGGCAGAAGCCATTTTGATGAGATAAGCAGTCACTGTGCTGATTATAATTGCGATGCTACTAGTTTCTTTCTATATTGTATACGAATGGCAAGTTAATTTCCTTGATAGGAGGTTTTTATTATCTGTTACATAGGAGTTATTGTCATGACTCTATGCACTGTATGTTACATGAGATTGCAGATTGTCCCTTTCTTTTTTTAGAATATATTTACCTGATGTAAAATACTTTCACTGTACAGACAGAAAACTCTAGGTTACCATTGTATGTTCTGAATTGTGATTGGTGCCTAAGTTTTTAGAGTTGTTCATGGCTTCGTGCACATTTTTTCCAACTTATTATACAACTCGACACATTTAGGCAACAATTTGCTAGGAATTTGCCAATATTATGGTTATAGCTAGGCAAAATGACATGAGATTTTAGGTATAAAATTTTGATGCAGATTGACGCGTTTTCAACCACTAGTGCATCGATGCAGATATATTCTGTGTATTGATGTTATGTTTTTGTATCATGGCAAACAATTAAATGATCATGGTATTCTCCTTTTTTTAGCCACTGCAACAGCATAAGGAGGGCGAAAGGGACAATGCCTAGAAGAAAGAAGAACGTTCCGGGGCACCCACCAGGGACAAATGCGGTATGTTTGTTCACACAAAATGATGTTCCCTGTACTGCAAGTTATCAAGATCAAAGACCTTGACGATGTTGGGCATTATTTCCTCCTGGTGCTCAACATACGCAATGCTAGATTTGAAGTCCTTGACTCTATGAGAACGCTTGAAGACAACAATCTAAGGACCTGCTATAACCAATTAGTGGAATCAATCAAGCACCTTTGGAGTGAATACTACTCAGAATCAAAAGTA
Organism: Cenchrus purpureus; assembly: GCA_022644695.1. Lineage (NCBI taxonomy): Eukaryota > Viridiplantae > Streptophyta > Magnoliopsida > Poales > Poaceae > Cenchrus > Cenchrus purpureus. The sequence continues at coordinate 38,355,161 of CP053454.1, forward strand.
GTCATTGAAAACTATGAGATCGTCTCTATCAGTGTCCCAACTCAGAGCAACAAGTATGTACAACCTTTTCCTTTTCTAAGAATTGCTACTTATGTGTTTCAGTTTTTTAACCCTGCCAGTAGACATACATATTTCAGTTTTGGTGGATTTCTGTGTTTAGTAGAGATCCATAATTAATTCTCTGTTTTTTAACTCTGTTTTTTTGAAATTAAGTCTATGTAGTTTCAATCAGGATTTAGTTCAGCAGTTTGATAGCAGCAAGTTGACTGAAACAACTCATTATTGGAATGCCATGTCCATGTTCATGCATGATTAGTTAACAATCCCTTTTGATAGTTGAAAAATGCTTTTGTCCATGATCTAATGAGCTCACAATTTTCAAATACTTTGCTTATGAGGTTCCTAAAAGTTGCTTATTGCATCTTGTCGAGATGGATTCCTAACATATAAAAATGATTTCCTGTGATCGACACATAAGTAAGTTTTGTAGCACTAGCAACACCTGTACTATACATAGAAGTAGTTTTTTGGAACTTTTTTGTAGTATAATCTGATCTATATCATCCTCTGCCTAGTCAAATTTGATGGTGTGTTTCTTGTGCCATCCTGTCAAACTCATCCTGTGCTCAGTTTTTACTTCTGTGTTTATCAATCATGGCTTTTTGGTACTTCTGCTACTTAAACCCTGCTAGTAGAGATCATGTGATCAGTTTTTGCTTCTTCTACTCAATTAACAGTTACTTTTTTTGTACTAACTGCTACTTCTTTTATAACGAACAACTGTTATTGTAACGAACACAACTGCTATTTGCAACCACGATTGCGGTTTCCATATGCTGATGCATGCTGAATTCTGGGATGGACGTATAGTTTGTAATTTCAACGAAAAAGATATGCCCAACATCCGAAGGCTTCTCACATACAAATGGTTTACGCACGAAGAAAATGACACCAAGTGGCAGCATAAATTCTTGCCTAGAAATGAGATATGTCTACAATCTCCATTCAACAACAACTTAGCATACACATTACTGAAACTGTATGCTTTTTCACACACCAGTTTATATGAGTGCAAAAAGCAACTCAATCAGATACATAAATACATATCTATCAAAAAATCAGAAGTGTTTTTTTTCACTTTTCCAACAAGGCGGCCTAAGAATCTATTAGATGTTTAATGTAATAGACTCTAGATAACATGGGATCGCAGGTTTGTGCACAGATAGTCCGCTGCCGCAACTACATATTGAATGCTACTGTTTTTGGATGTTGCTGCGCTGTAAAAGAGCCAGCCATTCAGCAGTAGACAAGCATGTATCTGTTTTTCAGCAAACACTATAAACCAACCCTTATAAGCAAGGTTTAGCTTTATTAGTAATGAACGCCCAACCATGCTTGTTTTGTACAGCAAATTAACATCATAGATTATAGCATACTCATGCAACTTTACTTACTAAGCGAGCAACCATGCTTGTTTTGTACAGCAACTAAACATTATCCAGTACCAAATTTTAGTGTCTAACATCCATGCTTTTTTTCTCCACCACTATTTTTCATGCCTTTAACTGAGCGGGAACTACCATGAACACCACCAGGAACATACTGGCTCTCATCTGGATTGGGGCTACCGTGCACTAGTGTTTGTGCAGCATCTTGTTGTTGTCACTAGGAACCTGAAGCTGATAATAGGATCCCAAAATAGCAGCTTTTGACTCTGCTTGAGTACAAAATGCAGGATTGGAAGCCTCCACATCTATGAAGTCAAAATCAAACTCCGGTGGCAACGGGTTCAAATCCATTTGTGCTTGTCACAACCAAATTTTTGTACCCAGTGTTATGAAACTTAATGCATTTTAACAGCCAAAATAATAAAAACATGAAGGCATGTTAGTATACTAATCTGACCAACTATATAACCATGCCCATAAGCTACTGTCCAGTGTCATGAAACTTGAATCAGTTTACCAACCAGGAAAATAAAAACATGAGGGCATGTTAGCATACTAATCAAGCCAACTATACAGTGTTCTCTCTTTTTTTTGTGTGTGTTGAAGCAATAACCATACTAATCAGTTTTCTTTCTTGCTTTGGTTTTGCAGATTGGCAAGTGAAAGTACAGTCAGCCAGGGGGGTGGAGGGGTGGAAGAGACAAGATCGTGTTTTGCAGCTGAATGCACATATACGCTACCAGCCAGTGAAAATACAGTCAGCCAGGACACAACAACAACAAATCCAAATCATGCAGGCAACCCAATACCAATTATGTGTGATGTGTATGCACCAGGTTGGGAATTTGGTTCTGCAACCAAATCCAGTCTTTCTGGTTCAAAAATCTGCTAAAATTGGTGGCAATTTTCTGCATGGATCTTGGCAACGTACTCCATCTGCTTGGTGATGCTGCTAATGTGTTTGTTTCCACCTTTTTTCTTTTGGGAACGTGTATGTGCGGTGAAAATTCATGAAAGGGAATTGATGTGGATTTGCTTGAACGCACCTTCTTTTTTGCTTCCCGTTGATCTTTGATTTTGGGATTTTTGCCTGCTATTGAATCCCATCGCCCCTGTGTCCGCCTCTGTTCGGCGCTCCTGTTCCACGCCACCACCAAGCGACGCGACAACGCCGTCCAGAAACGCGGAACGCTAGGTTATGTTTTTCTCGCGTTTCTTCCAGATGAAGCCCTGTGTTTTGCCGCAAAAAACGTGGGCCTGGCGTCGCCAGCACCACAATAAAACGTGGGCCTGGGCACATGGACCGTGCAACTTGTAAAAAACCAGCCGGCTGTACCCTAAGCTATTCTACAGCCAGCTGTAAAATAGCCAAGTCCATAAGGTTGATGTCCCAATTTTTCCAATATGCTTTTTGGACATGTAATAATCTAATAACATCCAAGTGTCGTATCACACATGCTAAACACACACACACCCGGTAATGAAGAGTCTTGGTCTAGTATCTTATCCAGAAATTGATTCCTCCGCTAGTAAATTGTTTATTATATTGTAATATATGATTCTAGGTTTTGACTGAAATTATCAGGGATAGGATTTTCTGTTAGGTCTCCAAGCATGACTGGAATCATGGCTGCCTTAGATTACTTGGGCAAGGTTTTTTGAAGGGTCCCGAAGGTTAGGCAACATATGCACAAGCTATGTGATTAAAAGATTTGAGATGCGGAGCACTACAACATCTTGACCATTGTCTTCTTTTGTGGAATGAATCAGTGTATGGATTTGTGAAAGAATATGGTCATCTAGACATGCCTCATAGTTAAGTATTGTGAAGTCGTGTGACTACATACGTGTAGCCACATGCTGCACTGCTGTACGTAAAGCGAGGGAAAAAGTCCAATTTACTATATCCTCACGAATACACTTTAAAGTGAGGAGAAAAGTCCAATTTACTATATCCTCACCAAAAAACTTTGTCCTCCTAACTCCCTAAGAAAAATTTAAGCTGAATTTGGTGCTTTGAACAATTTCGATTGGTCCAATCTACCGATTAATGATATGTTTGTCGTTTTGGTTCTTCAAATTCAAATTGAGTTCTAGGTTCAACTTTATGAGTGGATAGAGGACATGTTGCCTTATGTAAAAAAGGTACAATAAGATTTTTTTATGGTTATTTTCTTACGTTAGGAGCATTTAATATGGAATCTTAGAGATACAAACAGCATGAAAAGTAATTAAGAAAAATTCGTAGTGTATTTTCCTAACATAAAACATCATGAAAAGCAAATGTAGAAGATGAAAGTCCACTTGTATGGGGATAAACAATAAAGAGAAATTTCATTATTTAGTAATTTGGATCAACTGAAATAGTTCACTACTAGATGATCAACCTCCAGATTGCGGTCAGAAACCCCGCTTTAGTACCGGGCAGCTGACCGGTGTCATTTGGCTGGTACTAAATGCCATGCCATTTAGTACCGGCCAAGCAGCCCGGTACTAAAGGGGAATTTAGTACCGGTCAGCATTACCGACCGGTAATAAACTGCTAGCAGCGCTGCGTGTTTTGGAAAGCAGTTTAGTACCGGTCGGTAATACTGACTGGTACTAAATGTATAATTCTATTGTTTTCTATTTCCCTTTATTTGTATCTGTATTTGTATTCATATTTGTAATCATATTCATATTCATATTTGTGCGCAGTTTACATTCGCGTGTAGCAGTAATATTACACATATATATTGATCTAGCATATATATTACAAATATTACACTTAGTACATATACTTGATTTTCACAATTTATATACAACTCAAATGTTGCAAGTATTCCAAATATGCATGTCATCATCGTCATCCCTGATTGGATGAAGTTGACCCACACTTGATCCATCGTAATAAAATTCTCCCTTCGGATTTATGACCTGATCCAAAAGGAATCCACATAGTTGTTCTTGAATAGCCCTGATTCGTTTTGACCGAAGTCAGCAGGGGAAACCCCCACCTATTTTTTTATATTTTTATTCTAACCCTGTTTAATTCGCTCCCACCGGGAGTCAAACCCAGGGCTGCTAGGTGCTACTCGAGTGCTCTAACCACTAGGCTTTCACAATAGCCCTGATTTGTTATTGGGGGAGGGGCTCATTTCTCATTTCTTTCATCTGTCACGTGCAAAATAACACCATCAATTTCAAGAAATTGATATATGTGCAAAGTACAAAGGTCAACAATTGAATGTACGTATTATTTGTTGTTCATTTGGATTTCTCTTGCTAACCATAAAGCTGTGGATGAACTCACAACAGTAGTATCCACATAAGTTGTTGCCATCGGCCTGTCTCAAACACTAAATATGAAAAAATAAGTTAAAAAATGTTATGATGGATTGTTTTCAATTTGTAAAAAATATTGAAATTAAATTCATACATGAAATTTATCTCTGAGGTATAATGATTCCTTGAACTGTCTCGGTTATTTTTTATAAAGCGGGACCATACTCTGCGAAGTGCGTCTATGAGGTTTTGGTACTCGCTTACATCTTTTTGCTTTGGGTCCATCACCGTGATTTTGCCATGATCAACCTCGATAACTATCAACTATCAACCTCGATAACTATTTATTCGGGTTGCGTTTCCCAGTGTCAGGGTGGGGCTGGGGTTCAGGGATTTTCTTGGACTGCGTGAGAAGGCCTTTGTCTTGCATGCAATGCCCGAGGGGTGGCTTACCCCTCGCAGGTCAAGTTTTTTTATACATCTACATAAAAGATGTTAGATATATTTATTATTGACACACTCCCCGTCAACATCACCGGGGTCATCTCGCCTGATCTTATACCGCAATGCCTTGTAAACAAGAGAAGGATCCAATTTCTCATATTTCTTGCCACGACAAAGGATACAATCATTAGAGCATGCGTGTATCTTCTGTACATCCAATCCTAAAGGTCAAACAACCCTTTTTGTTTTGTATGTGCTTGAGGGAAGTTCGTTGCACTTGAGAAGCATATTCTTTACAATTCTCAATACCTCCTCGAATCCCTTATCGGTGACACCATTTGCTGCCTTTCACTGCATCATTTCCAACGTGGTACTCAGCTTTTAAAGGTCCTGTTTGCAGTTGGGGTACAACTTCTTGTGATCCTCCAACATCTTCTCAAACTTCTTTGTCTCATTCGTATTTTTGGAGTCTTTCCGTGCATCTTGCAACACCTGACTTAGTTCATCAACTGATTCATCTTCGGCACAATCTTCTCCACCTTCGCCCAATGGAACATCTGAAAAGGTGTCGCCTTCAGCCCAATCAGCTGGAATATTGTTATCATCATAATTATCTTCTTCACAGTCTTCCATTACAACTCCTCTCTCGCCGTGCTTGGTCCAAATAATATAGTTTTCCATGAAACCCCATCTATATATGTGATCATAGAGAGTCTTTCTTTTTTAGTACTCCTTGTTATTTTTGCATAATCTATATGGACAACACATGAAACCCTTCATGGACTTGTTCATCTCTGCTACTTGGAGAAATACCATTAGGCCATTAATAAACGCCACGGAGTACTGGTCACCGTATATCCATTATCGGCCCATCTGGAAAAACAATTTATTTACTTCTCCATTTGTAAAGCAACAAATATAAACAAGAATTAACTACCTATAACTATCTCTAACTATTTAAAATAAAGCTAAAAACGCCAAATATTAAAACTAACATAACTAACTACCTCTAACTATCTCTAACTATTCAAAATAAAACTAAATATCTCTAAATATTAAAACAAACATAATTAACTACCTCTAAGTATCTCTAACTATTTAAAATAAAACTAAATATCTCTAAATATTTTAACTAACAAAACTAACTATCTTTCTAAATAGAACACACTATCATAACTAACAAATCTTCTTTCCAAATCTTCATGTATAAATGAAAAAATAATCAAAATCTCTAATCTAAAACACAAATTTCTCTAACTACAAAGCATAAATCATAGAATACTAAACATTAGAGAAGAGAGGATTGAGTTTCAAACCTTTACAAGATATTGGAACAACAAAACACCTTCAAATCATGGGAAAATGAGCATCACCTCCCTAGGGTGCCAAGGGAGGTGAAGACTCGAGTCAAATGGTTGAGCTGAGCTCGGCTCGGGAGAAAGAAGGAGAATATATGGATGAAGACTTGGTAGCGGTTGGTGTCACCAGCCAGTACTAAAGTGTGACGATTAGTACGGATGGTAACACCAGCTGGCACAAAGTTGTGCGAAAGCCATTTAGTACCGGCTGGTAATACCAGCTGGTACTAAATGGCTCCCAGGGTCTTCTATCTGTTGCTCCAGCCAGGTCCATGCCGCCATTTAGTACCGGCTGAGGACGCTAGCTGGGTACTAAATGTGATGCGGTGGCACTATTCCTCCTGATCGGTACTAACACGCACTTTTTGTACCGGCCAAAAACCTGACCGGTACTAACATCTTGGACGAAAGGTCAATCCTCCAGTAGTGGTTCCTGGTAGTAAACTGAGCACAAATTTTGTTCGCGGGGATTAATGGATAAAGTAGATTGGTGAAGATAGTAAAATAGACTTTTTCCATAAAGTAACGTACCTCTGCCAAGTACAATTTAAATATCCACTCTCCTCACAAATTCTAGGTATTAAAAAATTATTGAGATGTAAAGTATGGTATTTCTAGACTCATATTATTCCTATGACAGATCAGTCTTTGTAATTTTAAAACCAGTGATTGTTTCTAAGAAATAAATAGCTTCTCCTCCTTGTTATTAGCTCGGCAACTTCGAGACAGAAAAGGTATTCAAAAATCTTAGATCCACTTTTGACAATCGAAAAGCACCCGAAGGAAAGATATTGGAGATCAATGCTACAATTACCTTGATAATTATAATGTGCAATAAATAAGAGGAAATAGCGAGACGAAACTAATTAGCTTGGCTCAATTATAGTGGATCATTGCTTACCTTGACTGGGGTTGTATACGGCTTTGACCTTCATTTTCCAGGGTTCCATGTGCCAAGAATCAAACAATTCCAATGGCTTAACATTGGAACAACATGAAGATGGTAAAATACATATCATTGTCCATATATGTACTCATGTGGTAATCTATATAGGATAGAAAGAAAGGATGCCTCACCACAATGATGGATGGCGGCGGCAGAGTGGCGGAATGGAGTCGAGACCCAGAGGAGGCAGGCCAGAGTCGCTGGACTACTGGGCGTCGCGGTGCAGCCGTGCCAGCCCCGGAATGCAGCATCGTGTCTTGCCCAACCAAGTGCACGGCCCTCGGCCACCTCTACCATACACCTCGTGCTCGCCCATGGCCAATGGTCACAAGGTATATATTAGCATACCATACTGTAATCTGCATCCATAACTCGCATCCGCTCATCAACAGGAACAAAACCACGTTGTGTAACAACATTGATCTGCATAAAGGAGGCATCATTTAGATACTACCCATATTTAAAAAAATCTAAATTCTGATAGCAATCAATTTCATGTACATACATTTTCCAAGCCAAGTCCCTTGGTGAGGGTGCCCTTCCAGTAACTATGAGTCCCTTGGTGAAGGGTGCCCTTCCAGTAGCTGCATCCACCTGAGGACAGAAAATTCCAGTTCCAAGATAAAAGAATATACCGTGTATGAAACCAGCAGAAATTTTGTTTGTTTGAGTTAGACATTATTGTAATTTGTAATTAATCAAAGGTCCACTGATATAAATAATTTTTGAAATGCCTCATTATCCCGTATTAAAAGCAACATTACATTGCCAATAAATGATATTACAAGCATCAAACCACTACATACTGCCAATGTTATTCTGAAATTTACTCTGGCCTACCAGTTTGGTTAATTCTCGCAACGTGTGCATAAAACAGTTATATCTAGGTTGAAAATGCTAATTTATGATAGTGGCATCAAATACACAGCTATCTACTAGTATAAGCCATTCATCTCAATAGAACATAATGATGCAAGTGCCAAAAGATTTGTAGAAACCATCTAAAGTAAGGGCCAGTTTAGTTCCCAAAAGTTTCACCAACAACCCGTCACATCAATCTTCTTTCCACTAATTTGGAGTATTAAATGTAGATTAACGACAAAACTCATTCCACGACCCCTACCTTAATTTTCGAGACGAATCTAACGAGCCTAATTATGTCATGATTAGACAACGTCATGCTACAGTAACCAATCTCTAATGACGGATTAATTAGACTTAATGGATTCGTCTCGCAATTTCCTGTCCATTCGTGTAATTATTTTTGTAAATAATCTACGTTTAATACTCCTAATAGACCTTGAAAGGGGACCCAAAAGTTTCACTTCGCGAACTAAACGGGCCCTAAGAACTGATGGGAAAAAGAAAGTCCACTGTCATTTACCGCAAGAGTCTCCTTGTGTTCTTTCGTCTTAGCATCAATCAACTCAATTAAAACAGGCTGATGCATCAAGAGAGATGCGATCGACGAATTGAAAGTATGAACCCAATGCACATTGATGTTGTTCAAGTACTTCTCCTTGTCCACGCGTGAAATCTTCCCTTTCTTCACTGCACCAGCCAGAAAGAGAAGGGTCCAAATTTCAGTTCAGTTCACTAAGGCTTACAATGCAGAATAAATCAACTGTTCGACAATCCATGTATCCGGTATCTTACTCGAGTAGACCGGCTTCAGGACCTTCTTGGGAGCCGCAGCCGGCTTCTCCTCCTTGGTGGGCTCGGCGGCCACAGCGAAGGCCCTGACAGGAGTGCGCCGACAAAGCGACCCCCGGCCGGTGGCGTCTGTCGCCACCAATGCCGCCGAGGACGCGGGAAGAGAGAGATTGACGAGAGAGAGAGAGAGAGCAGGGTGGGGCGGGGGCGGAGTACCTTCGGGGGCGCAGAGGTAGGTGTAGATGTCGGAGGCATAGGACCCACAGAGCTATGGCTCGGCGGGCGTCTTCGCGGCGGCGGAGGCGCGGGGAGGTCGACGCGGAGGAGTCACGGTCGGGGTCGGCGGCCCCGCTATGCGTGGCGGGGAGGAGGACCCGCATCGCTGGGCATCGGTAGCCTCGGCCATGGTGGCAGGGACGAGGGTGACTAGGCGAGCCTGTGGCCTCCCGCGTGGCAAGCATGGTGAACTTGGCAGAGGGCCTCCTGCGAGCCTACGGGCCTCTCAGAGGGACCACGGGAATGATGGCGGCGAAGGCGGGGTCGATGGTGGTGTGGTAGCTGGCACCGGGGAAGGAGATCGAGAATCGGGAGGGAAGGGAGGAGACCGTGATTGGCGACGGCGATGAAGCAAAGCAATCGGCAATCAGCGGGTCAGGTTTTGATTTGCCAATGCTACGCCCATTGAGATGACAATGAGTGGGACCATGACCACGAGCAAGAGGCAGATTTGCCTAACGGAGGAGGGTGATTAGAATGTGTGGGACCGGTGGGTAGTGTGGAACCGGTGGCGGTGAAAAAAGTTTTGGACAAAGTGTCTCTCACACCCCCCCCCCCTCCACTGGGGTGTCTATTTAGGCCTTGTTCGGCAGCAGGGGTCAAATCCTAGGCTGTTTAAACACCGGCCGGTATCTGGTGAAACCCCTGCTGCAACCCAACCCCTGTGGGTTTAATCCTTCTCTAATCCCTTTCCTCCACATCTTGTTCGGTTAGACAGGAAAACATGATTTTAAACCTGCTAGCTTCCCTCAAAGCTAACATACACTGGAAGACAATGCTTAGTTAACCCATCATCTCAAAATCATTCCAAAGAATTATCTAAAATAAATAGCATTGTCTGCTGATTACATATTTCTCATTGACACAACATTGCAGACAATATTTAAGTTGATTAAATTACACAAATCTGAATTTGGAAGATAAGAGACATGCATGACACCATAATTTAAGCACATATTGCCACACCCATATGCTCCAATGCAGTAATGCCAGTCAAGCATTAGATTGTCACTAATGACAGATGGCTCTCAGTAGAACAGGGAAGGAGCTCATTAGATTGTCACTAATGACAGATTGCTCTCAGACGAACAGGGAAGGAGCTCATGAGGTAGGTTTGACCAAGACAATCCGCCATCCTCCATGTCTACAAGAGAACACAAAGGGTTCAAAGATTAAAATAGTAAATGGACATGACTAGGAAGTAGTAATGTGTATGCTTCTTATAACTGCTAGAATCAGGTCTAGCACAACAAAGCTGCATAAGCATAATTTATACTAGATGATTCCCCGCACGTTGCTGCAGGATGTTTAGTAAAAAATTTAAATATTATTATCAAATGGTGTGACAAAATACTTGGTATAATATTTTTTGACACGACATCAAATTATTTAATTAAATAATACTTGGTACAATACATATGTAGTTGCCTTTGAAATGAAATATATAATATAAACAAAATAAACATAAAGAATTCAAAGTTTCACATTAATTAAGCACCACAAAGAGCGTTATCTTGCGCAGTTGCCTACTATTTGCACAACATAAATAGTAGGGCCAACACCTTATAAATATTTTCCACATGCTAAACTCAACTAAACATATTCAGTTATATGCTTATTTAAGTACCCAAGGTGTGAAAGTAAAATAAAAAACTTTCCTTTCTTCTAACTAGAGGAAGTTCTATTCTGATCTAATTATTGAAGCCCACAACATTCATAGTAATCATGCCACAATAAAGCAGATCTAATTATTGCAGCCCACAAAACATTAATAATTTAATTTCTATTCTGCATAAAGGCTTCTTTACAGGCTTACAGCCACTCTTCACAGACATGTGGTTCATCAGTTAACATGACAGAATAATTTTCATATGGTTTAGAACTGCCATGGTTATATCATTACACACTGCTATAAACGTAACTGGAGAACCACAATCGCCATCTACTACTGTAAGCAAATAAGTTATCAAACTGCTGAGTAATGAGTTGCACATAGTGCAGAAACATAAAGAATCATGTCAAGCTGGAGCCATATCTCTCTAGCTAACATTTTGGCAACATTTATCAATTAGCATACAATACCTACTCATTAGCTTTCAGTCCAATGCTTATCTTAGCACCAATATTTTAACTTGCTGATCATAAGTTGTTCACAGAATTAAACTTAATACAGATGTACTCGGCATGTGAGCAGATTTCGATAACTAACTTCTACAACAAGAAATTTTCATCTTTAAGCAAAAAAAAAACACTCAAAGCTCAAGATTACTAGCAAGTTGCAACCAAAATACCCACGATGCTAAAAACACAGAACTGGAGACACTAAAATTACAGTCAAGATTGCTAGTTGTTAGTTAGTTCAGATAAGATTTAAAACTTCACATGCGATTCATATGCCAGGTGACAAGTTCATAGGTCATAACTAGGCAAAAATCACAGCCTATCCCCAAGACAACCAGCACAGCTTATCTAGGAATGTTAAGCAACTGCCAAAGAGAAACTAGGCAACATTTATAACTATCCATTCACCAATGGAATAACTTTATTTAACAACTTTATCGTCTTCTCCCCAGTCATTGGACAACAATGCACTCCACTAGTTCCTGACCTGTGTGGATTTCTGCTTCGGCCCCAACCACTACCATCTTCAGATTTCAGAATGACACTGATGTTAACAAGTCAATGTGCTTTGCTAGCTGGTCAGTCCACAACGCAATCATATTTCCATGGGAATAGATTATATCAGCCTATTGGGTGAGATTAAAGTATACTGCATGTCTGATATTGCTCTAGGAATCTTTTCTGCATCTTCTTCCAATTCAATTTTAACTGAACAAAGGATATATAATCAGAGAATAGTCGTCCATGGGAACAAATAAAGATTTGGCTGGCTTGTGGTGCACACTAGCCACAATTTCAAGAACTTTACATCTACATAGTTAAGCTACATGAATCAAGAAACCCTAGCAGACAAAGGAGATCGAGAAGAGGCGAAGGACGAGGATGGGTGGCTTACCGGCGACTGCCGGAAGAGACGAGCTGCTGAGGAGAGAGGGTCGCACCGGCGTCGCCGCCGCCAACCTGCCGTGCATCACCGTCGCGGTCGTAGGGGTCTTCGGAGAGGCCCTGCTGCTGCTTCACCTGATCTGCAGCCCGACGGCGGAGATGCGCCGCTGGCCGAGAGATGCGCCGCCACCTCCCTCTCCCCCAGAGACGCGCCGCCGCTGCCACCCTCTCCGCCTCGCGATTTTTTTGCGTCGCTCTGCCCTCGCGCCGCCGGGGTGTGTTCCCACGCCAACGAGACGATGTTTTTTCCCCGTCCAGTGTAGGAGGATGGGAGGGGTTTTGGGCCGGGAACAAAAACAGGCCGGACGTAAACGAATGCGAATTCTTAGCTGGGCCGGTGTCTGACCCTAGGCCGGGGTACCCCGTGGGTCAGGCTGTATTCCCGGCCGGGTTGGGTGTAACCGAACAAGGCCTTAGCGGGTGCGCGCTCCGAGCGAGCGGTGCCGCGTCAGAAACCCCACCCCCCGACACGTGATGACGCTGTTGTTGCTGCTATGCTGAAGAGGGGAAGGAAGGTGGGTCTCATGGGTGTAAAAAAATTTATGTCAATGCGTACATGTACGCGAACCACACCCAGCCACAGGCGTTCTCTTTCTGTGTGTTGTTTGAGGATAATTTTACACAATCTTTTTACACATAAATTTGATGCATATTTTTTATATGAACAATTTATGTGTATAATTTTTTCCAATGACAACTTATGCACATAATTTTTTCGTACCCTAATTTATATGCATAACTTTTTTCCTAACGACGAGTTATGCACATAACTTTGACCCTGACAACGAGTTATGCACATAACTTTTTTCCGAACTAGAGTTATGCATGTAACTTTGACCTTGACGACGACTTATGCAGATATCTTTTTCCGAACGACGAGTTATGCACATAACTTTTTTCCGAACTAGAGTTAGGCTTGTAACTTTGACCTTGACGACGACTTATGCAGATATCTTTTTCCGAACGACAAGTTATGCACATAACTTTGACCCTGACGACGGGTTATGAGGATAACTTTTTCGCTGACAACAAGTTGTGCACATAACTTTGACCCTGACGACAAGTTATGTGGATAACGTTTTTGCTAATGACAAGTTATGCACATAATTTTGACCCTGACGACGAGTTATGCACATAACTTTGACAATATTCGGAACAAAAAAGTTATGAGCAAAAATTGCATGCATAAATCATGAAAAATGTGCCAAATAAAAATTATGTTGACAAATTGTGAGGAGTTATATATATAAAAATTTTGCTCATAAATTATGTAAAAAGGAATATACGAAAAACTTATGTGCATAATTATGCTAAACGAAAAGTTGTGTGCACAAATTCTTTGAAAAAATGTGTGTATAAATTAAGATCATAAGTGTATATATATATGAACAAAAATATCGGCAAGGAATAGAAAATGAAAAGAAAGAGAGGTAGCAGGCAGCCAGTATGGAGGAGTGCGCACTGCGGAGTGGAATAGAAAATGAAAAGAAAGAGAGATGCAGCATGCATGCATGTGAACGGGAGGACATATGTGAACAAGAAAGGCTGAGGTGACGGCAAGGCGAGCCGGTCGGATCGCTGAGCGAGGATTGACAGGTGGGTCGCGATGACATGCGGACCACTGTGAGGAGTGGACATATTTCTTGGTGAGAATTGACATCAATTCTCTCGTTTCTTTATAGTATAGATAAAATATGGTTTTTTGCGTAGTACGAATTCCCTATCTATTTTGGGAAGTTAGAGTGAAATATTGGGCTGAACAAAAAACTGTTGAAATAAATGTGTTTGAGCACTCCCATCCCCAATAGTTGCAGTGTATTATAGATTGAGGGACGGCTAGAGATGCATCGGTGCGATGATGTTAACAATATCACTGCCACTGATGAGATCGATACGGTGATTTGGAGATATAAAATTTAGAAGGTAATGTGGAAAGGGCAATCTACCTGGTAGATGATCCAACTGAAGACTTAGGGGGTGTTTGGTTTCTACAATGATTTTATAAGTTCCGTCTCATCGGATGTTGTATGCTAATTAGGAGTATTAAACGTAGACTAATGATTAAATGAATTCCATAATACCTAGGCTTTTTCACAAGATGAATCTTTTAAATCTAATTAGGTCATGATTAGCTCATGTGATGCTACAGTAAACATGTGCTAAACATAAATTAATTAGGCTTAATAGTATCCCTCCTAAATGACATCAAAATATTCAAGGCTTATTATATGCTCTTGTAACCAAACACCCCCTTACTAACCAGATATGTAATAATTAAGTGAATCTCAGTGCCACGGCGCTTTCGAAATGATGACAAGAGAAGGTGCTGCAAAACAGTACAAAAGCAACTCCAGCACTTTGTCGACGCGGCATTGGCTCCAAGGACGACTAATGTGTGGACGCTTGGGCCCGTTTAGTTTTCAAATATTTCTCCAACCACCGATCACATCGAACTTCGAACATTAATTAGAAGTGTTAAATGTGGATTAATGACAGAATCCATTCCATAATTGGCTCAAATCGCGAGAAATCTAACGAACCTAATTATGTCATGATTAGACCATATGATGGTACAGTAAACAATCTCTAATGACAGATTAATTAGGTTTAATGGATTCGTCTCGCGATTTTTCGTCCATCCGTGTAATCAGTTTTGTAATTAGTTTACGTTTAATGCTCCTAATAGACCTTGCAAGAGGATCCCAAACATTTCTCCTCAAAATTTTTGCAAACTAAAGAGGCTGTGAAGAAATTAGACGGTAGTAGTAGACACTGACACTCACTATAGGAAACTGCCACGAAAACAATCGGCAAAGCCTGTCTGAGTGTCTGTGTCGGGCACTTGGCAAAGGTCTAACGACCGGTGCTGCATTTAACGGCCGGCGCATGTGACCGGTGACGTGATCTTGTTTTGCCGTGTGTTGCATATTTTCTGAGTGTCGTGCTTTAATTTGCCAAGTGCTTCTGCTTCGCCGAGAGTTTTTTAGCCTGCGTTCGGTAAAGCGCTAGTTTGTCGAGTGCTCCATAAAATGCACTCGGTAAACCACCCGTCCCTCGGCAAGCAGCCGGTTTTCGGTAGTGACTGCACAAAGGATAGCAGTCATCACCAGCTAAGGGCCTGTTCTTTTGGTCATAAATGAACAGTAAAAAGTACTATTGACATATCATATCTATCACATTTTCTCTCACAAGAAACACTATTTCAACACTATTCTTTTGCAACTTCATTATTCCTTTTCACACAAAAGAACAGGCCCTAAAGCAACTCCAGCAGTTTGTCGACGCACTATTGGATCCAAGGACGACTAATGGGTCCAGGCTTCCCTTCGAAGAAAACTAGTAGATAGTACTGACACTGCACAAAGATAGCAGTCATCACCAGGTTTTAAAGAGACTCGAACAACAAAGCAACTTGGGCCTTGTTTAGTTTGCTAAAAATTCTAACGTTTTCTCCGCTCTCTCTCCATCACATCACATTAAATACGTCAAAAGACATATGTTCAGAGTATTAAATATAGGTAAAAAAATAACTAATTACACAGTTTTGATTTACTTCGCGACACGAATCTTTTGAGCCTAGTTAGGCCATGGTAGGATAATATTTACCACAAACAAACGAAACGTGCTACAGTGTGCTACAGGAGTTCGAAACGTTGAAAAAGCAAAATTTTCCACCAACTAAACAAGGCCTTGAGCACTTTGTCGACGCGCTATTGGCTCTAAGGATGACTAATGTGTCCAAGCTTCCCTGCGAAGAAACTAGATAGTAGTAGTAGACACTGACACTGCACAAAGGTAGCAGTGATCACCAGGCTTTAAATTAAAGATAGACTCAAACAACAAAGCAACTCCATCACCAGGCTTTAAATTAAAGATAGGCTCCAAGGACGACTAATGTGTCCATGCTTCCCTGCGAAGGAAGAAACTAGTACTCAGATTATCCACGCTCGGTGATCTCTGTACCTTCCTTTAAAATAGAATATTTCTACTTGATCAGCGAGATTCTCTCCATTACTTCCAGTTTTCTTTAAAACAGAATATTTCTGTACGGTCCCACACGTCAGCCGCAATGGGAGTACCTCTCTAATAAACAAACTCCGGCAGGAAAACTCTCTCCTTGTCAATCCACATTATCATGACGTCACGACCGTCCAATTAGAACCTCATCAGCAGTGCCTGCCATTCCCCTCCTGCAAAGCATCGAGACCGGCGGATCATCGCTGGTGGAGGCCGTCACCTTCTCTCCCTTGGCCGTCGCAGTCTGACCCTGCCGCCACTCCTCCCCTCCCCGCTGTGACATGGTGCCATTGATGCTTCTTCCGGGGATGCACTCCACACCTCCACCGCCTCCCCTGTCCCGTTTGTGGTCTGCGCGAACAAAAGTCGATGGTCATCAATGCTCATCAGTGTTCGATGCTCAGCAACCATGTACACTGATGGTGATGAGATTGATACGGTGATTTTTGGATGTATAAAATTTATAAGGTGATGTGGAAAGTGCAATGGCAGATATGTAATTAACTGACTTGCTAGATTTGTAAGTAACTCAGTGCCATATATGGGGCTTTCCAAATGATGTGACAAGAGAAGGTGCTGCAAAAACAGTAAGAAAATGCACAAAGCAACTCCGGCACTTTGTCGACGCGCCATTTGCTCCTTGGACGACTAATGCGTCCTCTCCCCGTGACAAGAAACTAGAGAAAGTGGAAGGATGAGTCATGCTGGGCCTCCCACAAAAGCTGGACAGGTGGTTGTCCCGTCGATCTCCGGCATCCCTACAAAAGCTGCCCACATACACGGCATCGATGCATCATCCACAGCGAGAGATGGAGAGGAACGAGAAGGAGAAGAGTAAGAAGCCTTGGGCCGGCCTCCGCATCCTGGGGGTGGCCGCCGCTGGCGCTGTGGCGGTCGCCGGCACCTTGTTCTTGATGTCGAGATTCAGGGACGGTGCAGAGCACGAGCAGGAGCAGACGGCCGGCGGGAGGACGATGAAAGGGCCGGACACCGGCGGCGAGAGGATCTCCCGCGACAAGTTCGAGGAGGACCCCAAGAGGTACTTCCAGACCAATCGCAAGAAGGGACCCAAGGCCGCCGTTGACGCTTTCAAGTAGCTGTCGTCGACGGGCGACGGCTAAAGGAGTACAGCGCTCTTTCCCGCGTAATATATATATACTAGTTTCCATTCCTTGCAAGACTATATGGTAGTACGGGATCAGGGATCTTGATCATCTGATCAAGGCGAGTGGCTATGACTACCGTATGTCTATACCGGACTTTACAAGGCCACTAGTGTGTGGTAATAACGTTGGGTCAATTGTTCAGCTCATGGCAGCTGCCAGACTGCCAGGCTCAAACTGAATGCTCGGCCTCTTTGTTTTGTTTTGTTTTGTTGGGTTTGCAAGTGCTCGATTTCAATCAACTTATGTTTTCTGCTGCGAAAAAGTATATTTTAACTCCCTTAACTATCGCAAAAGTACAATTTGCCATCATCAACTATGAGCTGGTTTCGACCATGTTACGAAGGTTTTTGATGCCTAGGATGCACATGATTATTTTAAAAGTAAATAAATAAATAAACATCACTATAAGAAATATTGAGAACTATCATTATTTGAGAACTCACATTCCATCCAACCCCTCCGAGTCTTGGATGTTTTTGGACCCGAGACGAATGTAGCTTTAGTCCCTCAAAGGCCCTCACAGCCCTTTTTACTCCTGGTTGGTGATTCCAACCAAAACAAAAATGGAATTTTTAATCCCGTTGAAGCCAGAACTGGAACTTTTTTTATTTTCATTTAGTCCTGATTGATGATTTCAACAGAGATAAAAGCGGAACTATTAATCCCAGTTGAAACCACCAACTACCAAGACTAGATACACGGACTCCGTTTAGTATCTCGGCATTGTTGTTTCGACATGTACTAAGCAACTTTGTAGTTGCAATTTTTCAGTTTAAGTGTTAACACGTCAAATAATGTATATAATTTCAGCTATGTTTCTCACATTTTACCTGCCCTTGTAATTTAAAATTTCATTGTATTCAGAAATTCTTAATTTTTTATTGTCATCTCGAATGGAGACAAATTTTACACAAAACTTGTTTGTTTTAATGAGGTCTACAACTTTGTAGTTGAAGGTTTTCAAATTGATGTCATATTGATGCATGCTTGAATAACAAATTAAAATGTCAGGCAACAAGGATCAAAAGGAATTGAACTTTTCTACTCCGTTGGTAAAACCTCCACCCAAACTTGGTGAGAAATTCGCACTATCGTCATATCCACTCGTAGACAGGTCCAACAAATTGTATGCCTGATTCTTAATTTCTACAAAAGTAGTGGCCAGAAACCTAATCTAGCAAGTTCTCTGCACATAATAATCATCACATGAAGGCGTGCATGAAGCTAGCACGAGCACGCGTGTTCACTGAAAATCTGAAATTATATTGCTCAGGTCATTATTCCCGAGTCCTGACTCCTGACTCCCGAGCGTCCGCTGTTGGATTGATTCCCCGAGCTGTAAGTGAATTCACCTGTTGGATCCACGGACGAGTGCGCAGTCCCCGTGTGGTAACTATTGGACGCCGACGACGAGTGCACCGACGCCTCACTTGTCAACGTCCGCCCTCTGCTACTGCCACTCCGGCCGGACGACGACGTCGTGGCGTTGCTCCACTGGTAACTCCCGCCACCAACGCCAGGCGGCCCGTACGTCGCTACGGGCATCTCCAGCGGGAGTTCCGGCATGGGCGCCTCGAGCTGGAGCACTCTCATGGCCTGCCGGATCGACGGCCGGGCCGCGGAGTCCGGGTGCACGCACCAGAGCCCCACGACCAGCGCGCGCTCCAGCTCGTCGAGCTCGCCGCCGCCGTCGAGTAGCCGCGCGTCCGCCGCCGCAAGGATGTCGCCGCTCCCGTAGAGCTCCCAAACCCACCGCACGAGCAGCACTTTACCCTCGTCCTCCTCCTCGGGGATGACTGGCTTCCGACCGCAGGCGACCTCGAGGAGGACGACGCCGAAGCTGTAGACGTCGGACCTGGTGGTGGCGCGGAAGGTCACCGCGCACTCCGGGTCGATGTAGCCCTTGGTGCCGCAAGGATGTAAACATCACTATAAGAAATCTTCAGAACTATCATTAGTAGAGAACTCACATTCTACCCTCCGAGCATGGGCGGATCCAGGATCTATGTAGTGGGAGGCTCAATTTCTTCCTTCTACCTCTTCTCATTCATGACTCAAATTTGCTAAATGGACAGCATGGGGGTAGCCCCCCCCCCGCCCTCACGCTGGATCCGCTCCTGCCTCCGAGTCTTGGATGTTTTTGGACCCCGAGACAAATGGATCTTTAGTCCCTCAAAGCCCCTCACAACTCTTTTTACTCCCGGGGGCATGTACAGCCCACAGACGACCAGCCGTATGAAGAACCTCAAATTTAGCGTATAGACAGACATACAGACAGCTCATACAACCCACAGACAAGGAGGGTGTCTCTAAGCTGTTTAATACTTTGCATGTAGCTTAGAATCAACTACACATGCATTTGTGTATACCATTGTGTGGCACAATTTAAATCCTTCTTGAGTTGGAAATTTCATGAACTAAAATGTAATTACCAAAGAACGAAATGAGCAAAACAAAAAAAAATCCTAACCTTTCTGGAACTAAAATGTAATTATCATAAAAGGAAAGGATCAAAACAAAAAAAACCTAACCTTATCCTCACAGTCTCTCACCCCCCCTTGATCTCCACCTGCTTCTGCACGCCGGCGCCCGACCGCCCACCATGGGAGCCCCGCTGGCCTGGATTTGGCGCAGGGAGCGGTCGCTGCTCCTCCCAGCGCCGCCAACGGAGGGGGCCGACGACCGCTGCCTCTCCTGCAGCGACCCGCCATGGGAGCTCCGCTCGACAAGGCTGGCAGGCGGCCGCACTTGAGCACCGTCCTACACGAGCCCGTGGCGCACGAGCTGTTCCCGGACGTATTGAAGGAAGGACGCACTGCTCGAGCATAGACCAGTCCACGCCGCGGCCCGATTGGGTGCGTGTGAGCAGATCGACGATACTGCAGGTGGAGCTCCTCCTCCTCGCGGTCGGAGCGCCCATCGCCGCTATGGCCGTGGAGGCCTCCTCCTTGGGGCCGGATCCGACAGCGGTCAAGGCCGAGCAAGGAGGCCCGGCACGGGCGCGGCCATGGCGGGGCCTCCTCCTCAGGGCCAGATCTGGCGGTGGGGTCAAGGCCGGCACCATGGGAGCCCTACCGCTCCTCCCCGCACCACCGCCGGCCAGACCTCCTGGTACTCGCGCGGCTCCTCCTTCACTCTCTTCCCCGGCGACCCCTCCCTTTCCCTCCTTTCCTTCCCCGGTCGCATCCAAGAGCACCAGGAGGTTGTGCGAGTCTCATACAGCTCCGGCCTCCGGGCGGGCGGAGCTGGACTTGGCGCGAAGTACTTGAAGTCTCACACGACGCTTCTAGACTGGCGCCGCACCAGATCTCGAGCGTCGTGGCCTCATGAAGACGGGGCGTACAGCGGGGCGCGTCGTCCGCCGACTGAGAACGGGACTCGCATCGCCTCGCGAGGCGACGGGGGAGCCTTCGGTGGGGGGTAGCGGGGGGTTTTCGCAAAAACATCGGCTCACCGACGGCTCACAGATGACCTATTAATTGGCGTTGTACATGCCTTTAGTCCTGGTTGATGATTTCAACCGAGATAAAAATGGAACTATTAATCCCGGTTGAAACCACCAAATACCAAGACTAAATACACTGACTCCGTTTAGTATCTCGGCATTGTTGTTTCGACATGTACTAAGCAACTTTGTAGTTGATGTTTTTTCAATTTAAAGTGTTCATATGTGTCAAATAATGTATATAGTTTCAGCTATGTTTCCCACATATTATTCCCGCCCTTGTAATTTAAAATTTTATTGTTTTCAGAAATTCATAACTTTTTATTGTCATCTCGAATGGAGACAAATTTTATTCAAAACTTGTTTGTTTTAATGAGATATACAACTTTTTAGTTGAAGGTTTTTGTCTTGAAGTCATATTGATGCTTAAATAACGAACTATCTGAAGGGATACGGGGTGGCTACGCTAGCGCAAAACAAAATTTTTCTACCCCATAAACCAGGAACTACTGCTGTTATAGATCACGGGATTACCACTAGACGCGCAGATGCAGCGGAACCGTCTCGATGTAGACGAACGCGTCGAAGGTAGCAGACAGTGCAGTTGCTCACGTCCTTCTTATCCTTCACGTGTGGCTCGTCCGATCCAAGTGCTCCAGGTGCAGCACCTCCAAGGTATCCACACGTACGGAGAAGGAAGCGTCGCGCGCCGGACTGCTAGGTCCGCGAGTGCGATGAGGAGAGAGCGTGGGCGGCGCGGCTGCTGCTTGAAAGTCGTGCCTTTTCAGGAGGGGTGTGGTCCATATTTATTGGGAGGAAATCCCCCCACACCATCGTCCATTAGCAATATGGGACTAATAGATGGTGTATCCCTTTCAACGCTAATGGGCTTTACAACATTTGTGGCCCATTAGGACTTTTACACCATAATGGATCAAATCCATCTGAGACCACTAGTGGATCAAATCCAGTTGGCTCTAGGGCATATTTCCAATAGTCTCCCACTTGCACTAGAGTCAACTATGCAAGTATATCCATCCTCATTCGGCTTCCAACCCCTTAAGTGTGTGACCCTATAGGTTCACGTACACATAGACATGACTCGAGTACTCCTACTCGACCAATAGTTAATAGCAACCTCTAGCAAGACGTGTCAACTCCTATGCATACGTAAAGATCTTATCAGACGAACCATCACATCGTTTCATACATGCTATTCCTTTTCCCTCACGATATTTGATCTAGCTCCAAGCTGACCTCTCTTTCTCGATACCGTGATACGGATCCTTTAAAAGAGTTAACTCTTAACCCAGCACGGCCATGCATTTCTTGATCCGATCACTCGAGGGGCCCAGAGATATCTGGGCAAATTCCATCTTGATTGACCATGCCTCACAGCATGCTTCCTGACAAACCTGAAAGCCACCTTTATAACCACCCAGTTACGGAGTAGCGGTTGATAGCCCCTAAGTAGGTCAATTCACATCTTGAGTACATGCGACAATCTCAAGTCTAAGGACATAGCGTACACGTTGTGAAAATAGAGAACTACATAACAAAGTCTCAAATTGGGTCAGTCCAGCCCCATGTCATACATGTGCCCACATTATTAGTTGTACATCTCCATGTTCATGACTTGTGAAACATAATCATCAACTAATACATGTGCTAGTCATTAACTCATACTAGGGACAATTTTTGAATAACCATACAAGTAAAAGAGTTTCACAAACAATTCACATAATTGCCAATCAAATACAAGTCGTCTTTCATGGATATTCAATAAAAGAGCAAAGTGTCATGGATACAATAAAATATAATCATCTCTATGATTCCTTATAAGATATGTTTCTAACATTCTTCCACTTGTACTTGAGTTAATCTAGAATGTATCTAATACCCATAGCTCTCATGTGCGCCTCATGCTTAGGCCGTGGAAGAGGTTTTGTCAAAGGATGCAACATTCAACTGTGTGTACTTTGCATATCTTGATATCACCTCGTCTAACGATCTCTCGTATTAGATGAAATGTCTGTAGTACATGTTTATTCTTTTGGTGGTTCCTTGGCTCCTTTGCTTGCGCAATAGCCCCATTGTTGTCACAGTAAAGATCCAATGGGCTAGAGACACTCGGAAACACACCAAGTTCGAAAGGAACTTCCTTATCCAAACACCCTCCTTCACGGCCGCGATGTGCTCGGCTCATTGTAGAATCACCAGTCTCGCTTGGAACTCTTCCAGCTCACAGCACCACCATTTATCATAAATATGTATCCTGATTGCGACTTTGAATTGTCTTGGTCAGTTTGGAAACTAGCATCGGTGTAACCCGTTACAACGAGCTCCTCCTCACCACCATAGACTAGGAACATGCCTTTAGTCCTTCTTAAGTATTTAAAAACATTTTTAACCGCTGTCCAGTGACCCTCACCTGGATCAGATTGGTATCTGCTTGTAACACTATGCGCATACAAAATATCTGGATGTGTACATATCATTGCATACATAATAGATCCGATGGCCAAAGCATACGGTATTCTACTCATGCGTTCCCGCTCATCAGTAGTCGAAGGACACTGAGTCTTGCTAAGATGTATGCCATGTGACATAGGCAAGAACCCTTTCTTCGCCTCTTCGATGTTGAACCTTTTCAACACTTTATCAATGTAAGTGTCTTGGCTTAATACTATAAGCCTTTTTGATCTATCTCTATAGATTTTGATGCCCAAAATGTATGCCGCCTCACCTAAGTCCTTCATCGAAAAACTATTTTTCAATGAGGTCTTAGCGGCCTCAAGCATAGGAATGTCATTTCCAATCAGCAATATGTCATCCACATATAAGATTAGAAATACTACAGAGCTCCCACTTGCCTTCTTGTAAATACAAGGCTCTTCTTCACTCTGAATGAAGCCAAACCCTTTGACCACTTCATCAAAACGAAGGTTCCAACTCTGAGATGCTTGCTTCAATCCATAAATAGACTTTTGAAGTTTGCATACTTTTCCAGCATTGGTTGGATCAACAAATCCCTCAGCTGTGTCATATACACATCCTCAGTCAAATTCCCATTTAGGAAAGCTATTTTGACATCCATCTGCCATATCTCATAATCGAAATATGCAGCTATAGCTAGAATGATTCGAATAGATTTAAGCATTTTAAGTAGAATGTCTCGTCGTAGTCAACTCCTTGAACTTGTCGAAAACCTTTTGCAACAAGTCGAGCTTTATAGATGTGAACATTTCCGTCCATGTCTTCTTATAGATCCATTTGCACTCTATGGTTTAACACCATCCGGCGGGTCAACCAAGTTCCAAACTTGATTGTCACCCATGGAATCTATTTCGGATCTCATGGCACTTTGCCATTTCTCGAACTGGGTCCATCATTGCTTCCGTGATATGTCATAGGTTCATCATTGTCTAACAACAATATTTCGCGCTCTCCCGTAATCATGAGATTGAGCTTATCAGTTGCGCGACGTGCCCTTTCAGACCTTCGCGGTTGTGGTGGTGCTTCTCTTGCCACGGACATCTCAACTCGTTCAGCTACATTAGCATCACTTGTGAAATCTTGCCCAAGCGGCTCATCTTGAACTTCTTCAAGATACACCTTCTGTCTACATTTCTCTCTTTTAAGAAACTCTTTCTCTAAGAAAATGTCATTCCGGGCGACAAACACTTTGCCCTCCGACCGGTTGTAGAAATAATATCCCAAGGTTTCCTTTGGGTATCCCACGAATATGTACTTGTCCGATTTGGGTGTTAATTTTTCTGATTGAAGTTTCTTCACATAAACCTCACAACCCCAAATTTTCAGAAAAGACAAACTGGGAGTCTTACCAGTCCACATCTCATATGGTGTCTTAACTACGGACTTAGACGGTACCCTATTTAAAGTGAAAGCTGCGGTTTCTAGAGCATAACCCCAAAATGATAATGGTAGGTCCGACTGGCTCATCATTGATCGGACCATGTCTAACAAAGTTCGATTACGTCGCTCGGATACACCGTTTCTCTGAGGTGTTCCAGGTGGCGTAAGTTGTGGAACAATTCCGCAACTCTTTAGATGACTGCTAAACTCGTGGCTCAAATACTCACCTCCACGATCAGATTGCAAGGCCTTGATTTTCTTGCTACGTTGATTTTCTACTTCACTCTGAAATTCTTTGAACTTTTCAAAAGTTTTAGACTTGTGCTTCATTAAATAGACATAGCCATATCTACTTAAGTCATCAGTGAACATTATGAAGTATTGGTATCCACCTCTAGCTGTCGTACTCATTGGTCCGCACACATCCGTATGTATGAGTTCCAATAAATCTGAGGCTCTCTCAGGAAAACCTGAGAAAGGCATCTTGGTCATCTTGCCTAGCAAACAAGCTTCACATGTCTCGTAGGATTCAAAATCAAACGAATTTAAAAGTCCATCATTATGGAGCTTCTTCATGCACTTTTCACTGATGTGACCCAAACGACAATGCCACATGTAGGTAGGACTCAAATCATTAGGTCGAGACCTTTTAGCACTTATGTTACAGATAGGTGAACCATCAAGATTTAAAACAAATAAACCATTCACAATGGATGCACAAGCCACAAACATATTATCCTTAGAGATCACACAACCATTGTTTTCACTCACAAATGAATAACCATCCTTCATCAAACATGAAGGAGATAAAATGTTTCGACTCAAACTAGGAACAAAATAACAATTATTCAACTCCATAATAAATCACGGAGGTGTAGTTGCATCGTCCCGACGGTCAACAACAACTCTTGCATTATTCCCCCACGAAATCAACTTCTCCTCTTTCCACGCTTCTATTTCTTATCATTCCCTGTATCGAATTGCAAATGTGAGCAACCGATCCGGTATCAAATACCCAAGAATTAATAGTAGTATCAATGAGGAAAATATGATGTGTAACGTAACATGAAGTGTACACAGGCGGAAGTACACGATGGGGACGGGTGCCCGATCTTCCGTCGTGAAAGATAACTCGTTTAGGGCGGATGTGGCGACCGATCCGGCTTCGATCCAAAGACTGGACCCTGCAATCTTAGCACCACGATTCCTCCGGTTATCAACCGTGTCACAATCCGGTTGACCTCGCCAAGGCTAATCCCTGCTGAAAACGAAGAACACAAGCAAGAACTCGAAAGAAGCAGCTCTCAAAATAGTGACTCTGCGGATGAATGATTAACACACGAAAGTTGGGGTTTCACAAACCGAAACGCGGTGACTGATCGACAAAACTCTAAGCAAAACCCGCCTCTAAACCGGCGGCTACTGAGTTTATGGAGAGGAGGTCGTCCTAGGGTTGTGGGAGACCAGGCGCCCACGACTTAGGCCAAGGGCCCGACTCGACACGCCAAGTTGGCCCAAAATAGGTGGCGCAGCACCTTGTCGTGGTCACACAGCATGATCCACGTGACTTCTGGAGCTAGGACCAGAACCAAATCAACGGTGTCGTCGTCCTCTTTCCAGCGAGTACTCATTTTGACGTCGGTATGATGGAGTTATCGCGAAACCGTGCGGTGTAGGCTGAATCCGAGATGGACGTGGCAGCTGAGTCGGAGACGAAGTCCAACATGGGAAAGGTGGCGTATGTGTGTTCAGCATGGTGATGTCCTCATCATCCCCTTCTTGAATCTGAGTCGTCTCGACTCCTTCACATCATCAATCTCCTGCAAAGGTTAGGAACATACGATGCAAAGTACGAGATATAGACATAGGTGTATTGGCGAAAGAAACATCTCGGGTAAGCATAGTATAGCAAGGTGCATCAGGATTATCACAAAGTTCAGCTTGAGCAGATGTAGTAGCAAGAAAAGCACCCCCTTTTAATTTAATTCCTTCATGTTTAACATCGATTTGATTGGTCACTTGGTTCTTTCTTATTATTTTCAGCAAGGTCATTAAAATGTTTCCTAATAGCAGGTGATAAAGGAAGCAAAGTAATGTCTTGGCCTTTATGTGTGAAGGTATATGTATTAGTTCTACCCTGATGTGCAGCATCTCTATCATATTCCCATGGACGTCCTAATAAAAGCGAACATGCTTCCATAGTACGACATCAAAATCAGCATAATCATGATAAGAGCCAACTGAAAAGTGTATGGAGTGAGTTACCTTCGCCTTACCAGAATTATTGAACCATTCAATGTTGTACGGAGCGTAAAGGTCGAGTTTCCAAACCAAGCTTATGGATCAAATCTGAACTCACCAAGTTGTTGCAACTCGGTGTCAATAATGGTGAGACCACGCCGCTCTGAACGACAAGAAACATGTGGAACAAGTTGTTGCTACTGGGCCTTCGTGGCGCCCTCATGTATGCTCTCTGCTGCGGAGAGCACATGCTGCACAAGAAGGCTAGGAAAGCCGCGGATGCATCTTCGGAGTTAATGCGTTCACCTTGCTCGTATCCGAACCTGCAGCAGTGTTAGTAGCAAAAATATCATCATCTTCAATGTCACTAGTACTTACATAGCCATCTCCATCCGGTGAAGCGATGAAAGCACGAGTACTTGGACAGTCCTTGCTGATATGGCCCATCCCCTTGCAGCGGTGGCACACAATGTGGGCAGATTTACTCGAAGAACTCTTAGCGGAAGTAGGTTGGGTCTTGTTCTGCTGGACCTGCACATTAGACACTTTGCTCACCTCAGAAGAAGGCGTCGTAGCTGCTGGTGGCGTGGAAGAATAGGTAGGCATCGGTCCACCATGGTGTGAAGGTCGTAGGCGTGGATGAGCTCCTGTGTCGTCCCTGCAATTCTTTTTCTGCGAGTATAGCAAGCTGGAACAACTGGTTGGTGGTAGTGAAAGTTTTATAGTCAACAATATCCTGAATGTCACGTCTCAAACCACCATAAAAACGACAAACTTTATCCTCAGGATCCTCAACTACACCACAACGAATCATACCCTTCTGTAACTCAGCATAGTAATCCTGCACAGACATATCTCCCTGCTCTAAACGTTGTAATTTCTTACACAAATCACACTTATAAGAAGCAGGAACAAAACGATCACGCATAGCAATTTTAAGAGCATCCCAGGTAGTAGGTTGTATATTTAATGAAGCACATTCTTGCCACCAAATAATAGCAAAATCTTTAAATTCACTAGTGGCTTGTCTAACTTTATGACGGGAACAAGGTGTGAAGCAAATTTTTGTTCTACGGTCATCTCCCAATCAAGATATTCCTCGACATCATATCTCCCATAAAAGTAGGTATGGTAAATTTAACTTTAGCATAAGGGTCATCGTTACCATAATTATGTCGAGAACCTTTACCTTTCATACCATGATGTTGAATGCAAGAATGCGGCATGCACGGTTCTCACTTGTCATCTTGTGGTCGTACCATCAGGAAATAAGCAGTATCCTCGGGATGGTCAGACATCATCGAAGGTGTCCTCCTCGTCCTTAGTGCCATCATGCTTGGGAGGGTTGCTTTCAAGCTGCTCAATTCTTGTGGTCGTGGAGCAGCTTGTTCACACTCTCAACAGTATGGTTGTTGTTCTGGACCTCCTTAGTGAGCTTGCTCAACTCCTTCATGAAAAAGTCCTTCATCTCATTCTGCATCTCCTGCAATTGACTAGACAACACAGGGAATATCGTCGCATGGTTAAGGATTAGTAAAGACCCGATGCACTATGTGGTGGTTGGCTAATGGAATCACACGCTCACACGTCTTACCAAGTTCTTACCAATGCAAGCAAGGGATGGTACAACCGTGGCTGGTCGTGATACCGTGGAGCACGTGGTACCAAGATTGCAAGGGTCCTTTGCTGTACTGATCCGAAGAATCTGTATGTGGAGCTTAGGATGGCACAATATGTAGTATATGTGGAACAATTATCGAATACAGAGTAGCAAAGTTCAATAAGTATCCAAAGTACAAGTCACAATTGCTGGCTGAGATGTATCCTAGGCGTAGCACAACAAGTTGAACAAAGAACAATGGAAAAGCTCAAAGAACTAGCAAAGAAGCAAGCAATGCACGTTTCACTATTTTTGCTGATAGTGACCTCCAAGAAAGGAATCAAACAACCTGATCTTTTCTGAATTTTTACCACTGAACAATTATCACAAAGATAGAAGCTCACAAAAATTCACCTTAAATAGAAGTGTATTGTGGCCTAGGGAAAAACAGCAAGGTTCACCGAAAACCCTAAATCAACTTGAATGAATTTTTTCTTTATCTTCCTGATTTTTTTTGAATTTTTTGAGAATGCCAAACCTACCCCAAATGGAGTCACGAATCTGCTGTAAAAAATTGAGCTCAATCGGAGCACCGAGCGAAAAGTTATGCCACATCAAGGTACCTCAAGTTACGTTTTGAGAGGCACAACTCGGCAGGAAATTCAGCGGCGGCTAGGGCAAAGCTTCCCTAGTATTTACAATAGGTATTTGCCAGATGATGAAACAATGGGGGGCTGCGATGCAAGGCAAAAAAACACAAGGCGGCTCGCAACCTATCTAGGGCTTGCACGGCGAGAATTCACACAAGGCGGCTAGCGAGGGCAAGTCGAGTAGTGTAGTGGCACGACTTGTAACTGGATGACGGTGGATGGGATAGCGGCGGAAAAACACATGACGGTGCAGTTGAACTACGACCAAGACAAAATCTAAACCAGCAACAAGACTCGACCACGGACACAAACTCAACAATGCGAAACTGAAACGAAATTGCAAGGCTAACACAAGGGTTCTAGGAGCTGAATTTTTTGTAGGATTTTGTGGACTATAGGACGGCGAAATCTAAGCTGGGGATAATTCTGACGGGAATACCTGAGTCTCTGATTACCACTTGATGGGGACGTGGGTGCCCGATCTTCCGTCAGGTGAAAGATAACTCGTTTAGGGCGGATGCGACCGATCCGGCTTCGAGATCCAAAGACACGGACCCTGCAATCTTAGCATCACGATTCCTCGGTTATCAACCGTGTCACAATCCGGTTGACCTCGCCAAGGCTAATCCCTGCTGAAACGAAGAACACAAGCAAGAACTCGAAAGAAGCAGCTCTCAAAATAGTGACTCGCAGATGAATGATTAACACACGAAAGTTGAGGTTTCACAAACCGATAACGGGTGACTGTCGATACGAAAAACTCTAAGCAAAACCCGCCTCTAAACCGGTGGCGGCTACTGAGTTTATGGAGAGGAGGTCGTCCTAGGGTTGTGGGAGACCAGGAGGGGCGCCCACGACTTGGGCCAAGGGCGACTCGACTACACGCCAAGTTGGCCCAAAATAGGTGGCGCAGCACCTTGTCGTGGTCACACAGCATGATCCACACGACTTCTGGAGCTAGGACCAGAACCAAATCGACGGTGTCGTCGTCCTCTTTCCAACGAGTACTTATACGCCTCGTTCGACGTCGTATGATGGAGTTATCGCCAAACTGTAAAGTGTAGGCTGAATCCGAGATGGACGTGGCAGCTGAGTCGGAGACGAAGTCCAACATGGGAAAGGTCGTGGCGTATGTGTGTTCAGCATGGTGATGTCCTCATCAGTACCCTTACTTCTCTTGTTCTTCAAAGAAGCTAGGTACAGCTTGGAGTTTCTTTTCCAATGACCAATTTCCTTACAATGAAAACATTCAGCCTTGGCAGCTGGACTAGCCTTGGGCGCCTGGTTTGGCATGGGGATCTTATCCTTGGCCTTGCCTTTCTTCTTCCAAGAATTGTCCTTCCTTTTAAAGGTCGGCTTGGATTGAATTGCCATCACATGGCTGCTGCCTGCGCCTCTCTTGATGTCACTCTCTGCTGTCTTTAGCATACCACACAGTTCATTCAAGCCCTTCTCCGCCCCATGCATATGGTAGTTCGAGATGAAGTTCCCATAGCTAGGCGGAAGAGACGTGAGAATGAAGTCAGTGGACAACTCCTTGCCCAATGGGAAGCCTATCTTCTCCAACCTCTGAACGTAACCAACCATTTTGATCACATGTGGTCCTACTGGTGCGCCTTCTGCTAACTTGCACTCCACAAAGGTTTTAGAGACATTGAACCTTTCAGTCCTAGCCTGTGTGGCGAACATATCTTTGAGTGCTACGACCATATCGTGCACATGGACTGACTCAAACTGCATTTGCAAGTCAGGTTCCATACACGCAAGCATAAGGCAGCCCACTTCAAGATCGACATCCCATGCCTTCTTGTAAGTGTTCTTTTCAGCGAGTGTTTCATTTTCATCAGGCTCCTCTGGTAAAGGGGTGTCTAGAACCTCTTCCTTTTTCTCAACCTTAAGAATAATTTTCAGGTTACGGATTCAATCCGTATAGTTCGTTCCATTCAATTTGTCCTTCTCAAGTATCGTATGCAAAGAAAAGTCCTTACTAGGTGCCATCTACAACAAAATAATAAATGCAAAATACTAAGACAAAATATCCATAACTGAGTAAAATAAAGAATTTATTCCCACTAAAATCAATATTCCCACGTTGATACTTAGTGATTTAGAATCCACAACTAAAAGTCTACTAGTGAGCTTTTGCGTCACCGCTAGTAAACAAGGTAGATCGGTAAGCAATTTTTTGCTAATCATATCACATATGACTCCTGTTGTTGGGTGACATCACTATGTCTAGGCTCCCAACCTTTATGCCCCAAAGTCCTTAACCGTTAAGATGACTTTGATAAGCAAACCAACACTTATGCGTGTAAGTATCCGATACAAACCCGTCTAGTCAAGGAAAACTAGTGGCACCCTAATTTCATAGACCCACCACTAATTGTACGAGACGTTGGATGATGGCAAGTGTTGGGAGGGCATGTTAACTTAAAATTCCAAAGGGATCGTTCTACTCGTAACATCACACGCAAGAAAATAACCATTGTCGCATGTAAAAATAGAACGGTAAGAACGACATTCACACAGTTGTAACACGGTATGGCCCATTGTCATATGGTGATCTCCATCTCCATTGACCTGTACATCATGTTGATCTCCATCTCCATGATCTGTGTGCGCCATCCTCCATATGATGAGTCCTCCAAGAACTATCTAACGCATGCTATTAATGAAAGTTACACAATCGCGCATTAGATCATCACAAATTGGTGCGCAGGCCATTACATTAATTTTGACAATACATATGGCTCCAGCCGTATTGCGTCTGGCAGTGTGTCACGAAGAAATTACACACATGCATCACATACACATATAGGCCATACCGATCACAAAACCTGCAAAATAAATTATTGCAATTCCGATGTACAAACTAAAAATGCCTGAAAACCCATCTTGCAAGCTGAATTTGGCAAATCTAATTTCGCCGAGACCAGCAATGCTGGTTGATCACATGTGTAAAATTTTCTGTAGATCAATTTTCATATAGAAAACGTCTTCATCCGAGTTAACCACGAAAAGTTATGGCTGTTTTACTGAACAGCATGTTTTCTGATTTTTCCCGGGCCGGTAGCAGATCCAATCTGCCACCGCCACGCATCCCATGCGCCTGACACTTGACCTAGTTTCGATTCGACCATTCCAATTGATCTCCTTCTTGTTGTGACTGGGTTTACGTGTATCACTTAACTCCGATGGCGGAATTCCGACCGGTAGGAGTAATTCGTTACACGACCATCACGGCAAGAACACGAAACCGATCAAAACTTTGATCTACATCTGCATATCTCCATATGCACACATCCCGAATCTAAAACTTAGCAGCTACGGCTCTGGTACCACTGAAGGGATACGGGGTGGCTACGCTAGCGCAAAACAAAAATTTTCTACCCCATAAACCAGGAACTACTGCTGTTATAGATCACGGGATTACCACTACACGCGCAGATGCAGCGGAACCGTCTCGATGTAGACGAACGCGTCGAAGGTAGCAGGCAGTGCAGTTGCTCACGTCCTTCTTGTCCTTCACGTGTGGCTCGTCCGATCCAAGTGCTCCAGGTGCAGCACCTCCAAGGTATCCACACGTACGGAGAAGGAAGCGTCGCGCGCCGAACTGCTAGGTCCGCGAGTGCGACGAGGAGAGAGCGTGGGTGGCGCGGCTGCTGCTTGAAAGTCGTGCCTTTTCAGGAGGGGTGTGGTCCATATTTATTGGGAGGAAATCCCTCCACACCATCGTCCATTAGCAATATGGGACTAATAGATGGTGTACCCCTTTCAACGCTAATGGGCTTTACAACATTTGTGGCCCATTAGGACTTTTACACCATAATGGATCAAATCCATCTGAGACCACTAGTGGATCAAATGCAGTTGGCTCTATGACATATTTCCAACACTATCGTCATGTCCACTCGTAGGCAGGCCCAACAAATTGTATGTCTGATTCTTAATTTCTGCAAAAGTGGCCATAAACCTAATCCAGCAAGTTCTCTGCTCATAATCATCACCTCATGCATGAAGCTAGCACGAGCACGCGAGTTCACTGAAAATCTGAAATTGTATTGCTCGGGTCATTCCTGACTCCTGACGAGTGTCCGTTGTTGGATTGATTCCCCGAGCTGTAAGTGAATTCACCTGTTGGATCCACGGACGAGTGCGCAGTCCCCATGTGGTAACTATTGGACGCCGACGACGTGTGCACCGACGCCTCACTTGTCAACGTCCACCCTCTGCTACTGCCACTCCGGCCGGACGACGACGTCGTGGCGTTGCTCCACTGGTAACTCCCGCCACCAACACCAGGCGGCCCGTACGTCGCCACGGGCATCTCCAGCGGGAGCTTCGGCATCGGCGCCTCGAGCTGGAGCACGCTCATGGCCTGCCAGATCGACGGCCGGGCCGTGGAGTCCGGGTGCACGCACCAGAGCCCCACGACCATCGCGCGCTCAAGCTCGTCGAGCTCGCCCCCGCCGCCGCCGTCGAGCAGCCGCGCGTCCGCAGCGGCGAGGATGTCGCCGCTCCCGTAGAGCTCCCAGACCCGCCGCACGAGCAGCACTTTACCCTCGTCCTCCTCCTCGGGGACGACTGGCTTCAGGCCGCAGGCGACCTCGAGGAGGACGACGCCGAAGCTGTAGACGTCGGACCTGGTGGTGGCGCGGAACGTCACCGCGCACTCCGGGTCGATGTAGCCCTTGGTGCCGGCGACCATGGTGGTGCGCGCGGCGCGGGCGTGGTCGACGAGGCGGGCGAGGCCGAAGTCCCCTAGCTTCGCGGCGAAGGACGCGTCCAGCATCACGTTGCTGGGCTTGATGTCCCGGTGCACCACGCACTACTCCCACTCCTGGTGAAGGTACAGGAGGGCGGAGCCCATGCCGAGGATGATGTTGTACCTGATCGGCCACGTCAGCACGTTCCCGGTGCCGTAGAGATGGGTGTCGAGGCTGCCGTTGGACATGAGCTCGTAGATGAGCAGGAGCTCGTCGCCCTCGTGGCACCACCTGACGAGCTGCACGAGGTTGCGGTGCCGGAGACGGCTGATGATGGTCACCTCGGAGACGTACTCCCTCCTCCCCTGCCTCGACGTCTTGGAGACCCTCTAGATGGCGACATGGAGGCCCTCGTCCTCGAGGAACCCACGGTAGACGGAGCCGAAGCCGCCCTCGCCGAGCTTCCAGTCGTCGGAGAATCCCCATGTCGCCTTCGACAGTTGTTTGTAGGTGAATCTCCGAGGTCCTGTCCCCTTCTTGAACGCATCGTCCATGTCTCCATCTCCTGGTGCGTCCTTTTGACTCTGTTTGGCACCCTTTCTTTTGTGGTACTCACGGTACAAGAGCCACGCCGCTATGACGAGCAGCATGACCATCCCAGTAGATGCCAATCCGGCTATTAGGACTATGTTTGTCGTCTTCGACGTTTTTCTTTCTGTCATTCAGAGAGAAATTCATTTAGAAATGTATTCCTTCTGTCACGTGAGATGAATAGTGCAATTATAGTTTTTTTTAATACAGATCAGTGATAGCATGAAAAAACTCTAATATTCTCATTAGTTGATAGAACTAATCAATGGGGAAACCACTTACCGGCCTTGTTGACGAGAGTGGATTCGAAGGACCAAGAAAGGATTTGAAGGTGCTCGACCAATTCCCCGGTGGCTGCCGAGAAGCCCACCACCGCCTGCTGCGGCAGCCGTGCAGCCCTGAAGTCTACGTGGGCGCTGACGTTGTAGAGGCTCAGCAACCCCGGTTGATCGTCCAACCAGAGCGTCGCGGAGAGCGTGCCCGCGTCGGCATCGTACCTGACCCTAGGGCCGGCTCTGGGGGTGTGCGATGACTGCGCAGGCCTAGGGCCCAGCCCAGCAGTGGCCCAGACTCCGGACACATTTCACTAGACAATGCCCCCAACTGGCCCAGAAACGAGCTCGACAAGCTGCCAGCCGCGTCTCTGTCATCGTGCAGCAGGGCCATGGACATGTTTGCATGACGGCTTTCGTCTTTGTCAACATGCAGCAAGGGCCCATGGACAAGTTTGCACGAGGGCCTTTGAAATCTTTAAGCCGGCCCTGCCTGACCCACGCCGACATGGTCGACCCATTGAAGCACCAGTCAGGAAGCGCCATGTACGCCGCCGACGAGATATTGTTCACGTCCACGCCGACGTGTTTAATTGTGTTGCTGGGGTCCCAGTCGTTCCTCGATGCATCGAACTCAACGGCGACGGTCGGCGGGAAGTCGGAATTGGCCGAGTTGTTGGGGTTGTTGAAGAGCCCGAGGAAGCCGCCATCGGAATCATTCGGAAGGCTCGGGGGATACGTATAGGAGCTGAGAAATTCTTTGGGATGAGCTGCAAACCTGCTGGGCAAAGGTGGTGTTGTGTTGTGGCTTGATGACGAAGTTGAAGTTGGAGGTGAAGCTGGCGATCTTGCCGGTGCTGTCATCCCAGAGCTGCACCGGCAGCCCGTACGCCACGCGCCCCATGCTCCAGATCGTGTCCTTGGTCAGGTCAATCCGATCGCCGGCGGCTGTGGCGTTGGACATGTACTTGAGGTTGGCACTGGCGAGAACGCCGGGAGTGGAGAAGTTGTAGTTGAAGCTAACGGAGGCGGCATGGGAGAGGGTAGTAACACTAACGAACACAAGGTAGGAGAGGCCGAGCCTGAGGAGAAGGTTCTTTGGTACCTGCTTAGCCATGGCGGCTATTTCTGTGTGCCAACAAAAATAGTCAGGAACTTGTATAATCAACATTTATCATGACACCTTTCTTCTTGACCAAGGCCTTGGACGGTCGTCGTTAGTCGTTTTTGCTGATCTTTATATAGGCGCTACATGAGCATGTCGATGGCAAAAGGTTGCCGTCCTGGAATTCAGGAAACGAGCATGTCGATCGACGTCAAAAAGTTGCCGTCCTGGAATTTCAGGCCTTCTTTAATTAGGAAGCCGGTTAGGGAGGAGAATCGCCAGTTCCCCACCCGATTGAGAGTTTACGCTTTATTACGATATATAAATGCGACATCAAATTCGAAAGATCAGTCAGTGTTGGTCTTTGAAGATCGCTCCCCGCTCGGGCGACGGGAGAGCATATCGCGACCCCAACCGCCGCCGTCCCCTTCCTCCCCCTTTCCCCACCTCGCCGCCACCGGAGGGGGCAGCCGGCAATACGCGCGGCCCCCTAGGATGGTGGCGGGGGGCTATCCATCCGGCCCAGCTCGAGGCACGTCCGAAGGGGGACTGCTCGAGGCGGCCTCAGCGCCCCGCCGGTGCTGTCCCCCTCCATGGCCGGATCCGGGCGCGGGGGGTCCGGATCTACTGTCCACCCACCCTCACGAGGTTCCCCTGCTCCCACTCCCCCTTCACCTCCGTCCATCCTACTGTGGTGGTCATTGCCGTCGGCAGCCGTTGCCTCTAGGCTCGGGATGCCCAGATCCCGCGCCGATGGGCGCCGTCCTGCCCGCTGGGGCCTCCCCCGACAGATCCTGGACGGGTGCTCCTGGGGCCGGGCTCATCTCGACCGGTCAAGATTCACCAAGATGTTGTTGCTTCTCGTCGGCTCGCCGGGTTACGCCTCCACCTCGCCGGCAAGGCTCTTTTGCTGCCCTACCGTTTCTCGCTGCTGCCCATGGGGTGAGTGTGAGACATGGGTACCCCTTGGTCCCCATCAAGCAAGCTCATGACTGTCCACGACAATTGGTTCCGGCCCATCAAAAGACTAGCCAACCTGATAGTGGGCCAAACAGACCTGATCTGTGACCCCAAAGACCTTCCAAAAGATTCCTCCAGAAGACCTAGTCCGATACGAGACTTGGCGTGCACTCTAAGACGTCGACACCCAGTCCGAAGATCACGGGATAATATTGTAATCAATTAGAGATAGGTTTCTTGGTCGTAACCGACTTGGACTCTGGGGTCACCGACCTTGTCCGTCAGCCAATATAAGGCAGACAAGGCCGCCCCTTGATGTAACTTCAATCTCGCCATGCCGGCAATACAAACCAAGAACTGGAGGTAGGGTTTCACTCTCCAGAGGCCCGAACTAGTATAAAATCGCCTTGTCCCATGCATCTCGCCGTGATTTTGTGTGCTCTAGCATAACCATCACGTTCTTAGCTCTAGATCTCCTCCACCGAACAAATAAACCACCGGGGTTGACCCCCCCTGTGGACTCCTTCGATCTAAACCTCTGACAGTGAGTTGGCCATGGTCGTCACGGCGTAGAGAGCGAGGGTCCTATGGACTCTGACGCTGTTCGGCTCGGCTGCGTGCGCATGGTCATTGCCTTCATGCTCTTCTTGGCGGCCGCGGCCGTAGTCTTGCAGCCCAGTCACTGTCATCCTTCGCCAAGTTGTGCCTTGGGGTAGGGAGCTCTCCGTCCTTGGGGGCTCATTGGTGACGGCGCGAGGTGCTTGTGACGGTGCTTTGCTTGCCATTGCATTGGCACTCCAAGATCTTGGTTGTGGCCACCATTGTGGACGACCGCGGTGGTGGCGCGGGTACCCCTGCTTCCTTGGAGTGCTTCGTCTTCCCATCTGGTGCTCATTTGTTGAGCCCTGCCTTGTTGAGATCATTGATGTGCGACGAAAGTGCTACACCCGGTGCGTGGGAGGTGCCGCTTGGGGAGGTGCCCAACCTCTGTACAACATCGCTCTTTTGGTATTCTTGGGCTCACCTATTGCTGTGCAGCGACTATTTTGGTGGTGATTTTGCAGCGAAAGCATCGCGTCCGGCACGCGGGGAGGTTCATGCCTCTGCATCAAATCCACCTCTGAGCCAGCTTGCAGCTACCTTCTTGTGCAGCTCCTTGTGTTTCTCCCCGTCTTCATCTGTTCTTGGGCTTGACGCGTCCTTGCTGGCAGGCCTCTTCTGTGGCTTGGTGAGTGTCCTTCCTTGGCACCTCTGCTCCGTCAGCGCGCTCCTTGTTGGTGGCGCCATCAAATCTTATACTGGGTGGTTTCCATCAATACGCCACTCCCCCCAGGGGTTCCTCCCCCTGGGCGGCGTTGAGTGGAGGTAGGCGGTGGAGCCCGGATGTGCGGCGAAAGGTGCCGCCACTAGCTGGAGGGGAGATCGTCGTGTCCGCCACTAGATGCTTAACACCACTCTTAGTCCCCATTCCGTTGATCGGCCTTCAGAGGGAGGGTATCAACGGAGCGGCGTAGCCACGAGGGGTGATGTGGAGGTGCGATGGCCATTGTTAATTGGCGAGCATGTTGTTTTTTGTGGGCTCAGGTGTTGTCTTTCGACTTGTGTTCTGGATGGTCTTTGAACTATGTTGTCTCCCCGTTCTGAGTTAAGTTGAGTTGTGTGGAGTTGTACTCCTTGCTGTTGTAGACGGGCTTCTTGCCCGCAGTAGCCTCTTCAAAAAAAAAAATCTTAATTTGACTCTTATCAACCAGAACTAAATAACTTTCTACTCGTGGCTGTTTATTAGTCCCTCCCTATTCAGGTGAAGTATTTGACGTGAACAACAGTGGGCCGGGACAGCAAAAACACCAAACTTCTCGAGGAGCAGTAGCAGTGGATGTGGTCCGCAAAGCACCTCCGCGCGGGCGGGCCAGGCCCCCCGCCGAAACGCCCGTGTTGTGGAGGTCCGATTCGGACGGTGATTGGCCGGCGAACACCCAACACACGGCATCAGTCGCACGCGTGACAGCGCCACACACACCATCCAAGATCATCCGGCAGCAACCTGGCGACGACCCGGCGGCTAAGCTTCGACGTTCGCGCGGCACGCACACACGGTGAGTGAGAAATTAATTGTTGGATTAGGTGGCGTCCACGTCACAGCGCACAGGCTACTTCTACCTACTGTTGTACTATAAATAGTCAGGAACTTGAATAAATCAAGATTTATCAAGACGTCTTTTTTCTTGCCATGGTCGTGGATGGTCGTCGACCCGTCTTTAGTCGTTTTTGCTCATCTTCCTACGTGCTACGTGATCATGTCCACGTCCAAAAGTTGCCGAATTCCAGGGTTTCTTTTTTTTAGTACGAATTCCAGGTTTAATTTTCTTTAGGAACGAAGCTGATCGCAGCCCAGCTGTTGTTTGCTTCCTCAGTTGGCACGCTTTTGAAAATTTGGCGTATCCAGGACACGTCATGCTCAGCAAGCGGGCGAAACGCGGGCCGGCGAAACGTCCGCCAAAGTCTTGGCGCACCATATGCAGAACCTTTAGCTGACGTGTCAAATATCTGTTGGCTGCTTTATTAAAAGGCATACTCCTCTTTCTTGCTTTAGACAGGTAGCACTCGTGGTACTCCATTTACATACCTACTACTAGGTCTATGCCCGTGCGTTGCTACGGGCTAAATTTTTTTTGATAAAAACAAATAATTTATTAGCATTGTAAATTTATTTAAAATTTGAAATTGGATTTGGATCTGTACCATTAAAAGATCCCAAATTTAAATATATACCATTACAAGTCAATGACATGTGGGGTTCACATGAGTCAATGACATGTGGGGTCAATAATATAAATCTAGAGGAGCAGGCTCTTAAAATGCAAAACAGATATCAATATGAATTTGAGATATGACCCAACATTTATCTTCACAGTGAAAGTTCCCAGGGTGTTCCAATGAAGGTCTAAGTTCTAGCATGATGTTTCTAATTTCTACTGTGGATTACCTATGCGGGTTGTGGAGGCAGAGGAGACAAATCTAGGGTGCGCTCGAGTGCTCGAGTGGGGCCGCCGACGAGATCCCCGAGCTCGCGGGACGTGCACCCGTCCAACGGGTAAGCATCGGGCGGGTGCTCCGGCAAGCTCCGCAGCGGTGGAGAGGTGGTGGCCTCGGCGAGCTCCGCCACCATGGGGCGTGGAGGCAGCCCCCAACGAGCCAGGGGCGACGTCGCTCTCCCACATGACTGGCGGCAAGCCCATGACGACGACGGCGAGTACTCGGGGAGAGCGACGGCGAGCGGCGTTCCTCTGCCCGGAGCTCCCCTCTTCCCTGTGTCGCTGCCCCCCTGAGCCGGGTTGACCGAGGCGTGGGGGTATCGCGAAGGAGGGAAAACTTGGCCCCACCTGTCGGTGTGCGAACCTGCCCGTGGTTCTGCCAGCAAAACGCCGAGGGCAGAACCACGGGGTGGCGACGTTGCCCTTACAGTCTTTTTAGGGGTAGAGATATTTTTAGGGGTAGAGATATTTGTCCCACATAAAAAGCTCAATAGTCAAGATGAATATTTTAGGTACAAATGAGAGTCCCGGCTGCTATTTTTTAAACTTTGTCAGCTTGTGAGCTTTGAGACATGAAACGTTGGAAGTAATAAAAAAAAATGAAAGGAGCTTCTGGTTTGTTCCACACAGCCGCACGTTCCTTATCCTCTGCGTTGAAAAAATCCTCCGCACCCTGCTTCCGCACAGCTCGCTCAGCTTCCATCGCCGGATTCGCCGCCGCCTCGCTCGCTTATGCTGCTCGCCCCTCGACCTGCAAGTGTTCCTTTCACTTCTTCCTCATCCATCGCTCCTCCATTTTCATGGCTGGCGGCGGTAGGGTCCACGGTGTCATGGCGGGCGGCGTGCAGATGGCCGACGGGTTGTGGGTGATGGCGTTGATGTGTGGCTGCGGAGGGTGTCTCCACGGACGCTGTCGCGGTTGCGGCCACGTGAGGCGATGCTGAACCACGCGCCGCCCCTTTCCTCCACTCCGCCGGCGAGCCGAGGCTACTCGTCCTCCACTCTGTCGCCGAGCCATACGCCGCTGCCCTACACCTCTTCATGCGGGGCCTACCACCTACACCCCTGCCGCTCTTCTCCCTCTCCTCCTCCCCCACCTCCTCGTTCTCTCTCGACTCCTCACGGGCGGCAAGGCGGAGAGGAGGGCAGACCCACCCTCTTGTGGCCCTCCTCCCGGGCGCCCGACGAAGCTCGGCTCCTCCGACGGTGGCACGACTAGCATGGAGCGGTGCCTCGAGCTCGTCACCGACGGAGCGCGGACCCGGGACGTGAGTTTGGCTTGCTGTGCGGCGTCCTCCTCGCCCCTCACTCCCTCCGCCCGGCCCGAGGATGTGACTGGGGCGGAGCTGCAGCAGGAGCAGTAGCGGCCTCCTCCCTCCCTTTGCTACGGCGGATCTCCCTCCTCGGCTCGCGCCATCCCTTCTCTCTCCTCCTCCCGACCATCCCCTTCTCTACTCTACCGACGAAGCTCGGCTCTCTCGGCAGCAGCCTGCACGGAGGCAGATCCACATGCAGCCGGCCATGTCGGGCCGGACGCTGCTAGGTAGGCAGGCGCGACGGCGAGCTCTTCCCCCGCTGCCATGGTGAGTCGGATGCTCGGGGTGCCATCTTCCTCTCCTCTCTCTCTCCGTTCCCCGGCCTCGCGACGCACGGAGATCG
Source organism: Cenchrus purpureus (assembly GCA_022644695.1). Classification (NCBI taxonomy): domain Eukaryota; kingdom Viridiplantae; phylum Streptophyta; class Magnoliopsida; order Poales; family Poaceae; genus Cenchrus; species Cenchrus purpureus. The sequence continues at coordinate 38,396,939 of CP053454.1, forward strand.
AGGGAGGCGCACGGACGGCGGTTGGGGGACGGACTCGGGGCCTCGGGCTTGGGCGGATGAGGGAGGCCCCACCGCTTCTGGCTGGAGGAGACGCCTGGTTCCGCCAGCAAAGCGGACCACGGGGTGGAGACGTTGCCCTTACAGTCTTTTTAATGGTAGAGAAAAGAGAATATTATACCCGGGTATCAAGATTCTGCAGTAAAGCACTAATTTTTCCGCACAAGTAATCCCCTAAATCTCATACTCCATTCCAACTACCAGCTGCGGGCCCCACAACTACCAGTTGCGCGCAGGGCCTGCCCCCCTGTTGACACCATTTTTTGGAAAAACAGGTCAAAAAGGATAAGGAGAGGTAACCGATGAAAACAGAGTGCAATCAGCTGATTAAAGGAGAGAGAGAAGGATGGTCGACGGGACTCGCCGATGGTCAAGGAGGTTCAACCCTGACTGTGGGCCAACAAGTCAGAGCGATCGGCCGATGGCTAACCAGAAGATCGGCCGATGGGCGTGAAGAAGGCGGTATTCAAAGGGATACGCCAGATGGAAAGTACGGTGGAGGTGGGTCAATCTACAATTGGCGACGGGTCAAAGAGTCAGTTTTAGGAAGTTTTGACTCCTGCGAGAGTCATTTTCCATTTTTAGTAGTTTTTTGTCTTTAGATGCAAGTAAGCAGTGCCGTGATCGGCTAGGAGTCGGGGTTGTCCTCGGGACATAAATAGCGGCCCTGCGTGGTCGGAAAAGGTGTACACACCAATATCAAACAAACCGCCTCCGGGCAAACCCTTTACTTTACTGCATCTACTTTACAAAGATCTACCTTACAAAGATCTACTTTTCGGCGACTTCGCCATTGCGTTTCCCTTTTCTACAACGCCGTGCTTGAGTTCGCTGCATCAACTGACCTCCGCAAGCTTGTGAGTACCGCTTACCGAATAATCCTAGGCTTTAACCTCCCGCATCGACGAGGTTTCGTCTAGTTCTTTATTCACCCCTTACCGGTATTAGCTAGATCTGCAAGTCTTTGTACCAATTCTTGTGGTTTTAGCTATTATCATTATCCTCCGCTCGATCTAGATCCTATCGACTTCTAACACCGCAGGCCGATTCCGACCAAATCGAAGCGGCCGACGTCCACGATCGGCCGATCCACCGATCTATCTATCCGCATACTGCGCCGGTCGCCGCTCCCAAGCCGATCCCGCTTTATCTTGTATCGGCCGATTGGCTGGTACACGTGTCGCTGAAAGGCCATCGGTTCTCTAGCCGATCCCTAATATTTTCCATTGTCAATCAACAGTCGATTGGCACGCTCGCCATGCACGGGAGTCACGTGTGCGCTAGCGGAGGTGACGTCCTATTTTCGCGGCAACACACTTTTGGCACGCCCAGTGGGACACGAAAAGGTCAACAATGATGAAAACTAAAGACGGTCCTCATGAAGTTGATCCGAGAACGTCAACCAATCACCAAAGATCACCGAAGACATAAAGCCGAGCTCGATGCTCACATGAAGCATTATGAAGAGCTTTGCCTGGCATCATATGGTCAGACTAAAGGTGGAGTCTTCAAGAAGAATCCTTTGCCAATACGTAAGCAAGTCACCTTCTCAGCCGATCCTAAAGGACTTCAAGACATGATGACCAAGGCGATGCATCAAACAATCATTGATCAATCTAAGGTATTCGCAAACACTATTCAGAATGCCATAATTGATGCACTCAAGCAAGGAGCAGAAGGAGGATATCTGGGGCCTGCATATTTTCAACCAAGGCGAACTCCTCCAATGTTCCAGCAAGATCAATCAGCTACACCGCCGATTGATGATTCAACAGTGAACATTACACCATCTCCACAAGCTGCTACTGGTTCCTCATCGGACGTCGATTCGTAATCAAAGTGGTGATGGAAAAGCTAAAGACCCCGTCTGCACAACGCCAACAAGCAATCCAACGCCCGTGATCGTGCTTCGTGTAATCAGCAAAAATATCCTGCGATGAGAGATCAAGACGGAAGGCTTGCAGGATGGGATTTGCCTCGTGATCATTTTGAGACTGATATCTCAAATTTTCTTGGGCCTCAGCTTGAAGAAGTTCCGGAAGTAGTACCCGCATATTACCAAGCCATGTTTGGAGGTACTCCAGGGGACCTGCACATGAATGGGGATGGAGTTGAATTCGTCTACTTCAATCATGGGAGCAAGAACTTTGAGAGAGTCAAGATTAGCCCAGCTCATGCTCATATGGTCATACCAAGAGAAAAGGGCTCCTATCCCACCTCGTGAGGCCAAATCCCACTCCACCTCGTAGATCGGCTCAGCACCGATACTGGATGCCTGCAAACCGCCCATTACAGCAGCCAACGCTTAGGATGCCCATGCATCGCCCCACTTCAACAGTCAACGACAATGCAGGTTGTCTTAACCCCGGCTAATACAGTGGCTCATACAAGATCATCGCCTCAGTAGCCGATCATCCAAGGGGTAACAGGACAGCCAGTATTTCCACAAGTGGATTCTGCACAACTACTGCAAACATTTCTAAATCAATTGGCTATCTCAAGCCAATCGAATTTGCAGCAGCCAACTCCATCATTGGTCACCGATCGAACAAGCTCCACCTGCTTTCAAATGTGCAAGGTTCTTCCGAACAAGGCGAATAGTACCAAATCCACAACCAAGAATCTTAGAAGAACGACCTCCAGAAACTCCAGCTGAAATACAAGCAATTGAGCAAGTGTCTGCTGAATTGAAGTCTCATGTGAAGCAGGAGTTGATCGACCACTTCTCGGAGATGCTACTGAAACAATATGGGATAAAGCCCAAGCAGCAGTCTTGCATGTATGCAGACACCGTATCCTCCGCTATGATCGAGATACCGCTCCCGCCAAGATTTAAAGTGCCAGACTTCACCAAGTTCTCTGGGCAATATGAAACATCCACTATGGAGCATATCACTCGATTTATCATCCAATGTGGAGAAGCAGGGAACGTTGATGCACTAAGGATACGACTATTCTCTTCATCTCTGTCAGGGCCAGCATTTTCATGGTTCACATCATTGCCAGCTAACTCTACCATCAAGTGGTCCGATTTGGAACAGCAGTTCCGTAACTACTTCTTCTCTGGCATCCATGAGATAAAAAGATCACCGATCGACCAGTGCTCAAGCAAAGGAACGATGAAACAAGAGTCGGATTGCTCTTCAAAGATTCAGAGAGGTCAGAAACAAGTGCTACAGTCTGAATCTGGGAGACAAACAATTGGCTGAGCTATCTTTTCAGGGTCTCTTGCCGACCTTGAGGGAGAAATATGCATCACATGACTTCGAGAGCCTCAGTCAGTTGGTCAGTCGGATGAGTCAGGAAACTACAAAGTCATATGAACCTAGAAGAAACTTTCAAAAGAAGGTGTCTTATGTGGACTACTCTGACTCAGAAGATGAAGACAATATGATAGGGCTCGCAGAGTGGGTCAAAGGCAAGAAGATAGTGTCCTGTCCCTTTGGCAAGAAGGAGCCCGAGAAATTCGGCTTTGATATCACTAAGGCCGATAAGGTATTTGATCTGTTGCTTCAGCAAGGGCAGATTAAACTATCCCAGTTCCATACCATACCATCTGCAGAGGAGCTGAAAAGAATGAAGTATTGCAAGTGGCACAATGCAACTTCGCACGATACCAATGATTGCAAGATCTTCAAACAACAGATCCAATCAGCTATTGAGCAGGGAAGGCTTAAATTTGAAACTCCTGCCAAAGCTGAGAAGCCGATGAAGATTGATCAGCACCCCTTCCCAACTAACACAGTTGAGGTGTCTAGCAAAGGCACGTCACAAATTAAGTTGCTGACATCTGATTCGGCTCAAAATAAAGGAGACGTTGATCCCAGAGTACAAGTAACCTCTACTGATGTCAAAGGGAAAGGGTTACTACTTGAAGAAGGAGACTCAAAGCCACGCAGACCAGTCACATCCCAGATGTTGATCAACAAGTTCCAGCGCCGACAAGAGAAAGCAAGAGGAAGGGAAGAGTGGGCACGGTGTAATGAGGGACATTGGAGATGTCCGTTCTTCAAGTACTGCTGGGAAGAAGCAATCAAACTGTCGATGGCAGAAAACTGTCCAGAGTGCAATGGGGCTTACAACAATAGCAACTCATCCAAAAGGGTTTGCTTTGATGACAGAAGACCTTCATCCAGGGATCACCGTGAATTCAGCAATCAACGGGTCTCAGTCCATGATCGGCTGGGGGGGCAAAGCCAGCGTCCACGATCGGCTGGGGGGCAAGGCCAGTGTTCATGATCGGTTGGGTAGCCGAGTCAATAAAAAGTCAAACAATCGGCTGGAAGAGATAGCCGATTCTCTAGTCCCTGATGAAGATATCATCGAGCGCGAACGCACGCTACAACTGGATGATGAAGGGTCAAGCCAAACACGTAAGAAGCCCAATCCACAATGGTGTCCAGATGGTTTGACCAAGTCCCAGAAGAGAAGAGTCCAGCCACGCGTCGCCTAGAAACGACATGAAGAAGCAGAGGCGTGTCTGGACAAGAAGAAAGTTCGGTCTAAAGTTTGGCGCCCAAAGCATAAGGCCGATGAAGCAAAGGACGACAAACCACACACTAATATAAATATGGTTGTCTTCCTACCAAAAGAGTTCATGGCTCCAGTGGATTCGGATCTGTCCGATGAAGAACTTGGCATGGCTCAATTGACACGAACCTAGACAAGCCATCTTTGAGAAGCCGGATGAGAAGAGACAACACTTGAAGGCTTTGTTTCTCAAAGGATTTGTCAATGGCAAACCGGTCACCGTGGATGCTAGTGGATGGAGGAGCAGCAACAACCGATGCCATACACAATGTCGCAAGATTGGGAAATCGATGAAGATTTGACCCAAACCGACATGATGTTGGTGGACTTCAAGGCAACGTCTCTCCGGCTCAAGGAGCAATCTGTGGAGCTCACCATCGGATAAGACCCTTCCGATCGCTTTCTTTGTCATTAAAGGAGGGATCTTATAATCTCATCATTGGTCGGGATTGGATACATGCCAATTGTTGCATACCATCTACAATGCATCAATGCATCATCCAATGGATCGAGATTCATGGAGGTGGTCAAGGAGAAACCTCCTTGGAGTGCCATGCTAAGCACAAGGATGGACTTATTATCAAGTAAGTGCATATATCCGGAAAAGCACAGGGATACCAAATATCTCAGAGTGTCTGATTTTGGACTAAAGCTGGTTCAAGCAGTCGGCTCTGATGATGAGGCTTAATGGATCAATTCATTGAAAATGAAAAGAAGCTTGGGCTTGGAATCACAACAGCCGATGAATTGGTTACCCAAGTACATCAACAGTTCTACAAGCTGATTGTCTTATCGTGCCTATCGGCCGATTGAGTTTTCGAGCTACAACCGATTGCAAATGTAATCGTAGAATAGCCGATATCTGTAAAGAATCGCCTTTAGTACAAAAATGTAAAACCGATGTATAAGATCACTATATTCGGTTATAGCTGATACATGTATCGCCTTCAGAACAAAATGAATATAATTTTCATTTCCTTCTGTTTTGAATTACAGCAATGATATTACAACTCAGAGCTACAAATTACATGCTTTTCAAAAAGTTACAAGAGGTGTGTTGTCCTAATCTCCAGTATGATGAGGATATTGAATCGATGAGAGAAGGGCACAAGCGAAGAGGAAACGGAAGATTAAGATCTTCGCCAGGTTCTGCAATCTTCTGCCGAAAGGAGCCCGAGTTGATGACCAAGATGGCCGTTCCTTTGGCATGCTCTTCCTCTGATAAATGTGTAGCAAGACACCCTACCTGTCTCCTGCTCCCAAAGCCAGATCCTCACAAGGATTCTTCTGGCTATGATGCCTCCTGGATTCTCGAAAGGAGGCAAAGAAGAAGAGGGGTCACTACACTACTTCACAAGAATTCTTCTAGCTATGAAGGAGAGAAGAAAGAAAGGAACAGTCATACAGCAAGAGCCTGTAATCTATCTAAGTTGGTTGCGCCATGGCCGATGAATGGGTTTCCTCATTGAGCTTCAGGCCTATTTATAACCTCAAAATTCAGAAGGGATAACTACAAGAGGGAATTGAAAAAGGAAAATGAAGAGCATCCGATGCAACAAGGCAGAACAGTTTCCGTGAAAGTCTCAGATCGACAAAGGTGCATGCAAAGGATGCTTCCCAAAAATCGTGGGGTTGGCTTTGAAAGAGATTGAATAATAATGTGTGGCCCTACACTAGACTCCGTAAGAGGAGACTATCTGATTCCTCTCCCTCAACATTTCCAAAGAACAACGACAAGCTTTGATGCATCATTAGTTACAAGAAATCTTCAAAGAGAAACTTGTCAAGGAGTGGAAATAATTGCATTTTCCTCGAAGCACTCTAAAGAGGAACATGCCTCTTATTCCTAATGGCTGATTTGGTCCGTCTATAGTCAAGATTATGATACATGGAGTGGGCTACCATTTTATATAGAGAATAGTGAACCAAATCATAAAGAGCACCTACAAATATGGGTGGAAATTCATTGCTGAAAGATGGTGCTTAAGATAAACATCCAGAGGTGGTGATTTTCATTCATAAAAGGCTGATCAAATTGGCTTATAGTACATCAGAGTTTAAAGGAGGCTCTTGGCCTTATCTAACTCTACCCTAGTTTGTGCTATTTCTTCACCTATGCGGTCCAGTTCTTGAAGAAGAGCTGTCCTCCTGGCTTCAAGGACCTCCAACTTCTCCTCCTTGTTGGCAATCACCAGACGGAGACTATGTTCTTGTCTAGACAGGTGGTTCGGCCGATTTGCACCAAAAGCGTTGATGCTCGAGACGATCTTCTCCACAGTATCATGATTTGGGGACTGAGGAAAGAAAGGACGTCAGGGAAAGAAAATCGTGAAAACAAAAAAAAAAGAAGGAACCAACCTGATTCACAGAGGAGGAGGAAGAAGAAGAAGCCATTGCAAAAGAAAAATGACAGTTCCAAAAGACTAAAAGAGGCTAGCAATATATAAAGACCGATTGAAATGTTCGGTCAAAAGCATTCAATGTGGAACGTTGGAAGTTGGCCAGTAAAGGCCAATCGCAGCTTACAAAATTACAAATAAAGTTTAAACTATGCCTAAAAAATGGATGGCATTGATGAGATCCAGGCGCAGCTGGTCAACCGCTTCTATCTCCTAACGATCGGCATCACCAACCAGAATCTGTTCTTGTCCACGAGAACTTGAGCTTGGCGTGCAATGAATCCCTCTGTCTTGCATGGCAGCAATGGTGCTGAAGTTCATGAGCTCGTTCTTCGCTTTTAAGTCCTGATCAATTTGACTGAGTTCTTTCATAAGATCAGCATGACGCCTCTTCAAACGGTCAATACTGTTGACGATGCTAGAGGGAGAAGAAGCCAGAACTTCAATTCTATTGTCTAGATCGGCCATCGCTATCGGTTCTCTCATTCCCGAGTAAGTTGCTCTTGCCTTCTTTCTTCCAGATCTTGGGCTTCACGGACTACGAGCTGCCAGTTCTCAATGAAAGCGACTTGGAGCATCTTCGTTTTAAGTTCTCTAGGTAGCTGACCCTGAATTTGTTTAAAGATGGCTCTGATCGGCTCGACATCTTGTACAAGTTGACCAATATCCTGGTTTAGCAACGGCAACACCTCGGTCAGCTTGGTTCCTCATCAAGAACGTGGTCTTTTGGAACCAACCTGATTCACAAAGGCCTTCACCTCATCTGGGAGAATAACTGCCAATGTGCCCTGAACAGAAGGCAAGTTTGTTAAAAAACCTGCAGAAAAGGCAAAAGAGCTAAAGATGTGAAGAAATCAGGAAGTTTACCTCTACAGTGGAAGGTGTTGCTCGAATCTGGGTAGTCAGATTTCCAACCGATGATGATTCAGGGACTTCAACGATCGGTAACTGTGGTTAATCATGAACCTCAGATAATATATTGACAGTATCCTAGAACAAAGACAGAGAGTTAGAAGATGAAAGTGATAAAGAAACAACCAACAGAGATTGTACCTCAGCTGGTTGAAGATCGGCTTGTTCAAAAGGACGCTGAGGCTGACCAATAGGAGCATCTGAGACATTGACTCTTTGAGGATCAGGTTATTCAATCAAGACATCATCAATTGGATTCTCCATGGCTTTATCCGACTTAGGTTGTTCAGATGACTCAATCAAGATATCATCGGCTGGGACTTCTTGAGTTGGCTCCAATACTGAACCTCTATCAGAATCAGTGACATTGGCCTGTCCTGATCGTCCAATTAATCCCGAAGACTGTGCAAAGGAATGGATTAATGAAAAATACGAAAAGAAAAGGGATGAATTGAGCAAAAGACATACCTCAAAAGCACCTGCCAGTTTTTCAGCTAAGTCGGGGATGTCAACAACCATAGAGTCAGTCTTCTTCTTCTTTCTGTGAGCAAGAACTTTACGATGGATATCTTTCCTTTTGAGGGTCGACATAAGCAAATTGTCCGGAGAAGGATTGATCTTTGGGCCCTGCATGACTGAAGAGATTGAAGGGGCATTATAGCCAATATATGGAGTTCGTCTTGGTGGCCAATAATAAATCGGATTGCCACTACGCTAAGGGGCTCGGTGGTTTCATTTGAAAAGGAAAGGGAAACAAATTAGCATACTAATCAGAATATGTTGAAAGATATACAAGGCAGTCGAGAAAAATACCTCATCAGCCGATGCCACATAATCAGGATCCGCATAAATCTTTGGGGATACAGAAGAGATGATCATACCATTCTGCCCACCAGATATTGAAAAGAGGAGAAGAAAAGCTAGAAAACTTCTAGGAATCAAGATCAATGGTGGCAGAATCAGGAACTCAGTCCAGGAGACGCCGGTAATGCATATTATCAGGAATGATTTCCCGTGGCTTGATCAAATCAGAGAAATAGAGACCAATCGGTAACTGACCAAACCCCAACTGACGAGCACTCGTTGAGGGGTTATAAAATTCATAAGTAGCCGATTGATCTTTACCAAAGACGCAAGCAGGAAGAAGCCCTGGTTTGATTATTTCTACAAAGGCAATCCTATTCTCATCATCTCTATGAATATCATCAAAGCTGAACAAAGTCTCAAAGTTGTTATCATCGTCTCTATACGCAAACCAGATGATGGATCCTGGGTTGAAGCCAAGATAAAAGCTCCTAAAATGTTCTGCTATGCGGGATGGAGTCTTCTTATGTCCAGGAAACATAGAAACAGCTTCTCCAAAGTTCATGCATCGGCGTTTGACGATTGGAACGCCATCTGGTTGGTCTCCCGGAAAACGCATGTTAAAAATATCTTGCTCCAGTTTATCTCGAAGGTAAATATTCAACCACATGTTGATAAACCACCAAGGACCCCCTGGAGTACCTATTGGGGAATTGGTTGACAAGTTGACAGCCACTTGATGAAGGAGATTGTACACAGCCCCTAAAAGGTATTTGCCAAGAGGGATGGAGGAACCAATGGCCAATCGTTCGGCCACAATCTGACAACTAGAGGTGGGGCCAAAAGATTTCCCACAGAAGACGAACTTTTCAAGCCACATGTTCAGAAAGGCCACATGTTCTCTGTCACCAACGGTACCATCCTTCATATGCTCAACGATATATCCAGCCCAGCCACCCACATTTTTAGTCTTCAGACGGTGGGAAGGTTTGGCGTCACAATAAATAAAAAGGGTGTCTGAAGAAGATATGTCCAAGCCAGTCAACAAAAGTACATCAGCCAAAGTCGGGGCCATCGTCCCATGGCCAAATAAGAAGGCATTGAGCGCATCAGACCAAAAATAAGAGGCAGCTATTAGGAGAGATTCATTCCGGGACATATCAGACAGAGACAGGGTAATACATTGATTGATCTTATACTCCTCACAGAGACCTCTTTTTTTAGCAGATACCCTACGGTACCAATTTCTCCACCCTTTGACATAACCTGTGAAGCATCCCCTCATCAGAGGTGACTAAATGTGATGCAAATACCAGTCCCAGGAGGCTGGTAACACATTTATTACATCAGATGGTTTATTGCCGTACAACATGTCGAGGCTGTGGGCACGGGAGCGCCACTGCCACGAGAAACAACATAAAGACTGTAAGCCACACTAGGATACTAAAGACTTCTAAAACTTCATCATAGTCTAGCACCATGGAAGCTTTCGGTGGAGATCCTGAATCCACAGGCATCGGTTGGGTGTAGGACAGCAACCTACTCGACGTCTTCGGGAACAAAGTCGGGATCCTCCTCCGAAAAATAGTTAATCAAGCAAGGGTGAGTACATACGTACTCAACAAGTTCAACCCCACCCACGGAGGGGCTTATAAGCAGATCATGCACAGGATATATCAAGGATCAGGGTAAGGTTTATTTTGCAAACACATTACTCATGCAGGGGTTTGTTTTCGAAAAGGTTTTCGCAAACCGTTTTTATAACCCAAGTAACTCAGTTGTTTTGAGAAAACCAATTAAGGACTACCGGACTCCCCGTCCGCAGTAGCCCAGGCACACAACCACACATTTCTCCAGAAATCAACTCACGCCATGTAAACATCCCAAACCCAAACACTGGCTTTGTGACCACACCGTAACTCGTCCAATACCGTGGACACGGCTATTCAAATAGTGTTTTCACTCTGTAGAGGTTGTACATCTTTACCCACAAGTAGGGTACCGCCAGACGAACACCTTATTGCCGGCGCGGATCTTATCAAAGCCATTACCCACCTTAGCTAACCCTACTAGCCACCACGGAAGCAACCAAGGGGTTATCTCACATAACCAGGGCGTACCTCACACAGATCCTACCCCTACTCCTTGATCTCCCGCTGCTCACCTGCACTCCTGATGGCAAGCAGATTAACTAGTGGGATTTATGCTAAGCCGTTGCCACATACAACGGTTGAGTGGTTATACGATAATTGGGCCAGGTGAGATGTCACGCAACCCGGTCCTTAATGACAAGATGGACATCTCCCAACACGCTCAACCACAAAGGTTCGAGCTCACCCTTACTCCAGACACACACGTCCATCCAGTCTACCCAGTTCTTTACTCATTTTCCCAAAATATCCCATTCCCATTTTTAAAGCACTCACACATTTTTAAAGCAACCATTTAGGCCAAACAAAGGTCAATCATAGCAATCAAGGGTGGCTATTCTACCATGTTTTTGCAGTAAAACAATATGCAATTTATAAAACGGGTCATAGGATTGTGTTTATAAAACTGGGGCCAAAGCATGCATCAAAGGATGAGATTGAACTTGCCATCTTAGTTCTGATTCGGGACCTCGGTCTCCTTCATGATGCTACTCGGCTCCAAGCTCCGGCTCGCGGTACTCCTCCTCATTCACTCCGTCGGCTATAGCGCACACACAAGCAAGCATGCAATCAATACAAGCACACAAGATTTACCTGCTGAGCTCGAGGGGAGAATAAATAGAAAATAAGGGGATAAATATTATTTATGGATAGTTGGCTTGGCGGAAATATATATGAAAAGGTCGGGGCAAGAGCTGGAATTAACCGGTCGAGAATATGAACATGAAATGACGCGCTAAAGCGTCATTAGGATTGATTAGGAGAGGTTAAGGACTTAGTTGTAATTAGGTTTAATAGAAAAGGACTTAGTTGTAATTAGGTTTAAATAAGATGGCCTAAGGACCTATTTGTTAGGGACTTTGGTATAGCAGGGGTTGGTTTGTCGTCGGTTTATTGGATAGGGTTTATTTTGAAAGAAGGAGAGAGAGAGGGAATAGGGAAGGGGGTTCGGTGTAACAAGGGGAAAGGACAGGGGGTTTTGGGCCAAATGGCCATCTCCTTCCTTGAAGCAGGAGGAGGGAATTGACCCGTGGCCGGTGAGGTGGTGTCACGGCCACGGCATGGCGGCGACCGGAGATGGGGGAAAACGGAGAGGTGGACGAGGGCGTTCTTCTCCCTTCCTCACCTTGGGCTGAGGTGGTCGGTGGAGGCAGCTCCGCGTGAGCGGGCGGCGGCCGGTGTGCCTCGGCGGTGGTGGTTAGGGGCGGCGGCGCTCGGAGGCTCGGGAGTGGGAGGGAAGTGGCTGGGGAGGTGCGGGGTGTGACGAGGAGGCGGTGGAGCGGCGGGCCGATCTTGCGATCCGCGCCGGCAATGGCGGTTCGGCTCGGCCGGCGAGGCGCGGCCGTGATTAAGGCAGAGTTATTGCGGTGCTGCTAGACGGGATGTGTCGGGCAGCGGCGCGCTGGCGTCGGGCGGGCGGCGGCTGGCAGGCGGTGTTGTGAGGTGAGCAGCGGCTGCGGTGGTGATGGTGCTCGAGGCGGCAGTTCGGGCGAGGCGGTAGATAGCGGCCGCGGCGTCGAGATAGCGTGATCACATCAGCAGGGCGAGCGACGGTCAGCCGGTAGTGTCCGCGTGTGTGATCGGCGGGGCAGCGATGCGGCAGCGGGTAGCCGAGTGCGGCGTGGGCGAGGTGCAGCCGGCGCGATGCAGCCGAGTGGCGGCGTGGCAGCGGTGTGCCGATGCGCTGCAGCGTGCGTGGCGATGTCTTGTGCGCGTGTGGGCGTGGTTACCGGCCGGTGGCTCGGCGTGTTTGGAAGCAAGCAGAGGAGGCTCGGGAGGGCGGGCCCGAGGTTGAAGGAGAAGAAAGGAGCCGGGCGTGCGGTGCGATGAGCGGGCAGGGGAGGCCGGGTCGGAGGAGGAAGAGAGGAGGAGGGAAAAAGAAAAAGGAAAAGGGAAAAAGAAAATAGGAAAAAGGGGAAAAGGAGAAAAAGAGAAAGAAAAATATGAGAAGGGATTAGAAAAAAAATTAGGAAAAATTAGGAGAGAGGGAAAAGGAATTTTGGTGGGACTTTTCTCGGGTTCGAGCACTTGTGGGGCTGACGCGGTGTCGGCGGTGAAATTTGGGGGTCATTGGCGGGACCGTGGCAGGCCCGGGATTCCCGGCGAGGTGGCCGACCGCGGCGCTATGGCAGCGCTGGGTGACACAACGCGATGAGCGGCGGTGGCTCGAGTGGTGGCGTGCAGGATTGGCGGTGCCGGCGGGATTCACGACGTGCGCACCGAGGAGAGGAGGGAAAAGAATTTATGATTGGGGTTTTTGGGGAAACGATCGAGCTCAGCGGAAGGGTTTTGAAAATATGTGTGATTTAGCAGGTGATTTATTAGGGATTAAAACGCGGGCGTTACAAACCTACCCCACTTAAAATGAATCTCGTCCTCGAGATTTGGCTAGCTCCTGAACAAGTGGGGAAACTCTTTCTTCAGCGCATCCTCGTGTTCCCACGTGGCTTCTTCTACTCCGTGTCTGCTCCATTGGAATCTGCACACCGTGCACGATGTCCTTGTCCTTTTGACCACTGTGTCCAAAATCTTGAGGGGCACCTCCTGGTACCTAAGGTCTGGCTGTAGATCAATTGCCTCTACCGGCACTCGTTTCTCTTCGAGTACTTTCAAACACCTTCGAATCGGGAGACATGAAACACGGATGTATATCGACATTTCCTCTGGTAGCTCCAACGGTATGCTCTGCTCCAACTCTCTTCAAGACTGCGGTCCAATGTACCGAGGCCAATTTCCGTGCACTTGAAATCTTCGAGTCCTCGGATAGGTGAAACCTTGAGGTAAGCAAAGTCTCCTGGACTGAAGCTTACTTCTCGCCTCTTCCTGTCTGCATAGCTCTTTTGTCGAGATTGGGCAGCCTTCAATTTTTCTCGGATCTCAGCTACTCGTTCCTCGGCTTCCTTTATAAGTGCGGGCCCAACCAAGGCACGTTCTCCTACTTCTGACCACATCAAAGGTGTCCTGCATTTCCTCCCATATAAGGCTTCAAATGGCGACATTCCTAGGCTCGCCTGATAGCCGTTGTTGTAGGAGAACTCTGCATATGGCAGGCTTTGTTCCCAGTCTTTGCCATAGGTAAGGACACATGCTCTCAACATGTCTTCCATAATCTGGTTCACCCTCTCGGTTTGTCCATCCGTCTGCGGGTGATACGCCGAACTAAAATCCAACTTGGTACCCATGGCTTTATGCAAACTTTTCCAAAACCTAGAGGTGAACTGGGTCCCTCTATCTGAGACTATCCTGCTAGGTACTCCATGCAATTTCACTATGTTCTCTATGTAGAGTTTCGCCAACTTCTCTCCACCATAAGTGGTCAGTACGGGTAGAAAGTGAGCGACCTTAGTGAGTCGGTCCACTATTACCCATATGGAATCATGTCCCTTCTGAGTCTTGGGCAGTCCCACTACAAAGTCCATGCCTATCTCATCCCATTTCCACACCGGGATGGGTAAGGGTGTAACATCCTGGGTTTCGGTGTTCGGTTTAATCCTCGACAAGTATCACGGTGGGACGGCATGCCATATGTCCTTTCATTCCATTCCACCAATACTTTTTCTTTAAATCCATATACATCTTAGTGGATCTCGGGTGGATGGAATACGCCGAGTTGTGTGCCTCATCCATGATGGTCTACCGGAAATTTCCGTCTTTAGGCACGCATATTCTATTCTTATACCACAGTGTGCCTTGATCGTCCACTCTAAAGTCTGGGGCCTTATTCTCCTCCGTGTGCTTGCGGATTTTCATCAAATTCTCATCGGTCTCTTGGGCCTTCCTGATCTTTTCTTCCAAGGTAGGTTGAACACTTAGTTGACGAATGTAGCCCTGAGGAACAATGTGCATGTTGAGTCATGCCATTTCCTCTTGCAACTGTGCACTCTTAGGCACTGCCTTCTCATAGGATTTCCTGCTTAAGGCATCTGCCACTACATTGGCTTTTCCTGGGTGGTAGTGGATTTCTTGGTTATAATCCTTGACTAACTCTAACCACCTTCTTTGCCTTAGGTTTAGGTCAGGCTGGGTGAAAATGTATTTTAAGCTCTTGTGGTCTGTATAGATTTCACACTTATTCCCAATCAGGTAATGTCTCCAAATCTTAAGGGCATGTACTACGCAAACTCAAATCATGGGTGGGATAGTTCGCTCATGGGGCTTGAGTGGCGGGGAAGCATACACTACTTTCCCATCTTGCATAAGGACACATCCTAATCCTTGTCGGGATGCATCGCAATAGACGACAAAATCCCGTTGAATGTCTGGCAAGGTTAGTACTGGGGCTGTTGTCAGTCTCCTTTTCAACTCCTGAAAGCTTTTTTCACAAGACTCGGTCCAAGTGAATTTCTTCTCTTTCTTGAGCAACTCCGTCATGGGTTGGGCAATCTTGGAAAATCCTTCAATAAACCTCCGGTAGTATCCCGCTAAACCAAGAAAGCTTCTGATTTCGCTCACATTGGTTTGTTGTCGCCAGTTGGAAACTGTTTCGACCTTTCCGGGTCTCTCGCAACTCCTTCGCCGGCCGAATATGCCCAAGGAAGGATATTTTCTCCAACCAAAATTCACACTTGCTGAACTTAGCGTACAGCTTGTGCGCCCTTAGTTTCTCCAGTACCACTCGAAGGTGTTGCTCATGTTCTTCTACACTCTTGGAATAAACAAGTATGTTGTCAATGAAAACTATGACAAACTTGTCTAGCTCTTCCATAAACACCTTATTCATGAGGTTCATAAAATACGCTGGTGCGTTAGTGAGTCCAATGGACATCACTGTGAACTCATACTGCCCGTAACGGGTGACAAAGGCGGTCTTTGGGATGTCACTTTCCCTAATCTTGAGTTGATGGTATCCTGAACTTAAATCAATCTTTGAGAAATACGTGGCTCCTTTCAGTTGGTCAAATAAATCATCTATTCTGGGGAAAGGATACTTGTTCTTGATAGTGACTTCATTTAGTGAGCGATAGTCCACGCACATTCTCATGCTTTTATCCTTCTTTTCGACGAAGAGCACTGGGGCTCCCCATGGTGATGAGCTCGGTCTGATAAACCCACTTTGCTGAAGTTCTCTCAGCTATTTCTTTAACTCTGCCAACTCAGGGGCTGCCATCCTATAGGGTCTCTTGGCTATGGGAGAGGTTCCGGATGAGGTCGATGACAAACTCTATATCCCTATCGGTGGCATTAGGGGAGTTCTTCAGGGAAGACATCTGGATATTCCCGCACTACTAGGACTTCTTCTATGGATTTGGCTTCCATACTAAAAACCATTATGTCTGGTCTGTGTCCTCGGGTGTGGCAGGTCACTTGTACTCCATCTGGGTTGGTTAGGTGCACTACCTTATCGGCACAACTTATAAGGCCATGGTGTTGGCTTAACCAATCCATCCCCAGAATCACATCTATTCCTTTGGACTTCAGTACTACTAGGTCCGCTAGGAACTCTACCCCACTTAAAATAATCCTTACCCGAGAGCAACCCAGTTGACACTTAATGTCACCTCCGGGCGTCACGGTTACAGTGTTTTAGTAGCATGAGGTATATTATGCTTTTCCACAAAACTTGAAGATATGAACGAATGTGATGCTCCTGAATCAAATAGTGCGGTTGCCAAGACTAAGCTGACCAGGAACTCACCGAGCACTACGCCTTGTGCCTCTTGAGCCTCCTGTGCGTTGATGTGGTTGACGCGGGCTCGTCCATAAGACTGCTGGGGCTGCCTCATCTGCTTGTTGTTGTTGTTGCCAAAGTTGTTGTTACTGCGAACCGGCATGCGATTGGCTCCAGATACAACCAGTCTCGGCCCGTTCACTAAGTTGGAGAAGGCAGAAGCTGTTGGCTTTTTGGCGTATGGGCAGTTGGCAATGAAGTGTCCGGTCTCACGGAAGTTGAAACACACTCTGGAGTTGTTGTTGTTGGCAGTGACCTGGCTAGTGTTGTTTTGTGGGGGCTTCATGGTGCTCTGGTTGTTGTATGGTTTGAACTGGGTTCTGGGGCCCTGAGAGCCCGTGGCTTGGGACTGGGTTTTGTACTGCATGGGGGCATGAAACCTGGACATGGGGTGACCGAAGCTTCTCTGTCTCTGGGATCGTTCTTTCTGCTGAGCCTTGTTCTCCATGAACTTGCACTTGTTTTCTTTCTTCTCTTCCGCTTTGGCTCTCTCGGTGAGGATGGCCATGTTCATAAGTGTGTTGAAGTCTGGGTAGATCTGAGGGGTGCGAGTCCTCGCCTGGGTCAAGCCCTTCTTGAACATGTCCTGTTTCTTCGAGTCTTTGTCCACTTCCTCTGGGGCATAGCGGGCTAACTCTATGAACTAGTAGGTGTACTCCTCCACCGACTTGTTTCCCTGGCGTAGTTCACGGAACTCGTCGCCTTATGCGCTCATGGCTTCACGGGATGTGGTAGCGACGAAATTCCTCTACAAACTCATCCCAAGTGATGGCGGAGGGGTCTTTAGCTGCTGCACAGTAATTTTCCCACCAAGCTAAAGCTGTCCCAGTGAGCTGGTGGGTGGCCAGGAGAACCTTGTCTCGATCCTCACAGTTGAATGGCTCTAGTTCCCTTAGAATGGCCCTCAGCCAGTCATCTGCATCCAAGGGATTCACGGACCCTCCAAAAGTGGGTGCTTCGTCTGGAGAAATTCTATCAGCTTCTCATTCATGCCCAGAACACGGGGCCTTGGACGGTTGATGGCATTGGCTATGGCTTCCAGCAGCAGAGTCTGGTTGGCCAATACTTGCGCCAGGTCTACGGTAGGGGCTGGCGGTGGCTGGACGTGGTTTTCTCCTCCGTCCTCGTCTTGATTCACTTCTTGGTCGTTAAGGCGCTCCCTTCGTTCGGCATGAGATCCTTCCACGTCCATGCAACCAGAGCCTTGGAAGGTCCTGGCAGGGTGCCTTGGAACCATCTGTAGAGGAGCGGGTTTTCTATGAGACCTAGGTTTTTATTTGATGTTTAAGATGATTATGGCGGATTTCTTTTTGAAAAGACAGGATCTACTCCTGTCAGCAAGCACACAGCAAACACATGGCAAACAAACAAGCACAGACAAGTTTTTATTTCAACCATGAGAGGAGGATACATCCCGAACTATTCGACTGACACAACATGGATACACTACACGACTGGGTACTACGGCAAAAGCTAGGGTTGCGACTCTAAGCTCGGACCAGCGCGGCTTCATTCCCTGGCAAGGCATCTGGGTCATGCTACTCGCGAGGCGAGCCATCTTCCGGGGCGGAGTGCACTTCCAATGGAATGAGCAGCCCATCGTCATCCTCGCCCTCGAGGTTCCCATTCTCTTGGGGCTGTGCCACAGTTTCTTCCACTGCGGTCACTGTTGGTTGTTCGGTAACCGCCGGTGGTGCTGGCGGGGTTTCAATAGTTCCTCCCCATCCCACGAGGGGTGTCCCAAGTAGGACTTGTGCTTCTCCAATGGAGAACGGTGTTCCTGTTGGTCCATTCCTCGCATGCGCTGATCCTGGATCCGCCTGAGGCTTTCATGGGCAACTGTTTCACTACTTATAGCGGCTGCGGTCCTTGCTTCAGCTTGAGCTACTTGAACTTGGTGCATCCTTACTGTGACTTCTGCTTGTTCGGCCCGACTGATTTGCTCCCTCAGGAGTCTACCTTGCTCGTCAAAGAGTTGGTCCAGGGAGACGAGGTAGGCTACCACATGGTACAACAGGTCTTCTTGGTGGCGGCGCCGTTCTAAGTGTCTCATGCGGGCTTGCCAGACTCGGGTTCTGATGGCGGGAGGGTAAAGCCTCATGGGTGTGGAGACGAGGTGGTCTTCGTAGATTCGACACAGGTATCGGAGAGCTTTTCTGAGGGCCAAAGGGTAGGTATCTCGGTGTCGAAACCCTGTGGCGGTCACGCACCACGGCTCGATGTTGGGGTAGCGGTTGCTTCTGGTGATGGAGAGGACCACCCTACAGCGAAGAGTGCCGAGTTGCTCGTACTCTCTACTGTAGTACCTTGGGCGCTCAGTGATACCGAGGCGCTCCAGGGAGTTGATAAGAAGGCGGGCAAAACCAGGCTCCTCCTGGCACATGCCCTGGGTCCATCCATCTTCAGCCATCTGAAAACAAGGGTAGAGTTGAACAAGTTGGGCAAAAGATAGGGTACAAAAGATAGATAGTTTTATTTAGCAACAAGGTTGGGGTACACTCCTCAGGGTACACTTATTATTATTAGGACGATAGCTCTAGCCTAGGCACTCCATTCTCTTCTCATGGGGAACCTTCCTCAGGCTGAATGCGACGCTTCTTTGGTGGGAGGTCTTGTTCCAACATCACATCCTCGGTCTGGGTTCCCTTATCCCAGTGGGTTTCTTCGGGTTCATCATCCATCATTCGCCTTCTTCTCTCCTCCTACGTTCCTTGTGGAGCTCATCCCATAGGTTTTTGTGGAATATTTCAGAGCGTTCCCTTTCCCTGGCGTAATCTCGCTGCAGGTTAGCTAGGGCAACTTCTGCCATTCTTGTCTTTATCCTTTCTAATTTTATCCTTTGTTCTGCTCTTTCTGCCCTGTCGATTTGGTGCTTCAGCTGCTCGGCCTGTTCACGGTAAAGGTGGTCTAAGCCATTGAGGTAGATGGACAGGTGGGACACTGTATCTTCTAGATCTTCTTCTTCTCTTCCAAGTCCTCTCATCCGGGCGATCCAGGAGCGTCCTCTACCTCTCACGGGTGGGAAAAATCCCATTGGAGTCCGTCTAAGATGTTGCCTATAGAACACTCGCAGGCGTCGTAGGGCCTTCCGGGCAGCCTTTGGGTAGGTGTCAGGAAAACGAAACCCAGTGGTGGAGACGAACCAGGGATCTATGTCGGGGTAGAGTGTGCTCCTTCCCACGAAGATCATCACTTTACACCGAAGGGTGCCTCTGCGTTCGTACTCCCGATAAGTGTACTCCGGTGGGTCGACCACTCCGACACGTTCCAGGCTATACAGCAGTAAGTTAGGGAGGCCAGGCTCTGCGGGGCAGACGCCTCCCCTCCATTCCAAGTTAGCCATCTGGAATCAGGCAAGGGGCAAGGTAAGAGATTTGTGGAAAGGTGAGCTAAGCAGGGAAAAGATTTAGAGAAAGGCCAGAAAAAGGGTCTCGGGTCCTAGGGGTCGCGTCCTACGGCCAACCTACGGCTCTGATACCACCTGAAGCATCCCCTCATCAGAGGTGACTAAATGTGATGCAAATACCAGTCCCAGGAGGCTGGTAACACATTTATTACATCAGATGGTTCATTACCGTACAACACGTCGAGGCTGTGGGCACGGGAGCGCCACTGCCACGAGAAACAACATAAAGCCTGTAAGCCACACTAGGATACTAAAGACTTCTAAAACTTCATCATAGTCTAGCGCCATGGAAGCTTTCGGTGGAGATCACGAATCCACGACACGGGTTGGGTGGGTGCGGACAGCAACCTACTCGACGTCTTCGGGAACAAAGTCGGGATCATCCTCTGAAAAATAGTTAATCAAGCAAGGGTGAGTACATACGTACTCAACAAGTTCAACCCCACCCACGGAGGGGCTTATAAGCAGATCATGCACATGATATATCAAGGATCAGGGTAAGGTTTATTTTGCAAAACACATTACTCATGCAGGGGTTTGTTTTCGAAAAGGTTTTCGCCAACTGTTTTTATAACCCAAGTAACTCAGTTGTTTTGAGAAAACCAATTAAGGACTACTGACTCCCTCGCAGTAGCTGTGCACACTGACCACACATTTCTCCAGAAATCAACTCACGCCATGTAAACATCCCAAACCCAAACACTGGCTTTGTGACCACACCGTGACTCGTCCAATACCGTGGACACGGCTATTCGAATAGCTTTTACACTCTGCAGAGGTTGTACATCTTTACCCACAAGTAGGGTACCGCCACCGAACACCTTAGTGCCGCGGATCCTATCAAAGCCATTACCCACCTTAGCTAACCCTACTAGCCACCACGGAAGCAACCAAGGGGTTATCTCACATAACCGTATGCACTCACACGATCGCACTACCCCTACTCCTTGATCTCCGCTGCTCACCCGCTACTCGATGGCAAGTAGATTAACTAGTGGGATTTATGCGTTGCCACACAACAGCCGAGTGGTTGTCGATAATTGGGCGGGTGAGATGTCACGCAACCCGGTCCTTAATGACAAGATGGACATCTCCAACACGCTCAACCACAAAGGTACGAGCTCACCCTTACTCCTCGACACACACGCCCGTCCATCCCGTCTACCCGGTTCTTTACTCATTTTCCAAAATATCCCATTCCCATTTTTAAAGCACTCACACATTTTAAAGAAATCATTTAGGCCAAACAAAGATCAATCATAGCAATCAAGGGTGGCTATTCTACCATGTTTTTGATAAAATAATATGCAATTTATAAACGGGTCATAGGGTTGTTTTATAAAGCGGGGCCAAAGCATGCATCAAAGGATGAGATTGAACTTGCCATCTTGAAGTCCTCGGGAGTTCCTCTCGATGATTCGGGACCTCGGTCTCCTGATGCTCGGCTCAAGCTCGGCTCACGGTACTCCTCCTCGTTCACTCGGCTATAAGCGCACACACAAGCAAGCATGCAATCAATACAAGCACACAAGATTTACCTGCTGAGCTCGAGGGGAGAATAAATAGAAAATAAGGGGATAAATATTATTTATGGATAGTTGGCTTGGTGGAAATATAGATGAAAAGGCCGGGGCAAGAGCTGGAATTAACCGGTCGTGAATATGAACATGAAATGACGCGCTAAAGCGTCATTAGGATTGATTAGGAGAGGTTACGGACTTAGTTGTAATTAGGTTTAATAGAAAAGGACTTAGTTGTAATTAGGTTTAAATAAGATGGCCTAAGGACCTATTTGTTATGGACTTTGGTATAGCAGGGGTTGGTTCGTAAATCGATTTATTGTGTAGGGTTTATTTTGAAAGAAGGAGAGAGAGAGGGAATAGGGAAGGGGGTTCGGTGTAACAAGGGGAAAGGACAGGGGGTTTTGGGCCAAATGGCCATCTCCTTCCTTCGAACAGAACAGAGGAGGGGGGGAATTGACCCGGCGGCCGGCTGACAGGGGTGCTCTCCGGCGCACCAGGCACGGTGGCGACACGGAGATGGGGAAAGCGGAGAGGGGACGAGGGGGTTCTTCTCCCTTGCTCACCTTGGGCTGACGTGGTCGGTGGAGGTAGCTCCGCGTGAGCGGCGTGCCGGCCGGTGGTGGTTAGGGGCGGCGGCGCTCGGAGGCTCGGGAGTGGGAGGGAAGTGGCTGGGGAGGTGCGGGGTGTGACGAGGAGCAGCGTCGTCTATTTATAGGCGGGGGAAAGGCGGTGGAGCGGCCGGGCCAAGCACGCGATCCTCGTGCGGCCGGCGGAAATGGCGGTTCGGCTCGGCCGGCGAGGCGCGGCCGTGATTAAGGCGGAGTTATTGCGGTGCTGCTAGACGGGTCGTGGCGGGCAGCGACGCACGCGGTGGCGTGCGGGCGGCAGGCTTGGACGGTGTCGTGAGGCGAGCGGCGGCTTGCGGTGGCGATGGTGCTCGGGCGGCAGCTCGGGCGGCGGTAGTTACGGCACGGGCGTCAGGCAGCGCAGTCCAACGGGCGGCGGTGGGCGCGGCAATGGCGATTGGATGGCTCGGCGCGCGTGAGCTGGCGACGCGACACGTCGGGCAGCGGCGGCAGTGTCGGCTGGCCGTCCGTCGGCCGCGCGGGCGGGCGCGGCGACAATGGTAGCCGAGGTGCAGCGCGTGAGGTACGCTGGCAGCGGCCACGCTGTCTGCGGCGAGGGGCGCCAGCGGCGTTGTGTGCCAATGTCGCGGCGGCGGGCGCATGCGGTGGTTAGGCCGGCCGGTGTGGCTCGACGTGGCTTGGAAGCGTGCTGGAAGCGGGAGGAGGCGGGAGGCGCGGGCCCGAGGTTGAAGGAGAAGAAGGAGCCGGGCGTGCGGTGCGAGGAGCGGGCAAGGGAGGCCGGGTCGGAGGAGGAAGAAAGGAGGAGGGAAGAAGAAAAAGGAAAAGGGAAAAAGAAAATAGGAAAAAGGGGAAAAGGAGAAAAAGAGAAAGAAAAATAGGAGAAGGGATTAGAAAAAAAAAGGAAAAACCTAGGAAAAATTAGGAGAGAGGGAAAAGGGGTTTTGGTGGGACTTTTCTCGGGTTCGAGCACTTGTGGGGCTGACGCGTGTCGTGGGTGACGGCCGCGGCTGGCGGTCAGGACTGCAGGCCCGAGATTCCGGTGAGGTGGCCGGCCGGCTGCAGAATGGCTGGCGACACGACGCGATGAGCGGCGGTGGCTCGAGTGGTGGCGTGCGGATTGGCGGCGGGCGGATTCACGGCGTCTGAGGAGAGAGGAGGAAAAGAATTTATGATCGGGGTTTTTGGGGAAACGATCGAGCTCAGCGGAAGGGTTTTGAAAATACGCGTGATTTAGCAGGTGATTTATTAGGGATTAAAACGCGGGCGTTACAACCTGTCCAAGACCTAAAGCAACCGTCCCAATTAGTCAAGTTCAGAGAAGCATGCTTGAAAGGAATTCGGCCGGTTTCAAGGTTGATCATCTCGGTGGGGTCAGTATCACCCATTGGTCCAAGGAAGGTGAGCTCGGGCTTATCGTCAACAGGAATGGTGAGATGGGGTCTAAGTTCCTGGAGAGATGGATAAATCTAGGCTTCAGGCAAAGAGGGACAGCGGTATTTAAAGACAGATAAAAGCGAAAGATTGAGAGAAATACCGGGGGAACTGAAGAAAGAGACGCCTTCAGAGGTGCAGAAGCAGAGCCAGAACCTCCAGTGGAGCTTGAGGACGCCATGGATCAGCAGAAGCTTAGGGTTCGTCGTTTGAAAGCTCGAGCTGCTGGAACAATAAGATTTGGGGGAGAAGAAAGAACCAGGGCGGTTGTATTTATGACCCCTGAAGATTTGTTGGGATTCTGTGGCCGACTTCGAATCAAGGGAGATAACGGATTCGAGGAAATTTCAGAGCAAAAGCGATTATTTACTCCGAAACTGGGGGGCATGTGTTGACACCGTTTTTTGGAAAAACAGGTCAAAAAGGATAAGGAGAGGTAGCCGATGAAAACAGAGTGCAATCGGCTGATTAAAGGAGAGAGAGAAGGATGGTCAACGGGACTCGCCGATGGTCAAGGAGGTTCAACCCTGACAGTGGGCCAACAAGTCAGAGTGATCGGTCGATGGCTAACCAGAAGATCGGCCAATGGGCGTGAAGAAGGCAGTATTCAAAGGGATACGCCAGATGGAAAGTACGGTGGAGGTGGGTCAATCTACAATTGGCGACGGGTCAAAGAGTCAGTTTTAGGAAGTTTTGACTCCTGCGAGAGTCCTTTTCCATTTTTAGTAGTTTTTTTGTCTTCAGATGCAAGTAAGCAGTGCCGTGATCAGCTAGGAGTCAGGGTTGTCCTCGGGACATAAATAGCGGCCCTGCGTGGTCGGAAAAGGTGTACACACCAATATCAAACAAATCGCCTCCAGGCAAACCCTTTACTTTACTGTATCTACTTTACAGCATCTACCTTTATAGCATCTACTTTTCGGCGACTTCGCCATTGCGTTTTTCCCTTTTCTACAACGCTGCAGTTCCGAGTTCTGCCTGCATCAACTGACCTCCGGTAAGCTTGTGAGTACCGTTTTACCGAATAATCCTAGGCTTTAACCTCCGGGCGCATCGCTAAGGTTTTGTCTAGTTCTTTATTCACCCCTTACCGGTATTAGCTAGATCTGCAAGTCTTTGTACCAATTCTTGTGGTTTTAGCTATTATCATTATCCTCTGCTTGATCTAGATCCTATCGGCTTCTAACACTGCAGCCGATTCCGACCTGCTCGAGCGCTGACGTCACGATCGGCCGATCCAGCCGGTCTATCTATCCACGTACCTGCGCTTCGGTCACTCCCGAGCCGGTCGATCCCGCTTTATCTTGTATCGGTCGATTGGCTGGTACACGTGTTGCTGAAAGGCCATCGGTTCTCTAGCCGATCCCTAATATTTTCTATTGTCAATCAACAGGTCAGATTGGCTGGCACGCCACGCTACAGACCGAGGAGTCACGTGTGCTGCGCGCGGATGTGGCGTCCTATTTTCGCGTCAACACCCCCCCAAAGCTCCTTCAGCCAGTGTAGAGTGCCATGTATATTTTGGCTTCAAATTGCTAGTTTGGGCCCCTCTATGGCTGATTGGCCCCTCCTATGTTGAAATCCTAGCTACGGCCTTGGCACACACACTCTCTCTCTTTCTCCTTTGTCTCCATCTCCACTCCGTCCGGCCCACCACCTCGCCCGTCTCGTCCCCTCCGTCGGCCTCTTCCCCCTTTCTCCCCACACCGGCAAATTTCTTTCCCATCGTGCCGCCTCACCTCTTCCTTCCGCACGCCGCCCCACCGTCCGTCAGTGCGCCGCTCCCTCCCTCCCCTTGGATGCGGTGGCCTTGATCCGACGTGCGGTAGACGACGCTTCGAGCTCCGGCGGTAGGAGGCCGCGCCGTTCGCACGCGCATGGGGTCAACTCGCTGGTCGCGGCCCCCACGCGACTCGGGGCAGAGCTAGTCAGCTGCGGGCCTCGCCTCTGCTCCCCGGCATGGCGCGCCCCTCTTCGCCTCGAGCTTCGGCAGCCGGCGCGTCGCCCCGTCCGTGCTCCGTACGCTTGCGCAAAGGCTTGCTCGGCCTGCGAGCAGCTCCTGTGCGGAAGCAGGCGGGATCCTTTGTGCCACGGCGTGGTGGGAGTGAGGCGTGAGCACGGCGGTAGTAGCTCGCCCGAGCTACTCCCTCCGCCCACCGCCGCTGCCGTCGCGACCCAATCGATGGTCGATCCGCTGGATCCATGGCCGGATCGACCCAGCGGCGGCGCGGTCTGGCTCCACCTCCACCTGCAGCTCCTCCTCGAGTCATGCCATGGCGGCGAGCTCCCTCCTCCCCCCGCCTCTCTGCGATGGCGAGGAGCACCAACAGCGGACGCCAGGTCGGGCCGCCACAGGGCGTAGCGCTCTCCTAGAGAGCGCTGGATTTGACGCATCCGGGCTTGGAACGAGACGTCCCGTCTCGTATAGTGCACCAAAATGCTGCACTAAATGAGGGACCGTTGCAGGTAGCGCACCCAGTGCAAGCAGCCTTAGCTACCCTTCAACTGCGCCAAATGAGCATGTTGATATAATAAACTTGCACATCCTGAAATTTTATCCCTCCGTTTCATAATACTTGTCATTTTTGCTTTTCTTGATATATATATATATATATGTATGTATATACATATATATGTATATATACATATATATGTGTATATATATATACATATTGTTGTGCTACGCCGAAGGTTAGACACGAACAATGAAAATAACGAAAGGACTCAAGCAAAGAACGCAAAAGATTGCCAATCTAAAGGAAGACAAAAAGCGGTCTTTCAATAGTGTAATTCTCAAAAACCGATCCCCTTTACAAGTGCCAGTCGGCCTTCTTATATAGGGAGACGAACGGACTTTTTACATACCGAGAATGACCTCGTGTAGAAAGAATCTAACAAGGATGTGCTAGGCTAATTTTGGTAACCCTCCGTAAAGTCTTCACGTAATCGGCGCTTTCCTGATATCCCGCCGCATATTACGGCGCTTTTTCTGGCATCAGCATGTGCACCAGTCGGGGGAAGACTTTTGACTTTCGGAAGACACCTTTCGCCCAGCCTATTTCTCCACCTGAAATGTAGCACAAGCAGAACCAAATGTATAAGTTGTTAGTGGCGACGAAACCCCCGAGCGATAGATGGGCTGACACTCGCTGTCCAGAGAAGATTCGGCCCTGGGGTTTCGTCGTGGGAAAAGCCAAAGGTATCAACCCCAAAGTTTGATAAACTAAACTGTCCGTCTAGTATGAGAACTTTTGGGCGATGAAGGGTACTTAGCGAAAACTATGCCACAAAAGATGGAAGAATGTTGATTGGCTTCGGGGGTTTCGCTATTAATCTTTCGAATTGCTCTCGCCGAGCTGCGCCAGTCTTATGATTTTGACTATAAAGGGCTCGATTCCGAATCCCCCAACAGAAGCCCCTCGATGGCGAAACGTTTGCGAAACCACAAACCTGAGCCATCGAAACTTAGGGTTCGAAAATCGAGGTAAAAGAAAACGTCTTCCGCGGCATCGACTCCCGAGACTATCGCGTAAGTTACCACAATGCCCCCGCTTTTTAGCCGTTAGGTTCAAAAATTTTGACCGTTGCCATTTACTGCCTATAAATAGAGGGGGGTCGACGGTGCATCCTTCCTGCTATCACTTTCACCGCCCCCTCTCACTTTTAGATTTTGCGATTGAGCTTTTGGGCTTCGTTTCTTACGAGTCGCGCTATTCAAAAGCGGATCATTTTTAAAGGTTAGCTCCTATCTTCGATGTATGATATCTTTGATCTCCTACCTTTCGCCATGGTGTATTTTGAGATTGAGGCTTTATAGATACATGGCTCGCGTTAGGCATACGGCGAAGGCAATGGAAGGCGAAGGTTCCCCATCAAATCAAGAGGAGCGCCCTGTTTCACCCATGGCCGCGGATGTTGCCGCTGCTTCTTCATCTTCATCATCCACGGAATGGTAAGATCTGCAGTGCGGATGGGTGCCGCTAACTCTCGCGAGCGGCAGTTCTACATCTACCTCAAATAGCGATGCAAGTAGCGATTCCGATAGCTGAGGTGATGTGCAAATAATGCTGAGCGACACAGATGTCAAGAATCGCGCCACCGAAGTCGAGGAAGGCGAAATTGGTGAGGGAAGCGGGAACGCCGCCGCCGAGGAGTCAGGAGAAAATTTGGCAAGCATGACTGCTGATCCCGAAGACCTTGTCAAACCGGGCACATGTTCTATGGGACGGTCCTTGATGACACAGTCAGAATTGGATGCCTTGGTTTCGGAGGGATGCTTTCTAGCGAGTGATTGCCGGTTACCTGGGAGAGAAACAACTCCGAAACCCAGGAAAAACGAGAGCGTCGTTTTCCGCGATTTTTTCACTGCGGGCTTTCGGGTGCCAGTGTTGAAGAGATTCGCAGAAATCTTGGCGGCTTATAATGTTCAGATTCACCAGCTGACGCCTAACTCGTTCCCTCAAATTTCCAAGTTTCTGTGGGCCTGTCGCTCTTTTGCCTGAACAAATGACGTGGACACCTTCGTCCGTCATTTTGAAATTCACTGGGCCAGGAAGACGGTTACAGTGGAGGATGAGAAGAAAGAAGCTCAATATGGTTGTTGCACCTTTCAAACCCGACGGGTAAACAAGAATCTATCCCCTGTGGAACTAGCCCCAGCTTACAAGAACAAGTGGGCTAACAGGTAGAATTCCTATTGGTTTTACGCCACTATCCCTGTGATTGGATTCAACGCGCAACGTGAAGAAGTGAGGACTTACGACTTGGCTAGTCGTATGGTGGATTTGGAAGTCGATTTGGCTCCAGAACTTACGAAAGGGAGCCGCACTTCCGCCAGTACCAGCGCTTTCTTCCAAGCTACTCGTGTGATTACTACGCGAGATGCTCTCGAAGATTTTGTGGCAGCGGAGATTTGGCCCTGCAAGCCCCGATGGGGTACTTGGGCTTACAACATGAAACAGCTACCCGGACTTGATCATGAGATCCGCAGCCCCAAGTTCAACGTGAAGCGTCCCGAAGGGAAAACTGACGACGAAATACTGGCTGAGGTTGAGAAGAAAGTTGTTCAGATGATCGGTAACTACACCCATAAAGAATAGGAATGTGCCGAAAAGATTCTGAAGCATCAGGGCCGTGTCAATCGCGTTCTGGAGGAAATGGGAGTGCTGTGTCCTCCGCGACTAAAGCCCGCAGCCCCTGGCAAGAAAATGCAACCGCCTGGAAATGTTGGATTTGAACCGGCCGAAACCTCGAAGAAGGGCAAGACAGGAAAAGCTGTTGCTACTACAGAGGGCACATCAAAGACTGCGAAAGCCACTGATGTTTTGGCGCAGCGAAAGGCCGAAGCTGCTAAGACCACCCTTCCTCCAATTGCGGAGAAATCTTCTAAACTGATGAAAGTTAATGAAAACTTGATCCGCCGGAAAACTGGGGCGGCGAAGGTAACTGCAGCGGAAAAAGAAAAGAAGAGAACTCACGACGCATCTCGAGCTGTTAACCTTGAAAAGAAAACAGCTTCCAAGAGGAAAATCTCAAAGCGGCGTCGAGCAAGAAAAAGAGGCATTGTTGAAGAGCGGCGGCCTGAGACTGCGAAACCCTTAGGAAAGAAAGCACGGATGGATCCGTTCGCGGAAACAGATGAAGATGTGGACGTCCTGGCTACGCCCCAAATTGAACCATCGAGTCGTTACCCGCCGAAAGCTAAAGAGGCTGAGAAACCGAAAGAATTGCCCGCGCTTGCTTCGCTCGATCCCGTAGAGGCGGCGGAGCGCGAAGCCAGAAGTAAACGCGTCGCGGAGATGGTGCAGAAATAGCTCTCGATGAGAGGCCCCGTTCCTGAGCACCGCGTCGCTGGTTTAATGGATGTTATTGACGATACTAAAGAATTGTGTTACATCGACGATGGCACACCGATGGACACCTCACAAATGAATCCATCTACTTCCATGCTTGATGAGAAGAAAACTGAACCGACCCCGGATGACGGATAGGGTGCGGCTTAAGCGAATGACCCCATGGACTTGGGTTCGTCCGACATTGAGCAACCCAATGTAAACCTGTCTCGGTCTCCTCCTCCCTCATTTGATGAAGCTGAGAAGCGAAACGACGACACGGTTGGGGGTGATGCCGTTAAGCATTCCAGAAGCAACGACACTCTTCTGCTGGAAAAAACTGGTATGCTTCTTCGGCTTACTTTCTTCTTAACTTGGGTGTGAGTTTATGTTATCATAAGCTTACTACTTTTGTTTGTTGTTTTAGTTGCTACAACTTTGATTGCCCTGAGTAGCAAAGAGAAAAACCCACCCGCGCAACAAAATGCATCGCCTTCATTTGGATCGGACATTGACCCTTTCGGAACAATGCGGGTCTCTAACTAGCTGATTTCACGAACGGATTTTGATTTCAACTTTTGTTGTAGCATGCAGGGCGCTTTTAATTGATGGTTTGCACTGACAACCTTTTGTTGCATTCTAATTGTAGATTGGATCCACTCTTTGGAAGGACTTGCTTGAAAACGATGCAATCATTTCTGTGGAAAGGCATAGCTGCTGGGCAAAAAGGATTCGAGCAAGCTTTGAATGAGGAGAAGGTTTCTCGGGATGAAAAAACTCTTCTAGAGGAGGAAAATTGCAAATTGCATGAGGAGAATGAGAAACTAAAGAATCAATCCCAGCAACTTACCGACGGGTTCAAATTTTGGCGGACAATGCGCCAAGCACAAACCGCTATGGGCGCTCACAGGCGAGAGTTGGAGAAAAGCTTGCAATGCTATGAGGAGTGTCGTACCGAGCTTAAAGACATGGTCACCCAGTACGACGCCAAGCAAATACAGATTTAGGCCCGCGATAATCTGATCACGGAATTGAAGAAGGTGAAGGCCGAATTGGAAGACACTCTGGAGAAGAATGAAGCTTATTGCCATCAATGGGGGGCACATCTAGCCTCGGCCTATCGTCGAGTGCTCGAACGCTTCGGTGCCGAGACTTAAGAGTTCAAAATCACAGACAATATTGGGAGTTACTGCCAATGGATGAACAGTGAGCTCAAGCTTCTGCCTGATACAATATCTAATGTTGGTGATTATGGGGCGGCGACGTGCTCCCAAACTATTTTCCATCTGTTGGAACAACAGGGCTGTGAGCACTTCAAGACTTTCGGCGCTTGAGGTTTTGAATTCCCTTCTTCTGAAGATATGCCAGCCCCAAGTAAAATAGTCGATCTGATCACGAAGATAGTTCTACATAACTTCTGGGTGAAGAGCGGTCGAGAGTATGCTCGGAAAAAGGTTGTGGACCACTTGACTAAGGTCAGATCCTTTACCTTGTTTTCACAGTTTTGATTGACCTTACGCATTCCTTATGCTGACGTTTGGTGTTGTTGATACGTTTCCTTTCTCATAGTTTTATTTTGGCCAAGCGAAACAGGCCTTGGAACTTCGTCCGCATCAGGCGGTGCATGGAGTGGATGCTACTCTTGGACCCTACGGACCCTATAGGGATTGGCCACCAAAACCAAGTGCTGAAGAAGGTGAAGCTGCAGTCCCCGGAGCCCCAGTTCGCAAAATGACCAACATCGAAGAAGAGCACGTGGATCCGGTCACTGGCGAGAACCTCGCTCCCTTGCAGTGCGAAGGGTCGCCCTACGATCCGGCTGCCAACCCCACCTCGGAGGTTTAGGATGATCGAAACTTTTTTAGGAAATTGATTGATGTAAAATCGTTTGGGTTCTTGAAAACTGTGATGTAAATTTTGCGTGAATTGTTTACGCAGACGTTGAGCAAAGGCGTAGTATTGGATGTGACGCCTAAGACTTTCAACCGTGCCAACACCTGCGTCAGCGGTGCTTCTTGGAAGATTTTCCAACGCCGATACCCCACTAAAACCTTCAAAGAATTTTGGGAGTTTTGCTGTCAATACCATTCCTTGCATAGTTATCCTCTTCGCTTTTTCATGACCATGAACGACAATAGCAAAATTGTTCTAGTGGAACCGGAAGCTCGCGAAGCCTTGGGGATGAAAGAAGAGCCATATGAAGAAGAAGATACGGATCATTGCTTCGTGTACGACATGGCTAAAAGTCACGGGGGTGGTACTCAGATGGTAGTTGCATAGAACTACCCTTTTCGTGAGAGCAATGTACTTAGATTAGCATTCTCGCAGGCTTCGATTGATGTTTGAAAGAAACGTCTTCCCTTGAAACACAGGAGAATGCGATTTGAACATTTTAAGTTGTAATAAACGAAAACCGTACTGTAACTTCGTTTGCCAGTTTGCAATACATTATGCGCTGTTTAGGAATTTTTGCGTTGATGAGAGACCTTGCGTCTAATTTCTGATTGCTTCTTCGTCATAGAAAGACTAGCCTACTACGGCGTAAAGCGTGAAATGCGTTGTAGGACTAGGGACTGAGTGAAAAATGTCGAATATTGCAGCTTTGAAGCTGTTTTTCGACAACGAAAGCTTTTTTGTTAACCGATCTTAGTGCCTCAGTGTGAAGCTAGGTTTCGCTTGCATGAAAACTGAAAATTGACCTAAGCCTTGGCAACTTTTCGTTGCTGCTTCGATTCAAAGTTGAATCGCTTTTGATGCATCCCTTGCGGATGGGCTGTTGCGTGAACAGCTCTTTGAAAATACTGATTCTTGTGAATCATCTCTATTTCACCACTTGTGGGTGGGCTACCCTCGAGTAGCACTTTGAATCACTCACTTTTGGAGTGGGCTATCCGTGGATAGCACTTTAAAACATGCATGAAAGTAAAAGGCACAAAAAGTAGGGAGGAGTTATTCCATTCATTAAGGAAAGGAAATTTTACATCAAGGCTGCCTCATTAAAAACCTCACGCTCCAGGGTGGAGTCCTCCCTATGTGAGGAAAAGAGTACCCGCCTTGTTATTGAATTTAAATTGCACGAAAGTAAAAGCTAGGAAAAGTAAAACTTATGAGTCCTTCGCATTTATAGTTCCATGCGACGGCCTCCTACCAGTTTACACTATGGAAAGAATTTGCATAGATTGTCCACATTCCACGAATGCGGCAGCTCCACGCCTTCCTCGTCCTTGAGACGAAAGGCCCCGTCTCTAACTTTCTTCGCGACAATGTACGGCCCTTCCCACGCAAATTGGAATTTGCCTACTGAATCAGCATTCTTCTTCCTTTTCAGTACGAAATCTCCGACCTGAATGTTCTTCAGAGAGACCTTCTTGTTTCTCCATTTTCTGGTTTCTTCTTGGTATTTCAACAAATTTGCGACTGCATCAAGCCTGTCAATCTCTACCAGGTCTTTATCCGCTTCTTCGCTTTCACGAGGGCCCCCCCATCAAAACTTTGGCACTTTCATTGGCTATCTCTTCTGGACACATAGCCGGCCCGTACGCACTGAGCAGGGGTGAATTTGGTTGTACGGACTCGGTGGTGTTATGTGACGAGATGACTCTAGATAGTTCATCGGCCCATTTTCCTTTTTTCTGATCGAAAAGGCACTTTTTTATAGCTGAAAAAATTTGCCCATTGGCTCTTTCGAGCTTGTAGATTAGGCCGAGGATGATACAGGGCAAAGCGAAGTCTTGTCCCAATTGTGCGACAATATTCTCTGAAATCCTGGCAATCAAACTGCTTCCCATATCAACTGTGAGTTCTTTGGGGACGCCGAATCTGCAGATGATTTGCTGCCAGAAGAACTTTTTGATAGTGGCTGAGGTGATGGTAGCGACGGGCCTCGCTTCAATCCAGTTGGTGAAGTATTCGACCGCTACCACAGCAAACTTGAAATTGCCTTGAGCTGTAGGTAATGGTCCTATGATGTCCGTGCCCCAACGCTGCAGTGGCCAAGTGGGTGTGATGAGCTGCGAAAGAGCCCCTGGCCTTCATTGGTGCTTTGCCGCGATTTGGCATGCCTTGCATGTCTTGACAATCTGCTCGGCGTCTCTTATTGCCATCGGCCAATAGAAACCTTGTCTGAATGCCTTTCCAGCTAAAGCTCTCGCTGCGATGTGAGATCCACACATCCCACTGTGAATTTCTCTCATGAGCTCAATACCTTGCTCTTGTGTAATGCACTTTAGCAACGGTGCACACACTCCCAGCTTTAAAAGGTTGTCATCTTTGAGAACATAACCTCTCGCTCGAGCTTGCATCCTTTTCAGGTCGTGGGCTTCGACTGGCTCATAATGCCCACAAAGGAAAGCGATGATAGGAGCTCTCAATCTATGCTTGCTATTGCATTGGTGTCTTTGAGGGTTGCTTATGCGGTTTGATAGATGGGGCGGTTAGAATTTTGAAGAATACATCTGGAGGCATCGCCTCCCCCCTCGCAGCTTTCTTTGCCAGCTCGTTGGCCTCCCCATTTTTCTTTCTCGGCAGATGCTCTATGGTGAAACCCCGAAAGTGTCTTTCCATTTTTCGTACCTCCGCCAGATACTTGACCAGCTCCGGCTCTTTGGCCTCACTTTCTTTTTCAACGTGATCCTTGATGACCTCGGCATCGCACTTGACTAGAAAGTTGCTTGCTCCCAAGGCTCACACCTTTTTGAGGCCTAAAAGGAGTGCCTCGTACTCGGTGGTATTGTTGGTGCACACAGCCGGATGGAGTGAATAATCCAGCCTCGCGGCGTATCTCAGCTTGACTCCTGCTGGTGAAGTGACAATGGCCGCAATTCCAGCACCTTTGCGACCCCACGCTCCGTCGCACCTGATCTCCCATACGGGAATGAGCTCTTCATCCCCAGCAATGTTACTTGGTGAAGTCCAATCCACCACAAAATCTGCCAAAACTTGAGATTTGATTGCTGATCTCTTCCCAAAGTCAATAGTGTGCTCCGATAGCTCAGTTGCCCATTTGGCGATTCTGGACGAAGCTTCCTTGTTGATGAAAAGACCGTTGAGAGGCTGGTCAGTGAGAACGGTGACCTTGTGAGCTTCAAAGTAATGTCTGAGCTTTCTTGTAGCCATCACTACTGCATATGCAATCTTTTCTAGCTCCGAGTACAACAGTTTGGAACCTGACAAAGCTTCAGAAATAAAGTACACAGGGCTCTGATATTTCCCTTTTTCGCCATCGACCTCTCGCACGAGAGCAGCACTAACTGCTGCCTTGGATGCAGCTACATATAGAAAGAGTGGCTCGGACGGGAGAGGTGGTGAGAGTATTGCCATTTCCTCGATGTAAGCCTTTAGCTCAGCGAAAGCCTTGCTTTGCTCAGGCCCCCACTCAATTTTGCCCTTGCCTTTCAACGCTTTGAAGAATGGAAGGCTTCGCTCGGCAGATCTGGAAATGAATCTATTCAGAGCCGCAACCCGACCATTCAACTTCTGAATGTCCTTCTTCGTTTTTGGTTCCTCCATTTCCCTGATGGCCTTTATCTTGTCCGGATTCGCCTCAATCCTCTTGGCTGAGATTAGGCATCCCAATATCTTTCCCTTTGTGACACCAAGTACGCACTTTTTTGGATTCAATTTCAAGCCCGCTCTTCTCATGTTGGCAAAAGTCTCTGCCAAGTCGCTGATGTGATTGGCCCTTTCGCCACTTTTCACTGTGAGGTCATCGACGTAGGCCTGAATATTCCTGCCGATTTGTGGTTTGACTACTTCCCCTGTCATTCTAGTGAAAGTTGGGCCGGCATTCTTCAAACCCTCAGGCATTCGCACGAAACAGAAGGTGCCAAAAGGAGTAATGAAGCTAGTTTTTTCCTCGTCCTCTTTCGCCATCAAGCATTGATGGTAACCAGAGAAACAATCCAGAAGAGACATGATGGCGGCACTGGCTGCTAAATCAATGACCTGATCCATTCTCGGAAGTGGGTAATTGTCTTTGGGTGTGGCTTTGTTGAGGTCTGTGAAATCTATGCACATCCTCCACTTTCCATTCTTCTTTTTGACGGGCACAGTGTTCGCTAGCCATTTGGGATACATGACTTCGCGAATGACACTGGCGTCTAGCAATCTCGAACTTGAGACTTGTTGCTACCACTTTATCATCGACATCTTTCGAGCTTTTGCCTTCGCGGCTTGACCGAAGCGTCAATGTTCAACTTGTGCTCGATGAAATTTCGGTCCACTCCTATGAGATCTTTGGCGGACCAAGCAAACACATCTTTATTCTTCTGGAGGAATTGCATCAATGCATCTTCCTCGCTGGATGTAAGATCGGAGCCGATGATGACGGCCTGATCCCAAACCATCTCATCCAGCAAAACCCTTTTGGTATCACCGTCCGGCTGTACATTGATTTTTCCTATGCGCTTTGGTGCTTCTCCACGTCTTTGGCTTTGACTGCCTCGGTGAGAGCATTGACATTTCTTTGGCCTGGGGTTCTGCCTCTCTCCAAATTTCGGCCATCATTTTGGTGGCCCCAGATTGTGATGACCCTCTGCGTCACCGGTATCTTCACGCACAGGTATGCTTGATGAATGATAGCCTCAAACTTGTTGAGAAAACCCCTTCCCAGGATGCCATTGTAGGGGTAATACATCTCCACTACATCGAAAGACAAATACTCCGTCCTGGCATTTTGAATGGTACCAAAGGATACCGGAAGCGAGACCTTGCCTCTCTTGCATGAATGACCGCCTAGAAACCATACAGAGGTGTATCAGGGGGCTGCAGTAGATCTCTGCTCAAACCCATCTTGTCAACAACATCGACGAAGATTATGTTTGCGGATGAGCCATTATCAACTAGAAGCTTTCCCAGAGTCCAACTTGCTATGTTAGCTTCGATTACCAGGGTGTCATTGTGAGGAAAACCTTGCAATCTCACATCCTCCTCTGAGAAGGTGATCGGGATATGGGACCATCGTGTTCTTTCTACTCTCCCCTCCATGCAAATGTTTCGGACTTCACGAAAGTAGTGCTTCTTGTCCTTCTTGCTATCGAACTCCAGAGCGGAGCCACCCGAAATGGGGAGGATGGTTCCAACAGATGGTAATGGGTCATTTTGGCCCTCAAGCTTTGCTGGTAGTGGTGGAGCAGTTGGACCTTTGTATGGGGGAGGAGAAGGAGCGATGGGGTGCTGATCGATAGGCCTGCGCTCAACGTTTTGAGCCTGGAAGGTTTGAGATTGCCAAGGTGGCGGTTGAGTGTAACTTGGGACAGGCGGTGG
Source organism: Cenchrus purpureus (assembly GCA_022644695.1). Taxonomy (NCBI): domain Eukaryota; kingdom Viridiplantae; phylum Streptophyta; class Magnoliopsida; order Poales; family Poaceae; genus Cenchrus; species Cenchrus purpureus. The sequence goes on from CP053454.1 coordinate 38,433,500, forward strand.
ATAGTGAGGTGGTTGAAAAGGGTTAGCGAAAGGGTTCCTTCCAAAGTTTGGATTTTGCCAAGCCGGAGCGAAATGGTTTACGGAGCTATTCCTCTCTTTCTCCTTCTTCTCTTCTTCCAAGATAGCCTCAAACCTTTTCTTGTCTAGGGCAATAGTTTGAGCTGTGGTCATCATTCTCTTTGTGGAAGATGCAATACCACTTTCTCTTTTCTTGGTGGCCTCGGCCCCTGCCGCGACCTCTGCCTCTGCCGCCTCCCCTTCCGCCTCTGCGGCCACCCCCTTGATTTTGGTGCGGTGGACTAGGCGGGCTAGAGTTTTGGTTTGGGGTATCGCCCTGAGGATTGGGATTTTCCTGGGCGTTTTCGCCGTCTAGGCCAAAAACACTTCTGGGGTTAGCATGCGAAGTGTTTCTGGGATTAGGCCATTCCCTTTCGCTAGGCTGATTAGCTTTGGCAGACTTCTTTTGGTGAGACTGCTCTTCCATACACATCCTGAAGTCATTGTCTGAGCGACAATACTTCTCGAATTACTCATACAAGCGCTGGATTGTTTTGGGCCTTTCGCGCATGAGGGCGCGAGCTGTCCGAAGCCTCAAACCCACGATTGCAGCATTGATGGCGACGGCGTCCAACACATTTGGTGCCTGGGCTCTGAGATGAACGAATCTTCTGAAATAGTTTTGAAGAGGTTCTTTGTCTTTTTGCTTACAAGAGAAAAGATCACTCTCAGTAAGCTCTGGACGTTGGAAACCCTGAAAGTTCGAGAGGATCCACTGCTTCAAATCGTCCCATCCATGTATCACACCAGGGCTCAGGAGAGAGTACCACTGCGCTGCTGCCTTGTCTGCAGCGATGATGAAAGACTTTACCAGCATGAAGTCGTCGCCTCCGGCTGAAAGAATAGCGGCTTCGTAACTCATCAGGAATTGTCTAGGATCAGATTGACCCGAGAATCTGGGGAGTGGAACCGGCTCAGGGATTGTGGCTACGGGTGACTGAATTTCACGAGACGAGGCGATTTGGGGTCCCAAGATCTCGTGCAGATGGTGTGAACGTCATGGTTCGAAGGACCAGACTAAAAAGGGTTGATGAAAGGATTACGGCTGAAAGTGGTGTACGGAGGGGGTTGAGTGAAAGGCATGTTACCCTCCGTAAGTGTGGATTGGTTGGGCACAGAATACTCAGGCGAGGGCTGATTGAAACTTAGAGACTGTTTGGCTTTTATGACGCGCAACTCTTCTTGCAATTTGGCGATCTCGCCTTTTGCCTTTGATTTCCTTGGCGCCTTGACCTCTTGTTGCCGCCAACAGCCTCTTCTTGGTTTTAGCCAGCTCTTCGGCCTCCTTGCGCAGTTTGGCCAGCTCGGCCTCGTATGCTGCCTTGGCCGCGGTCGCCGTAGCATCCTGGTTTGGCCTAGGCTGATTAGAGTTGGATTCTGGGAGCTCCTCTCCCTGGGTGAGCAAATTGGACGGGTTCAACTCCTCATCGAGGGCAGAAAGCCCCACGGTGGAATTAGCGGTAGTTCTCTTCTTCCTTGTGGACATTTTGGGTTTCTTACTCGAGCCAAACACAAACGGTGGGCGCCAATTGTTGTGCTACGCCGAAGCTTAGACACGAACAATGAAAATAACGAAAGGACTCAAGCAAAGAACACAAAAGATTGCCAAGCTAAAGGAAGACAAAAAGCGGTCTTTCAACAGTGTAATTCTCAAAAGCTGATCCCCTTTACAAGTGTCAGGCGGCCTCCTTATATAGGGAGACGAACGGACATTTTACATACCGAGAATGACCTTGTGTAGAAAGAATCTAACAAGGATGTGCTAGCCTAATTTTGGTAACCCTCCGTAAAGTCTTCACGTAATCGGCGCTTTCCTGATATCCCGCCGCATATTACGACGCTTTTCATCGGCGTAATGCCTATCGGGAAGACTTTCGACTTTCGGAAGACACCTTTCGCCCAGCCTATTTCTCCACCTGAAATGTAGCACAAGCAGAACCAAACATATAAGTCGTTAGTGGTGACGAAACCCCCGAGCGATAGATGGGCTGACACTCGCTGAACAGAGAAGATTCGGCCCTGGGGTTTCGTCGTGGGAAAAGCCGAAGGTGTCAACCCCAAAGTTTGATAAACTAAACTGTCCGTCTAGTATGAGAACTTTTGGGCGACGAAGGGTACTTAGCGAAAACTATGCCACGAAAGACGGAAGAATGTTGATTGGCTTCGGGGGTTTCGCTATTAATCTTTCGAATTGTTCTCGCCGAGCTGCGCCAGTCTTATGATTTTGATTATAAAGGGCTCGATTCCGAATCCCCAACACATATATATGTGTATGTATATATATATATATGAGTTTTATCTACTCCCGTGTGTAGTTAGTTCTATATTTGTATCTCACAAATTAGAAGGTGTCTTTGCATACTTGAGCTTTCTAAAAAAAGTATGTACACATACTTGATTTTTAAAAGTGTTATGTGAACATACTATTCATTTATGTGTAAGGAAACATAAAGTTAGTGAACATACTCACAAGGTGCAAAAAATTATGAGTTCCACTGAAATTTTTTCATGGTTATCACTTTGATAAATCATATTTTAGGTATGTGAACATACTCCAAGTGATAAATGGGTATGCACACATACTCAAGGTGGTTTTTTGAATGTGGGAGTAACTACACCTGAGAGTAGAATGCACACACACACACACACACATATATATATATCATAAAACAGAGGGAGAGTACTATGAAACGGAGGGAGTACTCTACTACCAAGCATCGCTGTCCGAAGCTACGTGTTCGCGGCCAGGACGACTGGCCCAACCGAGTTTCCGTACGATGTTCCCTTAGGCGTGTACGCATACTTCGCGGGCTGAAAGTGAAAAGTTGGGAGCTAGCAAGGCATGTGGCTGCTTTTTTTAAGAAGGGATCGGCTTTCATTAAAATATAACCTCATTAACAACTGAGACCGCCTCGACATATAAAATAAAATTACATTGAAGCACTCTACTAGGTCTTGACCTTTCGTCTTCCTTGCAATCGGTACCGTCCATTGCTTCGGGAAACTCCATCGCCATAGAATAGCATCATATCCGAACTCCACCAACAGAAGACTCCACAGACACGGAGGCCGCAAAAGAGGCGTTGTATGCTCAACCATTGTAGGGAGTAAAAGTCATCGAAAGCACATCGACCATATCTTCTGAAGGTTGAACGGAACATACGATCTAACGCCACCATTAGCCATCACCAATGGTGGTCGGAAGAACAAATTCGTCGCCGCTAGTAGTAGCACCAACGATCGGGAAGACGATTCCACCAAAGGGGAAAACATATCAAATCCCTCCTCAAGGAGGATTAGGTCAACATACCTCGATCCCTTGAAGAGCATGATGTCTCCGAAGAGAATGACACATCTCTTGTAGGAGATTGAGAACGGAATAGAAAGCCGGACTGAAAATATCAAAAAGATGATCCAAAACCTAATCGGATTAATGTGGAGGAAAGGAAAATTATTGAAAAACCCCAACAAAAAGTAGAAGATCTACTAGAGGATGGAACCCGTTCCCCTGCCATCGGCTATGAAGCCAGAGACGAGGGGAACGGGGCCACGAGAAGCTACAAGGGCAGCAGGCGACGAAGACAAGACGAGACATTTTTTATGTTGTTGCTTGTAATGAGCTTCTTCCACAGTTTTGACGGGGATATATATACTAGGTAAAAATTGACATTATTCTTCGTCTTCAACCTCTCTTTGATCCAAGGCACATTAGTCCCGAATGCTTTTGGACCCGAGACTAAAGTCTTTGAATCAATAGTCACCTCGCGCGACCACCAACTAAACTAATCGAGACTAAAGGCCTTTTATGTAACATGGCCATAAAAACCATTTGTTCGATAAGATTTTTGTGATTCCACGTGCAACAGGATCAATGGGACTAACCAAAATGTTTTAGCATGTCATTATATTGTAGCTATCTTAGGTCCATAGAAGTAACCACAATCAAAGCCGAGAAACCATAGCAAAAATACAGAGATACTATATATTGTGAGGTGTATAAATGGTGGTAAATTAGTCTAAAAGATGGCAAGTTCAAGAAGACAAGGAAATCAACAAAAGACGGGTACCACCGACCCTTGCGGTGCAAAGGAGAAAAAGACACCGCAACAGTCAGTGATATAGTGCACATAGAAGAAAAGGAAGACCATCGAATGAACCAACACTCTCTCGAAAGCATTGCAATCACCGGTGTAGTTGTCCACCGTTGTGGTTCTCTAGTAAAGTGACGATCAGATGATCTGACGGGCACATTTCTAGATGTGTCGGTGCATCTCCGAGAAGAAAGAAGATGATGAGGACCACCACATGAACCGCTGATAGAACCCGAGCATTGCATCGGTTCATCAAATAATTTAATCTCGACTTCTAGAGATGTTTTGGTGCGAAGCTATCAACACGAATGAACCAGGTCAGCGATCCGTGCAATGTATCATCCGGTGCAATACGATGGTGACAGAAATAGAGTGATTTTCGGCGTGGAAGACATCAACGGCTAGTTGCACCGGATGAATCGATGATCGATGGTCTGTCATGGACCATCGATTGATCGATGGTATAACTTTATCTAGCCATTAGCAATGGCTATATCATCCCTTTGCTTATTTATACCTCTTCCACTTGTCCATTTGGAGGTACTAGAGTGTGCAGGAGTGCAGAGGAGTTCAATACACATTGAAGATCACATCCAAACTACCAAAGTACTTTGTGAGAGTGTTTGGTTCAAGCATAGACTAGATCTGAGTGTATTAAAGATGTGTCAACCTTGTGAAGTGATTCTAGAGTGAATCAAGGTGTACAAGGTGCTTTCGAGCCTTAGTGACTCTCGACAAGTCTTGACCCTCCAGCTTGGTGTGGAGCGGCATTGATGACCATGTGCAAGGGGTGTGGAGACCCCCTCCCTTGGTGGAGATGCGCATTGGTGGAGACGACATCAAGGTGACCAAGGGGCTTGGTGATTGCCTTGGTGATAAGTCAAATTACCCCTTGGGAGTGACTTGGTAAGCAATACTCTTATGTGGAGTGCTTCAACAATGTGTAGTAGGGGTGGCTAAGTGCCTAATGATACCACGTGATAAATCGCATGTCAAGAGTTTGCATCCTCTCATCTCTATTTGCGTTTCCGCATTTCATATTTGCAATCTTTGTTTGCCCCTACTTTCATATAGTATTATCTTGATAAGATTGACTATATGTTGCAAAAACTCTTTGGGACGTGGGTTCCACACTAGAACAAACCTTAGTTGCACATTTTAGATAGCATATTCTAGTTTACTTGTATGAAAAGTATTGATAGCTAGCCGAGGTAGATGCAGAGTCTGTTGGATGAAGGATTTTTTTTGCTGCTTTTGTATTTTTAGTTAACAAAGTAGATTTAGCTAGGCTGTTGTAGTTGCTCTTGTAGTCTACGAGTACTGATTCCTTACACTTTAATTGGGTTGCAACTGCTAGAGCAGGGGATTGTAGCAGATCTTTTAGTCCTGTGGTTGGTACATGTAGGAAGATATGCGTAAATTCTGAGTACTAAAATTTGGTAACTCCCGCTCCCATGTTATGATTGTTGATACCGCTTGTCAAACCGTAATTTGTTCATTACAGATAGGATGGTCTTTATTAGTTCAAAATAGTGGAGCAATGTATGACTGTCGCTACCTAATATCTTATCCGATTGAAGAATTTTGGGGATGACTGGGTCACTCATGGACGACCTCGCCCTCAAACATGGCTATGGTGTGGCTCGCCGACACGCTAACGTCAGAGGCCTGGTTGTCGCCACAGAATCCATCAATCTTTCCCTCACCGTTCCGCGCGAGCACAAGCTTGCTTTGTTCGTCTGACTTATCTCAATCAGCAGTATTTTTCTCTCAGAATAAATCAGTCATTAACCACCAACCGTACTTACAAATCAACATCAGCAACCAGCCACTAGCCAAACAAGCAGCCGTTAATAAGGGCATGTACAGCGCGTCTGTACATCCCATCTACAGGACGACAAAATTGCAGAAAACCCCTCACGCCTCCCAACCGACGGCCTCAGCGTCGCTAGACCAGGCGACGCGGGCGTCCCGTTGCCCGAGGCGGAGCAGACGTGTGACGCCGGGTTGTAGAGGCCGTCTTCACCAAGCGGCGGTGGCCTGGATCCCGCGTGTGGCACGCGCGGGGGACTTCTTCGCGCCAAATCCAGCTACAGGAGAGACAGGGGACGCCGGCCCCCTCCGCCGACGGCACTGGGAGGAGCGGTGGCGCCGGGATCCGGTTGGGGAAGGGGAGATCCGCGGCCATGGCCACCCTAGATCCGAGGGGTCGTCTACCTCGCCGTCCCAAGTCCCGAACGTCGCGAGCCGCAGGCGGGCCGCAACGCCCCGGCCGCCGCTTGCACTGCGATGAGCTGCTCCGCCCGGCTGCCGCTTGGCGCTTGCGCCGCGAGGAGCTGCTCCGCTCAGCCACCGCTTGCGCCGCGAGGAGCTGCTCCACCCGGCCGCCGCTTGCGCGTGAGGAGCTCGCACGTGCTCCTGTCCTTCTCCTTCCTCGTGTTATTCCCTCTCCTCTCTTCTGCTAGACTGCTGCTCCCCTCTTGTCTTCTCTGTTCTCTCCGATTCCCTTTGTCTCTACGCCGACAAGGAAGGTCTTGATATTTCTTTCCTTCCACGCGTGGATAGAAAAAGGCCACGCAGTGGCGTGGAGCATTTGTTTTTCAGAACAAAGAGAGCGTGGAGCATGTGGACGGATCGATTGCCACGTTAGCGTCTGGAATTTTCACCTCACATCAGACTACAAGTTACTAGCATTTTGAAGAAAAAAGCATAAGGAAAATGAGAGAGGAATGAAAAATACTAATGAAGAAAATAAATATTGTAAGAAAAAAGGAAAATATATTGTACAAATGACAACTATAATTCAAGCTTTGTAGTGGCATCTTGTAGAACTAAAGAAGGATCTAATCGAGAACATATGACAATGCTATAGAAACAAAGAAAATTAGAAAAAAAATTGTAACTATATATAATATAATTATTATATTAATGGTTTCTAAAAAAATATTGTAATCATGTTTCTATTATTTATGTGTGATATTATTCAATTAAATAGCCACACAATGGTACATACAAACACATTCGTAGTTGATCTTATCTATATTGAATGCCCAGACATCCGCTCATACGCACGCTTCGAGATTCTACAGACGACTACCCATCTAAAGGCTGTACATGCCCTAAGCTGGGTCGTCGCCAGGTCACTGCCGGACGTGCGGATGGTGCTGTCGCGTTGCGACGACCGGTGCCGTGTGTTGGGTGCTCGCCGGATCAATCACCATCCTGGTTCCAGGCGTTCCTAAAGAAGGCCTGGAATTCCGGGACGGCAACTATATGACGTCGACATGCTCATTTAGTATAGCTTTTATAAAGATCACAAAAAACGACGAGACGAGTAGACGACGGCCCGCCATATATGGCCATGGTCAAGAAGCGTCATGATAAATACTATTGATTATCCAAGTTCCCTGACTATTTGCTGGCACAGAAATCTTTAGCAGCCATAGCCATGGCCTACCTTCTCCATCCTCAGGCTCAAGCTCGGTCTCGCCTACCTTGTGTTCGTTACTCGTTAGTGTTACTACCCTTTCCCATGCTGCTTTAGAGACGAACACATCTATATATATGCAAAGAGTGAGAACAAATATGTACTAGACAAAAAAAAATAAAATTGTGAGCTTGATTTAAAAGTGATTTTTAATTTCTTTTTCCAAATAAAGTGTGGTCTTATTTTGAAGATCTTGTTTTTTTGGGGTAAATGAGAGTTTCATTAAAAGCTAAATGGAACCGTTACAATCGTTCTTGATCCAACCACACAGCTGTATGACAACGGAACTGCTATCGGGCGGTCGTTCCCCAGCGCGAACGGTGGGGACCATATCTTTCCTTCTCCACCTTTCCTTCTTCCCGGTTCCCACCGACGCATTCCTTTCTTCTTTCTTCTTCTTCTACATCTGCCGCACCACCACTGCCGCCGCCGGCCTCCACCACCTCGCCGCTGCGCCGCTCCGCCCACATCCCGCCCCCACCGCGCCTCCCCGTCCTTCCTAACCCCTCCCATCGCTGACCCCCGCCGCCAACACCGCCCACCGGGGGTCCTCCCCACCCGCCAGCGCCGCCGCCACCGTCTCACCGCCTCGAGCCGCAACCTCCGCCGGGCCTACCGCCGCCCCCGGGCATCTCCTATAAGGTCGTCGGTCATGGAGCCCTCCCCCAACAACCCCAAATCCCTAACTCTAACCCCAACCCCAACCCGAAAACCATAAGCTCCGCCGGCCTACACCACTGCCCGCCGCCGGCGGTGACCCGCTGGCGGCCGCCGCCCACAACCCGCCGGAGCGCTCCTCTCCATGGCCGCAACTTCCGCTATTCTCCCTCCCCTGTTTTTTTTTGTTCGTTCGCTGCTATTGGTCGCGGCGCGCGCGCGTCGAATAAGAGTTTTGGTATGACAATTCCTTTTAGCTAAATGAGCTAACTCGTTTGCAACTTCATTGCACTCTCTCTTTACCAGATTTATTCCAATCCTCCAACAGTTGCGCAAGCTCCTTTGCTTCCGCTACGATTAAGCTTAACTCGGATCTACCTTTTGGTAGTATTGAGTTGAGTCCGATTCGATGATTATCTTACCCTGAGTCCATTGGCTTGCTACCGTAGACCGTCAGCTTCAGCTGGATCTGCACACCTGAGAAGCACCCTCCAAGCCGTTAGTAGCACAGCCCCATTGCTATCCCTCACCACACGCAGAGACCAGCCTCCCCTGTTTGGGCTACAAAGGATCCATGAAATTTCTGAAATCAGTAGGCCGTGATCTTTCTCTCGGAAACAATCGTGACCAGTACCAAAACGAATAGGCTAGGTGCCCTTTCCCGGACAGACTTTTTTATGCGTCTCACTCGCTGTTTCTTTCTCTTTCCTTTTGTCGGGTGGGTAGCAGGACGACTTCCCTTTTGCTAGACCCTGCTCCTTATCTCCATCATCTGGCAACTTGGACAAAACCGAATGCATAGCCAGCAACGAGTGGACTGATCTTGTTATAACGTTCATTTTTTTTTTAGTTAGTTTGTTCGTTTGTTATAACAAACGCATTGCTGAAATCGAAAATTAAATTTGGAGTTTTGATAGGATTTATGATTTTTAATTTCAGGACGGCAAGTTTATGACATCAACATGCTCATTTAGCGCGTCTCTGAAGGGTAGCTAAAGCAATAAATATGTCGATCTAACAAAGCAAGAAATATGTCTTTTAATAATGCAGCCAACATAAATTCGACACGTCAGCTAGAGGTGCTGGAGATATGGTGAGCCAATTCTTTGGCGGACGTTTCGCCGGCCGTTTCGCGCCACTAACCACACTGGGACGGTCTATCCCTTTATCCCTTTCTCGTCCCATTTTTCAAGTAAAATGGTCCTTTAACTCTTTCTCGTCCCATTTTTCAAGTAAAATGGGCCGCAGCGGGGGACGGAAAGGCCACGGGAAAGTCCAGTCTCGCGGCTCACTCAAAAAGCCGAGGTGGCGTGGGGCCCGCGCACCCATTGCCTCCTAGCGTGCCATCCCAACCGCCAACGAATCAGGCGCAAAGAGAGAAGCGGGAGAGAGAGCTCCACCTCATCGGAGAGGGACCCACCGCGCCGCTGTCCCTGTGAGGCCGGCTGCGAGGAGGCCCGTCCGCCTCGAGGAGGACGTCCCACCGGCCGGGGTGTAGAGGCCGGCGGCGGTGGCAGTCAATATGCGCCGGTTGTGGGGGAGAGGGTGGGCGGGGATGCCGTCGTCGCGACCACAGTGGAACTCCTCTCCCCATCTGGGCCCCACCATGGATCCAACCCGACGTTAGCCCCATGGATCCATGGCGCAGGACGCCAACCCTTGCACCCATGCGTCGGAGGAGGGGCGGGCGCAGGGGCCAGGAGCTGGCCATCCTTGTCCAAATCCCCGCCCGTCATCGTTGAAGAGGCTGGGTGGAGGAGCCGTCAGGGGTAGGAGGCCAACAGCTGACTGCTGCAGCACGGCCTCGCCTCACCGCCGTCGTCGCTAGGACCTCACCGCCGCCGCCGCAATGAAGAGGAGGGAGGGGAATTGAGTGGTCGGCGATGGGAGGGCGCAGCTCTTCTTCAGATCAAAGTGCCTAGAAGTAGGGGCACCTAGAGCTGAGATTTGGGGGAGGATGGGCCGCGGTTGCGCCGGAGGAGATGGCGGCCGGGCTCGCGGGCGCAGGATCCGGCCGCCGTCGCTGCTTCGACCGCCGGCCTGAGTTCCACACCGCCCTGCGTCGCCACTGAAGGAAGAGTATGGGTGGCGGGCAATGGGACCGAGGGCGAGGGAGGTGGAGTGGAGGAAAGAGAATGCGAGTTGGAGGGAGGCCGGTGGAAGAAAAGAAAGAGAGGGAGGCTGATGCGTGGGGGCCACCATGTATAGTTGGGATAGAGTAAGAGTTATAAAGGAAGATGAGTACGAAGAAATTAGATTTAAAGGAAAGAAACCTCATGACCAGAATGAAACGCTTTTAAAAGGAAGATATAGGGATCCACAAGTGTGGATATCATCTAAAGAAAACCTTGGAATTCGGAAACTTTTGGATCGGACGTCTACATGCGCACGTAGAAAGATCAGCCAAAACGACTAACGACGACCGTCCACGGCCAGGGTCAAGAAGAAAGGCATCTTGATATATAAATCTGGATATATACAAGTTCCTGACTATTTTTGCACAGAAAGCTTTAGCCGCCATAGCCATGGGTAACATGGTACCAAAGAACCTTCTCCTCAGGCTCGGACTCGCCTGCCTTGTGTTCGTCAGTGTTATTACACAGTTTACACTTTCCTATGCCGCCTCGGTTAGCTTCAACTACAACTTCTCCACTCCCGGCGCTCTCACCAGTCCCGAGCTCGTGTACATGTCCAACGCCACAGCCGCCGGCGATCGGATTGACCTGACCAAGGACACGGCCTGGAGCACCGGGCGCGTGGCGAACGGGCTGCCAGTGCAGCTCTGGAACAACAGCACCGGCAAGATCGCCAGCTTCACCTCCAACTTCACCTTCGTCATCAAGCCGCACAACAACACCGCCGGCCAGGCATGCCGAAGCTCATCCCAGAGAATTTCTTAGCTCCTGTGTTAAGCGCCTGGCATTTGTTAGACCTGATGTTTTCGTGGTTGAGCTAGCTGCAGGGCGATGGCATGGCGTTCTTCGTCGGGACGTATCCCCCGAGCCTACCGAATGATTCCAATGGCGGCTTCCTCGGGCTCTTCAACAACCCCAACAACTCGGCCAATTCCGACTTCCCGCCGACTGTCGCCGTTGAGTTCGATGCGTCGAGGAACGACTGGGACCCCAGCAACACAATTAAACACGTTGGTGTGGACGTGAACAACATCTCATCGGCGGCGTACACGGCGCTTCCCGACTGGTGCTTCAACGGGACAGCCATGTCGGCGTGGGTCAGGTACTGAAGGACCGATTAGGCGAACCAGAGAGGGGGGGAGTGAATGGGAGCCGATAAAAATTCTTCTCGAAGGAGATGAGAACTCCAACAAGACGAACACGGCTTCCAACTCACGTCTCCGACCCAACTACCCAAGTTGGCCAAGACCACGCAGCCACTGGAGTGCTACTGGTCCTAGGAACCAACACTCAACCTTCCGAGCCAAAAGTCACACACGATGGCTCACGGGCCGGGACCGGTGACACCGGTCGACCGGTGGACGAGCCCGGTCAGTCGGTGGTGCGGCAACAAGATAAGAAAGCGTTCCAGGAAGCCTCAATGACTCCTCTAGGCCCTGGAACAAAACCACCACGAAACACAACCTGTGAGGAAGAAGAACCCCTCACAAAGCCTAGCAAAACAACTCCAAACACGCCAAGAACTGATCAGCAGGACCACGGGACAAAACCACACGGACAAGGCTATTCCCGAGACAAAACCCACCAAGGGCTAGCACCGGTCAGACCGGTCAAGAGCACCGGTCAGACCGGTCGTGCCTGGGCAGCTCGGGATGAACAGCGCCCATGAGTCAACTCCTCCAAATCCAACTCCCGATCTCCCGATTCGCTCCACGGTTTTGCACAAGACTTTGGGGATAGTAGGAACACCTCATGGTACTCCATAGCCAAGATTTGGTCCACCAAAACTTGTCAAATCAAGAGGAATCAAGAAATCCCACCAAGAACGCCTCTAACCCTAGAGCCACAAAACCCCAAAATCGAGCCCCTTTGCTCACGGATTTGGAAGGGGAATCAAAGAGAAAGAACCACGGGTTCATGCATACACCCCACCAAATCCCAAAGAGAAAGGCCTCGAAATCGCTCCAAGAAAATCGCCAAGAAAGGGCTGAAAATCACCAAAAAGGAGAAACGGAAAGACACATCCAAGCCTTGAGTAACCACCAATCATCTATACATACCAAAGAGGTTCATACAAGGTCTAGCTTGCCGCGATCATCCTTCCCTCTCACAAGATCTCACCATGAAGCTCTCAAGCTAGTCCTACGAAAATCCTAAGAAAATAGGAAGGAAAATAGGAAAACAAAATGAGCTAGGGTTCCAAGAGATGGCTGCCATCCTCTCACCACTTGGGTTATATGGAGGCAACCGAAAGACGAAAATACCCTTACTAGCTAACTAGGGATACATGCCCCTCGAGGGCGAAATTGGAAGTCTTTGTCTTCGCACCATCGGACGGATGCCCAGCGACCGCAAACTTGCTTAGCCTCGACGCAAGCCTTGCGATCCCGACGTGTCCTCCGCTCAAGATTCCGGACTGCGTCGTCAAGACACCGGCCGACCGGTGCTCCTCACCGTCGACCGGTCGACACACCGGTCGACCGGGTCTCGAGCTGCTGCACCTCCGTCTTCGGTTCTTCGGTCTTGGCTTTGTGGATCAACCAAGGAACCCAGTGATTTTCTGGTGAACCACCGGAAACCCCGCGAACTCGGTGTAGCCTCCACCAATCACCACTCATGACTCGGCTCCCACGTAGTCCCCTCGACCTTGGTTTTGAGGCTCAACCAAGAAACCGTCCATGACTTCATCTTGCCGTTCTGCCACCATGCGGCCCGCACTTGACCCCGCTGGCCACCGGGTCCCTCGAACCAAGCCTACTTGTCTTCTCCACACCTGGAGGCCTCACCGGCAACGACCTTTCACGCTTGTTCTTCACCTGCACCTGCACCAGTCAAGCCGCAACCTGCACCTGCAATACTTAGCCAAGAATCGCCACACCACGTTGTCAATCACTCATCACACCAGAAGCGACCATCCACCGGTCCTCGAACCACACCGGCTCTCAATCCCCACGTTGATGAGTGCATTGACAACACACACGTTTTGGTAACCAAGAGAAAAGGAAAAGAAAAGAAACGACTAAAAGGAACTCCAACAAGCGATCGAAAGTCAAAAAAAGGCAAAGAGCAAGATCACTTGAAGAAGACAAGTCTCGGACCCTTAGGCAAGGGCAACGGCTCGACACATCCGAGACAAAACATGCTCAAGCAAAGAGCACAAACCATCAAACCAAAGCTCAAAACCACAAAGAGCTCCCCCTACACACATGCAAGCTCTCCTCGAACCAATGCAACTCCCCTCGACAAATGCATGCGAACCACTTCACGAAATGTAGCAGCTGCAGCCTCCCGACCGGCCGATCGTCGACACCACCGGCCGACCGGCGCAACATGTGAACAGGACCAGCACTGACCGGTCCGACCGGTGACCTCAACCGGTCGACGTGCACTCAGAGCCCAAAAATGGCTCGAAACCACCGAAAACCTTCCAAATGCATTCAAGATGCCAAAACATGCTCAAACTTCTCCCTTGTTGACAATGCATGAATCAAGCCAAAATGCAAAAATGCAACCTAGAGCTTCTCAAATAGACAAAATTCAACATAGGATGCTACACATGTCCAAACGAGCAAGTTAGATACTCTATAGCTTCGTAATGACATAAACTTCATGATCACCAAGTTTCACAACCATTGGGCAAAGCTAAGATAGAATTGAGCAATTTTGCGAAAAATCACCCTCTCATGAGCAAAGTCCTAAACATGAGCAAAACATGTCAAAATGGCAAAGCCACACAAACCTCATGCTAGGACAACCATTCTAAGCATAAGACCATCATAAACACCCACAAGCACCTCATGTCATGTCAAAGCCACCGAGCCATGTGCCTACTTCTATATATGAGACTTCTCATTGGTAGGCATCATGCAACGATTTAGCACCCAAAGCAAATTAAAATTAGCACATATGACATTGGAGCACATTTTTCAAGCAATTTACATTTCATTTTCAGATTTATAATTGGTACATGAAATGTCTTTCATAAAAAGGAACTTATGCCCTCCACAAGATGAAGCATGGGGCTAAACATTCATGATGGCAAATGAGCCTTTGGCCCCATATGATCAAAATAAGCTATCCAACCACAAATTAAGCATAGCCAAGCCACTAAAACATGTCAAGATCATGTAAAGGCATTTACTCACAAGAGAGCATATATGAAATTTTTCAAAAACATAGCCATCAACCATGGATATAAACCAAGATTATCAAGAGCTAAGCCAACCTAACCATAGCTTACCAAATTAGCTCACAAAGACATATATGTCATTCCATGGTGAACAATGTATATAGGAGAAGCCTTTCCTAAACAATGCATATGATACAAAATGCATGCACCCTAAGATACAAAGATGCCTATACATCATGTTACATATGCCATGCCAAAAGCAAGAAATGCACAAGGGAAAGCTATACATATGCTACAAAGGAGCTCCCACACGCCAACTCAAGAAATCAAACAAACACCAAGCTCCCCCCGCAAACGAGTGAAAGTTGCTTGATCTAGGGGTTTGGTGAAAATATCGGCTAGTTGTTCATGTGTGGGTACATGGATCAAAGCTATCTTCCCTTTCTCTACGTTGTCTCTCAGAAAATGATACCTCACTTCTATGTGCTTGGTTTTGGAATGGAGCACTGGGTTCTTTGCAACGCTTATGGCACTGGTGCTATCACATTGAAGTGGGACATGGGTATACTCCTCACCAAAGTCACTCATGGTGTATGTGATGCAAAGGAGCTGAGAGCAACAACTAGCTGCGCCACATACCGCCTCGGTAGTGGATTGAGCAACACTCGACTGTTTGCGGGAAGACCAAGATACCAAAGAAGAACCCAAGAACTTGCAAGTTCCAGAAGTGGACTTCCTATCCAACCGACACCCGCAAAGTCCGTCCGAAAATCCATGAAGCGCCAAAGAAGAAGACGAGTACCAAAGGTCGAAGTCGGGAGTGTGTCGCAAATACCGAAAATGCGCTTGACGCTTGCCGTCGCGAAGTCCTGAGGCGCTTGAAAACGAGCGCCTGACACACCGAGAATTGGATGTCGGCCTCGTCGCCGTCAAGTAGAGGAGTGACCCGATCATGCTCGGTACTCTTACGGTCCACGTGTTCACCTTCCTCGTCGCATCAAGAGCTGTAGTCGTACTCATAGGCGTTGCCATAGCCTTGGAGTCCTCCATCTTGAACTTCCTCACAATGTCCTTGGTGTACTTAGCTTGGTGCACAAATGTTCCTTCCTTTGATTGCTTGATTTGTAGCCCGAGGAAGAACGCAACTCGCCCATCATGCTCATCTCAAATTCTCGCTCATGTCTTACGCAAACCTTGCAACAAGAGAGTTAGACGAGCCACCAAAGACAATATCATCCACGATACCGCACAATCGGATATCTCGCCTCGCTCGAGGAGAAACAAGGTCCGTCGACCTTCCCATCTCAAACCCTCTCTCAAACAGAACCCCTCAACCTACCATACCAAGCTCTAGGCGCTTCAACCCTCAACCCATACCTTCCTCAACTTGTACACCCGGTGAGGGTACTTCTCACTCTCAAACCCCGTGGTTGCCTCACAAACACCTCTTCCTCCAACACACCATTCAGAAAGCACTCTTCACATCCATCCGGTACAACTTGAACCCTTTAGCCACGGAAAAGGCTAGAAGGATCCTGATCGCCTCCAAACGAGCTACAGGAGCGAAAGTCTCCTCGTAGTCGATCCCCTTTTTCGATCAGACTCGAGCAACAAGTCTCGACTTGTTTCTCACCACTTCTCCTTTCTCTCCCTCTTTATTTTTCCACACCCATTTTGTCCCAATCGGCTTACACCCTGGGGGAGGGTCAACCAACACCCAAACTTGGTTCCTCTCAAAATTCTCCAACTCCTCATGCATCGAGTTAACCCAATTATGATCGATAACGCGTGTCCAATGTCTTTGGGCTCAAAGGTAGCAACAAAAGCAGCATGAGCGAAATGAGAATTGTTCAACCCTCGACCGTGTAGTACGCTCATTCATGTCGCCGATGATTCTCGGCCGGGTGATCCACTTGCACTCACCGGGAGGTTCTCGCTTGATGCTACCTCCCCTCAACGCAGCTTCCCTTGATCCGGGTTTGTCGCTTGTAGGTGTGGAGATGGTCCATTCTCGATCGTCGTCAAGTAGTAGGTACATGTTCAGCCGCGGGCATCACACCGCCATCTTCATCATCTCCATGTTCATGCTCCTCCTCCCCGAAAGATCTCCTCGCCAAGTTCGTTGTCACCGCACACTCAAAACAAGTCGACTACGTGGCTGTGTCTCGTCGAAGGTTACCTCGCAAGTCTCCACGATTTGGTTAGTTTCAAGATTGAGCACACGAAATGCTCTAGAATGAGATGCATAACCAAAGAAAATGCCATCGATAGACCTAGCCTCGAACTTGTCCAACTTCTTCCCTTTCTTCGAATGAAGCATTTACAACCAAAGACATGGAAGTGACTCACCTTGGGTGTGCGACGCGCATCAACTCGTAATGTGTTTCTTCTTGTGAACCCTGAGGTAGATCCTATTCGACACATGGCACGCGGTATTGACCGCCTCAGCCCAGAACCTTCTCGGAGTCCTATGCTCGTCGAGCATCGTCCGACCATCTCGCAAGGTCCTGTTTTCCTTTCCACCACGCCATTCGGGAGGCGATACTGAGACTCGAAAACGGTGTTCAAGACCCAAGTCATGGCAAAAGGTTTCGAAGCGAGAGTTTTTGAATTCCGAGCCATTGTCATTGCGGATCGCTCGTATGGCATCTCCGTGCCTCTCGTTTCTTAACCACAAGACAAGATCTCGAACAAAACCAAACGTCTCCCCTTCTCCTCAAGAAAGAACACCCACGCATACCGAGAGTAGTCGTCCACCACAACAAGGACATACCACTTCCCACCCGCAGATCGCACACCCAGCCGGGCCAACAAGGTCCATATGGAGCAGCTCGCATGGACGCCACCATCACATCGGTGAGAGGCGGGTGAGAAGAGGCTACCATCTTGGCATGCCTACAAGACAAACCAACTCTTTCTCAAACCTCAACCGTGGCAATCCTCGGACCAAATTGAGTTTACTCAATCGAGACAAAAGGTCAAAGCTCAAGTGACCCAACTTCCTATGCCACTTCCACAACTCACTCGAAGAACCAGCCAAGAAGCAACGCTCTACACCAAGATCGAGAAAAATCAGCTGAACACTTGACCCTCGAACGACCATGCAAACAAGATCCCCCCGAGAATCTAAAATCCGAGAACCACCAGGAAACAACACCTCAAAACCCTCATCCAACAACTGGGACACAGAAAGCAAATTGTATCCAAGCGATTGAACAAGAGCAACAGAGAGTGATCTTGTCACTTACTTTAATCTCACCTTCTCGACAAAGACACGCCCGCCCATTGTCCCCAAAGGTGATCTACTTCTTTGTCACCACCGGACGAGACTTGAGAACCACCCCTTGTCTCGGTCATATGCCTCGAGCAACCGGAGTCAATCAACCAAATGTTCTTCAAGTCTCCCACCTGAAATTCAAAAGCGAGCACGTGAGTGAACAAACGACTCAGCACTGGGGTTAGTACCAAAAGAGTAAAACCGGTCGAGCCATTTGCTCCAAAGTGGGGTTAGCACAAACCAAATCATCACGCCTATCAAAGCTATCACCACGGTAACCACCACGAGGGAACCAACCCTCTCTAGCTGGAGGAGGACGAAAGCCACAAAGGGAAACCGTGGATCGCTCCTCTTCTCCATCTCAAAGCTACGACTCCTCCCACCCCGTATTGAGCACGAGGTGGAGAACGCCTAGCAACCGACCACCGCAAACTTTCTAGACCAACCACCGTAACCACGACCTCCAACCAAACCGAGCATCCTCACGAGCACGATCGCCCAGACTGCACTGCCGACCGGTGTAGTGCACGGCCGACCGGTGTAGCTCGGCCAAGAGAAGACTCTGACCTTCCTGGTCTCCCAAGCCGGAACTATCCTCACAATCGCCTTGGCCTGGCATCTGCATACGAGGCTCGGGTACACCATTAGAGGGTGGTACCTGTCCTTGTTAGCCCACTCTCTAGCCATTCTCTCCTCACGCTTCCTCTTGAAGCAAAACTCATCCTTGTGACCATCTCTCCCACAATACCCACAATGGAACTTTATGGGTTGTGGCTTAGGCTTAGGCTTGGGTTGGGTTAGCTGCCCACTCGGCTTCTCACCCTTCTTCTCTCCTTCCTCACCTCCCTTTGGGCTCACAAACTTCACCGGTTTCAAAATCATTTGTTGGGTGAGGGAATATGGGTGGATCTCGAGTAGTGTCAAGTTTGTTTCGAGATGGTTAGGCTTGGGCTCAAACTTGTTCTTGTGTCTGCTTTGGTGGTGGGATAGGAATCTCTCAACTCTCTCAACTCCCTCACCACAGTTCTCCAAGCTTGTCCCCCAAGTGCACGATCATCATAGCGTTTGAAAGCCGCTATCATGATACCAAGTCGAGGCTCGACCGACAACCAGCTCATACATTTTCTCACTCATCATTCTCATCCTGCAAGCGATCACCATAATGTGCAAGCTCCAAATTCTTAACCGCATGCAATTCACAAGTAGAGCAAGAAGTGGGAATAGGCTCTTTCAACTTAGCCTCAAGCGAAACAAAGGTAAGCATGCATCTCATCAATCTTTCCATGCAAAACAGGGGCAAGAAGTGCAAGCACCTAGTAAAGCGTTCTAGACTTAAGCTCACCACTTCAACCCTAAGCATATCTAGTTCATCACAAGTAGAAGCATGCTTATCCTTAAGAGCAAGAAGATCAGCTAGGTACACGAGCAATCACAAGAATCAATCTCATCGAAACCACGGAGAAGCCTTGCGAATCAATCTCAAGCTTAGCATCTAGGTTCGGGTTTCTAGCTCACCCACACCTGGTTCCTAGCATCTTCTAGTGAGGCCCTAAGCTCTTTCCTCATCTTCTTGGCCTCTCTAAGCATGTGATCGCTTATCAAGCAAGTCAACCAACTCATCATTCTCCTTGCGCAAAGAAGAGAGTTCATCACATACCTCATCCCTGAGTCGAGTCCGAGTCACTGTGGCTCTTCTGCCGAGCTACGGGCCATGCCGCAGGCCATCTCCCGCGAAGCAGCTCAACCCGCTCAAGTTCCTGGATGACTTCTTGTTCTTGCGCCGATCACCTTCATCTTCACTACTACTCGAGCTCGAGGAAGAGTAGGCGGAGCTGGAGTCGACGCCGCCGCTCCGACCATTGCTCGGGCCTTCTCGCCATGCCATCCTTCTTCCTCGACCGCCGCCGTCCTTGTGCTTGTTCTTGTGCTTGTGATCGTGCCTCGATCGGTACTTGCCATCCTTGCTCGATCGGTGCCTGTAGCCGTCCTTGTTCCCCGTCTTCTCCGGGCAGTCGGCGACGAAGTATCCTGGCTTGCCGCACTGAAACCACGTCCGTGCTGTCCTCCTCGGGTTCTCGTGCAGCCTCTCGAACCGCCGTCACAACGCCACGTCCCTTCCAAGCACGTCCGAACTCCTCGTCCGGCAAAGACATCAAAGAAGACAGAGAGTACATCACGGAGGATGCGTTAGCGTTAGACTTAGCTCCTTTGCCACCAACGAGAGCGAGACTATGAGAATCAGTCGGGCTCTCGATCTTGGCTGTCATACCACGGTCCAACTCAGCCGACTTGAGCTTCGAGAACAGCTCGTTCACCGTCAAGGTGTCATGCTTCTCGGACTCAACAATAGCCTCAAACTTCCCGTCCCATACGACGATCCAACGAGTGCAAGAGCTTCACGGCTCTATCATGATCATTGTATGGGAGGACCACATTGGCTCTCATGTTGTTCACAACGATCAGAATCACGGAAAAGGGCATCACGGACTCACGGGAGATGAGTGAAGTTCTCGTATTTCTCCCGTAAGTCGCGTACATCCGAGCCCCGAACTCGAGCATTCCCAAAGATGAGCATCCTTCAACTGCCCCAAATCCTACAAGCTAAGTCCTCGTCTCGAACCCGATCGAATTCAGGACACAGGCACTAAACAAGTAGTCGCGCCTTGTTGTTGGCTTCAACATATCCCTCGATCCTCGAGCAAGAAAGTTCATCTGATGAACATAAGTGTTCACCGTGACATCCCAAAGGATCTCGACCCTTTCCGGGAGGAACGCCGCCATCCGCCTTGCCACATCTCGGTAGTTCTTCCCATCGGCGGAGGACCCGAACCCATTCCCTCGTACGCCATCTTTGGATCTTAGACTGGTAAGAGTCAATAAAGACCCGAACCGGCTCGATACCAATTGAAAGACCGATTAGGCGAACCAGAGAGGGGAGTGAATGGAGCCGATAAAAATTCTTCTCAAGGAGATGAGAACTCCAACAAGACGAACACGGCTTCCAACTCACGTCTCCGACCCAACTACCCAAGTTGGCCAAGACCACGCAGCCACCGGAGTGCTACTAGGTCCTAGGAACCAACACTCAACCTTCCGAGCCAAAACTCACCAAACCGGTGACGGTCGGGTGACGAGGCTGTCGGCGGTGGCTACGTGACACCGCCGCAGACAGAACGTTCCAGAAGCCTCTGACTCCTCTAGGCCCCGGAACAAAACCACCACGAAACACAACCTGTGAGGAAGAAGAACCCTCACAAAGCCTAGCAAAACAACTCCAAACACGCCAAGAACCGTCAGCAGGACCACGGACAAAACCACACGGACAAGGCTATTCCCGAGACAAAACCCACCAGGGCTATTAGCACCGTCAGACTCCAAGAGCACCGTCGACCCGGTCGCTGCCAGCTCGGGATGAACACCATGAGTCAACTCCTCCAAATCCAACTCCCGATCTCTCGATTCGATCCACGGTTTTGCACAAGACTTTGGGGATAGTAGGAACACCTCATGGGTACTCCATAGCCAAGATTTGGTCCACCAAAACTTGTCAAATCAAGAGGAATCAAGAAATCCCACCAAGAACGCCTCTAACCCTAGAGCCACAAAAACCCCAAAATCGAGCCCTTTGCTCACGGATTTGGAAGGGGAATCAAAGGAAAAGAACCACGAAGGGTTCATGCATACATCCCCACCAAATCCCAAAGAGAAAGGCCTCGAAATCGCTCCAAGAAAATCGCCAAGAAAGGGCTGAAAATCACCAAAAGGAGAAACGGAAAGACACATCCAAGCCTTGAGGAACCACGAATCATCTATACATACCAAAGAGGTTCATACAAGGTCTAGCTTGCCGCCCGATCATCCTTCCCTCTCACAAGATCTCACCATGAAGCTCTCAAGCTAGTCCTAAAAAATCCTAAGAAAATAGGAAGGAAAATAGGAAAACCAAATGAGCTAGGGTTCCAAGAGATGGCTGCCATCCTCTCACCACTTGGGTTATATGGAGGCAACCGAAAGACTAAAAATACCCTTACTAGCTAACTAGGGATACATGCCCTCGAGGCTTAAATTGAAGTCTTTGTCTCGCACCATCGGACGGATGCCCAAATGACCGCAAACTTGCTTAGCCTCGACGCAAGCCTTGCGGTCCCGACGCTGTCCTCCGCTCAAGATTCGGACTGCGTCGTCGCCGGTCGTCGACCGGTGCTCCTCACCGTCGAGCCGGTACTCATCGGCCGGCCGGACACCACCGGTCGATCTCTGAGCCGCTGCACCTCCGTCTTCGGTTCTTGGTCTTGGCTTTGTGGATCAACCAAGGAACCCGTGATTTTACGGTGAACCACCGAAACCCCGCGAACTCGGTGTAGCCTCCGCCAATCACCACTCATGACTCGGCTCCCACGTAGTCCCGGCTCGACCTTGGTTTTGAGGCTCAACCAAGAAACCGTCCATGACTTCATCTTGCCGTTTTGCCACCATGCGGCCGCACTTGACCCCGGCCACCGGGTCCCTCGAACCAAGCCTACTTGTCTTCTCCACACCGAGGCCTCACCGCAACGACCTTTCACGCTTGTTCTTCACATGCACCGCACCGCCAAGCCGCAACCCGCACCTGCAATACTTAGCCAAGAATCACCCACACCACGTTGTCAATCACTCATCACACCGAAGCGACCATCCACCGGTCCTCGAACCACACCGCTCGTGCACGACCCGACGGGCACGCTCTCCACGACGATCGGTTGACGATCGGCGGGTTGTTGAGCCTCTACAACGTGAGCGCCCGTCGACTTGAGGCTGCGGGGCTTAAAGCGGCGGTCGGCTTCTCGGCGCAACGAGAGGTTTGGTCGAGCGCCATCAGATCCTTTCTTGGTCTTTCGAATCCAATTTGACCAACGTCGCCGTCGTCAACAAGCCTGCCAAGTGGCTCCTCCATTTCTTAATTTTATTTCTTCTTCTTTGTTCCGCCTAGTGATTTGTGTTGTGTTGATCACAATTAATGCAAAAATAAAGTTTGAAACTTTGTCGTCTGCAAAATCGCTCTGAGAACACATCACTGTTATGCTCAAAATAAGATATGCTGTGGATTTTGCGTTTCCTTATAGGGATAGTGATTGATTTTATGTTCGCTTCCATGGTAGCCAAACATAACTACTACCATGGAATTAGACAATACAACCTACAAATGTATCTTAATTTAATATAGAATTTTATTTCTTCTTGACATAGTGGTATTTACAGGCACAAAAGATTGTCTCGCCCCTTGGTTATATAATGTTGATAAAAGTACATAATCTACTATAGTTTTGATAAAAGTACATAATCTACGGTCTGATTGTTATCTGCAAAAGTTATGCCCAAAATAAGATGTGCTGAAAAACAGTGCAACGGATGTTGTTGTGGCTGCAAAACAAGTTGCAGTGGTTGCACATGATTGCAGTGGATTGCGACGGGGGCTGGAAAATTGGCCCGGTGCACCGTCGGTACATGTATTGGAGTAATTGGCCGCCTATGTTGGACTCGAGATGAAGGAGTGCACCGGATCAACAGACGGTGTGGGTTTTTCCAGTGTCGAAGTAATTGGTCGCGCGAAGAAAATCAAAGAAGAAGAAAACAAAGGCACCAGATCAACTGATACCCCTCGGATCATCCGGTGGCCACAGCGTCGGTCGAAGCATATTTTCTATTCGAACCTCCGGATAAGTTTTGGTGCTGAAACACCAAGCATAGGATCTTATGGTGGTCGCACAGGATCTTGCAGTGGATTGCGACGGTGGCTGAAAAGTATGTTTCTAGGTGTGGAAGTGTGCAGCAGTTAGTAGCTCCGAATGAACCGATGGTGCCACTGCAGAGCGTCGATTGATCCGACGGTATAAAGTTGGATAGTCGTTGCCTAATGGCTAGTTCGCCCTCATGGGCCATTTATACCCCTTCCACTCACTCATTTGAAGTTGTTGGAGTGTGCTGAATTCTAAAGGAGTGCAAGAGACATTGAGGTCACATCCTTGCCATCATAGTGCTTAAGTGTTCATCCAAATGATTTGCACATGCGTAAAGATAGTGTTGATTGTAAGCATAGGCTTAGAGCTTAGTGTATGCAAGGTGGGCCAACCTTGTGAGTGGATTAAGGTGTACAAGGTGTCCTGGAGCCTTGGAGTCTTTGTTTCTCTTGGTAACTCTTTGACTCTCTAGCTTGGTGCGTGTACAATTATTTGCCCGAGGAGCGGCCGGCGCCATGTGGGTGGCGAAGCGTGCAGCGCCGGGGGCGACTATGGTCGCGGTCGCGGAGACGAGCCACTGCGACGTGCAATCTGACGACGTGTGTGGGCGTCGACAGTGGACGTGGAAAGGTGCGTCCCTGCAGCGTCGGGGGCGGCCACAGCGCCAGCCGACCGTGGAGACGACCACGACGCGTGTGGATGGCGGCACGCGGTGTAACGACCCGCCTCCCCGAGGCCGGGCCCGCCTACGCCTGACAGCTCTCTAGGACCCCAAGAATATCCCCACAGACCAACACATGTCTTTCC
Organism: Cenchrus purpureus; assembly: GCA_022644695.1. Taxonomy (NCBI): domain Eukaryota; kingdom Viridiplantae; phylum Streptophyta; class Magnoliopsida; order Poales; family Poaceae; genus Cenchrus; species Cenchrus purpureus. The sequence continues at coordinate 38,457,857 of CP053454.1, forward strand.
TGCGCATTTTGTCCTCACTCATGCGCACCGAAGGACTTCCTGGTCGGTCACCCATCGCCCAAGCCAAGCACGCTTAACTTTGGAGTTTTCGAGATGAGCTTAGGAAAAGAAGTTGCAACTTATTGGTATGAGTATCCTTATCAATCCTATTAAGCCTTGGGCCAGGATGTCACATACACCCCCCTTAGAAGATCGACGTCCTCGTCGATCAACCCCAAGCCAGGAACGTCCTCTCTTGGCCACGTCCGTGGGTCCAGTGCCAGCGCATGTGCCATGCTGTGTGACCACTCCGGCCCACACCACCATGCACACCATGCTGCAAGAATCGCGCGCGCCCTGCGGAAACCGCGAGAGTCGGCTCGATACCATTTGTAACGACCCGCCTCCCGAGGCCGGGCCCGCCACCGACTCTCTCTAGGACCCCAAGAATATCCCCACGGACCAACACATGTCTTTCCCCGCGCATTTGTCCTCACTCATGCGCACAGAAGGACTTCCCGGTCGGTCACCCATCGCTCCAAGCCAAGCACGCTTAACTTTGGAGTTTTTCGAGATGAGCTTCCGGAAAAGAAGTTGCAACTTATTGGTATGAGTATCCTTATCAATCCTATTAAGCCTTGGGCCAGGATGTCACAGATAAATAACACAGTCATACATCGAAATAAAGCATCAGAGTACGAATAATAATCTGAATATTACATGTCCTGATTATTCGGAGTACATCAATACTCGCCTCTCGGGAATAACAGTAAAAGAGCCACGCGGTAGCTAGTCTTCAAAAGGTGTCTCCATCTTCGTGCATCTCCACAGGCATCCTTGAGCGGCGTCGTGCCCCCCTCAGTCGTACCATCCGTCGGCATTGTTGTCGTAGTCGGACTCGCACCCTGCAAGCTCAGGGGCTATCCCCAAGGATCGGGATAGGTCCACGTCACCAACCGTATGCAAGCTTTAAGTAGCCTATTTCTAAGGGGAAAAGAGTATCTCAAGGTAGTAGCAGGGTTTCCTATGCAGCAGCAGCAAAAATAGAGTAATATCTCCATAAGTTCACCATATCCCAAATCTCTCATCCTCATCCGGATACATCTGGTTACCCAGATCACCGTCACCATCACCTATCTCCATCTAGGGTCGGTGCGAGAACTCCCACTCCTCGCACCTCAATGGTTGCACCCGGATCCAGCGAGGTAGAGGAGCAACTCTCCTCTCCCGAATACAACCACGGCTCACCAATCACTCTCATCCTATAAGGGAGGTAGAAATCCCAAAAGCGTAAGAGTCGGAGAAACAACGGGCATGTCCATAACCGAGGGGCCAGCGGCTATACGTATAGATCTAAACTCTGCAGAGCGTGTACACGTACCCAACTCGGAATAGTACCGGACGGTGTCGTAGCCAAACCCTATCCTGCGAACACCTAGGAGTTACGGTTCCATCCGCATCCGGGTCTCGATCGGTCCCCCATGAAGACCACCCAGGCTGAAAATGCCCCCATGTGGCCACACGGGAGTCGCGAGGGTGGACTCACTCCCACCTCTCCCCCGCGATACCCGCTATCCTGCTGGCGGGTATGGTGCACTTGCTAGGGTCGAGGCCCTATCCCCACTCTCGGCGAGGTGGTGTGTCACGAAAGTCCCGTGTAGCAGGCGACCCACTCGGTTTCGGGCCAAGGCGAGCTCATATCCTCAAGTCATCACAAAATCCCCAACACACATGCTCCTAAAGCGGTGTACCGCCATAGGTACCAACTCGGGCAGCGTCGAGAAGGCGATCACCCCGATCCCGGATCGGGTTGTCTCGAGCTCACCCCAAAATATCCCAAAACGCCTTCTCCTGCGGTTTTCCCAACACACGCCAAGAAACTACCACAATAATCCCAACACATGCATAGCAAGCTCAAGACAACAATAAGCTTAAGTATAGCGTGGTAGTAGGTCATTCAAGGACAAGTAAGTAAAGAGGCTATGCATGGGTTCATCATATCCATCTCTATGCATTAAATAAAGCACTAGGTTCTAAAATAGCCATGCCTAATGGGCATTCAAAGATGGTCGGGCGTGACACAGGTACAGTGGTCGTCGTGGCGAGGTCGTCGTCGTAGATCGTTCACTCTCCGGCTCGGTAGCTCCTAGAAACGTATTTAAAATAAATACTCGGCTACTAGATAGCAATAAATCCAAGATAAAGAGCAAATAAGATCCAAAAGAGGCAAACTCTAGTCTAGCACGGAGTTTGGGTTTTTAGAAGATTTTCGAAGAAGTTTCATATTTTTCGAGCTAAAAGCGGATTTATTATGAATTTCCAAAGATAAAATACATTTACGAAATTAAAATACGCATATACAATATTGCAGACTCTTAGCTAGCTATAGGGTAGCTCAAAGGCTCAACCCCGGCTTTAAGCCCGGCAGCGGCCGGCCACTTGAGGTGGCCACGCCCGGCGGCTTAAGCCCGGCGGCCGCGTGGCCCGACCACGCGCTCGGCGTGGCCGCGGCCGGATCCTGGATGGATCCTGCGGCCGGCGGCCGTCTGGCGCCCGTAGCCTAGTGGTTGGTGGCGCGCACGGGATCCCTCAGTTCCTGCGGTCACACGCGTGTGCGCTCCGTGCGTGCTAAAACCCGGGGTTTTCCCTCCGGCGTGAAGGTGCTCGGTGAAATGCTCATAAGGAGCGGCGCGGTCAAGGGTTCGCCCGGCGAGGCTGTGCCGACCAACGCGTGACAAGGTGCGAACGAGGAGGTCCAGGGCACATGGCGGGCAACAAGGAGGTGGCCATGGCGGGAAAGGTGCGTCGGCGGCGAGGCGAGGCACGCGGCGGCGTGCTTGCGCGCGGCGCCAGCGGTGATCACCGGCGGCGGCGGGCGCGCCCAAATGCCGCAGCGTCGTGCGTGCATCGGTGAACAGAAGACCCCAAAAGCGGGGCTTTTGCCCTCACGCGTCGCGAGTTCGGCGCACCCATGGCGGAGCTTCGGGCGGCGCGCGTGCGCAGTGGGCTCGGGCTCCGCGGCACGCAGCGCGTGTGGGGCGCGCGGTTGCCGGCGGCAGGCGTGCAGGCGCCACAAAGGCGGCGCCTTTCTCTCTGTGTGCACGGAGCAAACCTCCATGGCGGCGGCCATGGCGGCAGCAGCGAGGCGGCAGCGTTCGGCGACGCGTGCGACTACGTGTCAAGGCGGCGGAGGCGCGGCGTGTGCACTCGGTGAAGGCGGCGGCACCTGCGAAGAGATTCCCCGGCTTCACCAAAGCGTCGTCGCTGGCGCGCGGCGGCGACGGTGTGCTCGCGTGCGCCTCGGGACCACAAATGGGCGACTTGGTGGCCACGGGCGGCGTGCGAGCGTTGGTGAAGAGGGGCGGAGGCGGGTCGTCGGCGAGGAAGGAGGCGGTGGCGGGCGAAGGCGAGCGTCGCGGTCTTGGCCAACCGCGGCGTCCGAGCTCCCCGTCCCCGGCCAGCGAGGTCGACGGCGAACCGTGCTCCTCTCCTCCTTCTTCTCCTCCGTGGCGGTGGCAAGGTGGAAGGGACAAGTCCCGGCGGCTAGGGTTGGGAGGTCTCCCGAGGGCTGCGGCGGCTTCTTATAGGCGGGGTGCTGCAGGGGCACGTGGGCCGGCTTGGATGCCTGTGGAGGGCGGGCCTTGCGGCGTCAGCGGCGCCATGGGCGGCGGCCCTCGCTTTGGCGCGGCGTCGACCAAAGGGAAAAGGAAGGAGATGGCGGCGGCGTCACCGTGGCGTGTGCATGGCGCAGCGGGTCCACGGCGGCGACTCGGTGATGCAGTGCGGTTGGTTGGTAACCGGCGGCAGCTGGGCTGCTGGGCCGAGCAGCGGGAAAAGAGAGAGGTGGTGCGGCGCCAAGGAAAGAGAAGAGGGTGGTTCGGCGGACTTGGGACTTTGGGCTCGCGCCTAGCAAAGCTATCCTCCCTTTACCTTTTCTATTTCTTTCCAACCCTTTCTATTTTGGATCCAAATTTGAATGTAAATTCAAATTTGAAATCCCACTCAAATAAACTCAAATAAAACCAAAAGAACTCCAAGTTTCACACTAACATTTTTATATTTCCTAGAAATTTTATTTAGCTCAAAATAAATCTAGGAATTAAAGGAGAGAAAAGGAGGACATCCTTAAATAAGTTGGTAATCACTCAAATAATTCATCAAAATTTTAAATCCTCATTTTTATTAATTAACATTCCTCAATAAACTTTGAGGATGTTACAAACTCCCCCTCAAAAGAATCTCGCCCTCGAGATTAAGAAAATACCTCCGTCCTCAAGAGGTGCGGGTACTTCTCTCATGACTCCTTCTCCCACGCTGCCTCTCGCTCGGTGTGATTGCTCCACAACACTTTGCAGAGGCGAATGGTGGTGCTCGGTAGCCTTCGGCCCAATCCGTAATCTTCACGGGTACCCAAGTACTCCAAGTTGTCTTGTGATCGATAGCATTAGTGGAGACATGTTTGTCAAGCTTTGGGTCTAGACACCTCCCGGAGTTGCGATATGTGGAACACAGTGGTGCACTCCGGCAAGGTCGACGGTAACTCCAGATAGGCAAGTTTCCACCTTGCCACGATCGGAAGGGTCCAACGAATCGGGGCTAGCTTCCCTTCACGTGGAACCTCTTCCTGCCTCTAAGCGTGACACTCTCGTGAAGACGTAGTCACCGACTTCAAGGAGACATCCTCCGCTTTGGGTCGCTCTTGCCTCGCCCGAGCTATCTTCAAGTTCTCCTAACCTTGGCCACATTCTCCTCACCTCAAGAATGGAAGCAGGACCAAAGAAGATCCTCTCCCCACCTCGCACCACATCAACGGGGTTCTACACTTTCGCCGACAGGGCCTCAAAGGGTGCCATTTGCAAACTCGCGATAGTTGTTGTACGAGAATTCAGCGAGCGACTCTTCTCCCAATCATTCGTAAGTCAACACACAAGCTCTCGCCAGATCTTCTAGAACCGATTCACTGCTCACCCATCCATCTGGGGGTGGAAGGTCGCCGTAGTCCAAGTGAGTGCCCATCGAATGCGCGCACTCCTCCGTAATCGAGCCGTGAACCGGGCACCACGATCCGGACACAATGGTGCGAGGTGCTCCATGCAACCTCAGGATATGCTCAACGAGAGATCGACCACTCACAGTACTTGTTCTTAATCGAAGAAAGTGCGCTACCTTGGTCAAACGGTCCACTAATCACCCAAATCGAGTCATTCTTCCGAAAAGTGGGAAGACCTACCACAAAGTCCATACATATCATCCCATTTCCACCGAGGTATCGCAAGTGGTCAAGTAGTCCGTGGTCTCGATGTTCGCCTTCACTCTCGCGCAAGTGTCGCATCGGGCAACATACTCACTATGTCTTTCTTCATATTCTCCCACCGTAACCGACACTTCGTGTCTTGGTACATCTTCGCATCCGTGGTGAATGGAATATCGAGATTCATGTGCTTCCTTCGTAATCGCTTCCGGATATCCTCTCCACTAGGGCACACATATGCGATTCTTCAACCATAACGTGTCTTGCTCATCAACGGTAGTCGTGGGCCTTGCCTCTTATCGTAAGATCTTTCACTTCCTCAATTTGTGACACTTCTTCCGGGCTTGCCCGATCCGGTCTTCCAAGGTGTACTTTACCTCAACTCGCTGAGTGACCTTCCTCGATAATGTCAAGCCGCAATCGCTCCATCTCTAGGTACAACTCGTCGTTCCTTTCGCACCATTAGGTTGTTGCAAGAACTTCTTCGGCTCAGCATCGGCCACGACATTCGCCTTACCGGATGATAGTGAATGTCGAGGTCATAGTCCTTTATCAACTCTAGCCATCTTCACTGCCTCAAGTTCAGCTCTAATCGAGTGAAGATATACTTGACTCTTGTGATCGTGTGTAGATATCACACTTGTTGCCCATCAAGTAGTGCCTCCATATCTTCAAGGCATGAACAACTGCAACTCAAGGTCATGCGTGGGATAGTTCTCTTCGTGTTTTCGAGCTGCCTTGAAGCATAAGCAATCACTTTGCCTTCTGCATCAAGACGCAGCCAAGACCTTGCCTCAAGAGTCAGAAGACACCACAAAGTCCTTGTTGTCATCGTGAAGCCAACACGGGAGTTGTGGTGAGTCGGGTCTTGAGCTCTTGGAAACTTGTTCACACTTCTCCGTCCACACGAATGGCGTGTTGTTCTTCAAGAACTCGGTCATCGGCTTCGCAAATCTTGGAGAAGTTCTCGATGAAACGGCGATAATATCCACCATTCCGAGAAAACTCGATTCTCACCGCCTTGGGCGCCCGCCACTTTGATACAGCCTTCGATTTTTGAGGGGTCCACAAGAACTCCCTCTCCTGACAACACATGCCCAAGAAAAGCCACTTCTCTAGCCGTAACTCACACTTGCTGAACTTGGCATACAACCGATTCTCGCCGCCTTCTCCAAAGACAATCCTCGATGCTCTTCATGATCTTCATAGCTTCGAGAATACCAAGATGTCGCAATGAAAACCACGACAAACTTGTCCAACTCGTCCATGAACACCTTGTTCATCATATTCATGAAGTAAGGGGCGTCAGAAGACCAAACGATACAACAGTGAACTCATCGCCTGCATCGGGTCACAAACGCGGTCTTGTAGATGTCCTCGTGGCAATCTTCATCCGATGGTAGCCCGATCAAGGTCAATCATCAAGTACCGGCCTTCCTCAACCGATCAAGCAGTGTCATCAATGCGAGGCAACGGGTACTTGTTCTTGATGGTTACCGCATTAAGAGCTGAATCGACGCATGCCGAAGCGTCCCATCCTTCTTCGCACAAACATCACCGGTGAAGCCCAAGGTGATGCACCTTGGACGGATGTACCCCTTCTCACGAGAGCTTCCAACTCCTCCTTCCTTGCCAGCTCTAACTTGCCCATTCTCAGAAGGACTCAGGCTGTGCGCCCCGCACAAGGTTAATCACGAATTCCACGTCGCGGTGCGGTGGTAACCCCTGCATCATCGTGAAAGACATCGGTACTCACAAACCACCGGAACATCGCCACTGCCTTTTGGTTGAGGTTGTACACCTGGTACTTCCCGAGACTTTAGCGGCTCAAGGTGATCTTCGCCTTCTGGGTGCATCAAGGTCACTTGTCGGGTGACGAGGAGATTACCCCTTTGTGAGCGGTGATCCAATCCATGCCTGTAATAACATCAATCCCATTGGACTTCAAGACGGCCGATCTCCGAGGAACTTGTGACCCTTGATGAACATCTCCACCCCTTGCATAGCAAAGTGCACCTAATATCTCCGAGCGGGAGCTCAGATGATGGGTTTTGACGGGAGTCATGGGGAGAGATAGTTTGTTTACAAAGTTAGAGGACACATAAGAACTAGTTGCACCAAGATCAAATGTAATCAAAGCCTTAGTGCCACAAACTAAAACTCACCGATCACGACGTCAGAGCGCAGAGCCTCCTCCTCGCCGAGAGGTTGAGCCTTCCATGACTCCGGGAGCAGCTGAGGTGGCCTCCTCCGAGCCGGTGCCCTCGCAGGTGTAGCAGCGGCCTTCTTCTGGCACAGACGACTTGTGGCCTTGCTTGCCACAGCGTAGCACACGGGGTGAAACCTCCTGGGTCTCGACGGCCTGGCGGGCGGGTTGTAGCCACCACCGCTGGTAGTTGCTCCTTCCTCCCGGGTATGGTGCACGGTTCCTCCAAGCCTCGTCCGGTTGGTTGTTCCCCGGCGGTAGCTCCTCTCGCAAAGGTTGCTCGCCCACCTCGGCTCGGAAGGATCGGTCGCCATGGTCCCGATCTCCGAACCTCTTCTTGCCCTTCATGCGCCTCCTCATGCCCCTCCTTCTTCCTCGAGCGATAGCCCCTGCTCACTGTGTGGCGAAGGGACTTGTGCTGCCTTCAAGCTCGGAGACCATGGTGAGGCCTCGCAGAACCGTAATCGCTTCTTGTCATCGGTGTTGGTGTCGCCGGGGCATAGCGCATCATTTTCATGAAGTGCCTCGCATTCTCCACCCTCATCGCACTCGAGTCATGGTGCGGAACTCCTGAGCCTTCGGATCATGAGTTCCTTCGCAGTACCGCCACGGGAACACCTCACGTAACTCCAGCCAGTGATGAATGCTGGGGGTGAGTCTTGAGTAGTTGTCCCACCAAGACTTGGCAGACCCTCGAGGGGTGGACGGCGAGAGCGACACATTCCTCGCCGGTGTGTAGGCGGTGAGGTCGAGCTTCGCCTCGATCACGCCGGAGCCACCATCGGCATCGAGGGATCGTCCGAGTAGCTGAAGGTAGGGGCCTTCGACGGATGAACCTCTCGATCTTCTTGGCGAAGTCCTCCTCCACCGGCGCTGCGGTTCCCACCGACTCGCCTCGACGGCCACCATCCTCCTGATCACCGTGTCCGCAGGGCCATCACCTCGCCTAGGTTAGGCGGTGGCGGTGGAGGTGCTCCTCCACGCCACGACCACGCCCACGCCACGCCACCGGGAGCCGGGTGTGGCGCAGCTCCTTCTGCTTCCTCCTCGCCTTGTCCGATGGGCGGAGGCGGTGGTGGTGGCACCATATTGCCTCGACCAAGTCCCAGACAGCGCGTGTCCACGCCCACGAGCGCCCACGCCCACGCACGGGAGCGCCGCCACGCCCACGCCACGGGACAAAGGGGCGGGGCTTGCTCTTCCTCAGCCTCCTCAAAGCGCCCCAACAGACGTCCTGACCTCCCGATCGACATCTTGCTGAAAACATGACCAAGGGTACAGGAAAACCTCGATACGTCTCTCACCAACAAATTGAGTCCGATATACAATCATGAAAATATTTCTACTAATATAAATCCTACACTCAATGAGAAGAAGCAATAAGAACAAACAACTCCATTAAGACCAAACAACCAAAGATCCATTAAGAGTACATAAGTTCCTCGAGGCTGACTCAAGCCTTGGAGGTCACACACATCAACGATCTAATATAGCGTTACAAGATCTCAAAAGGGTGTGCACATCTAGTGTGAAAAGACTCATAACTCAACATGCAAACATGGCTCTCGGCTGCATGGAATGACTCTTGGAGACTACCTACCTTACAACTCTACTCTTAAAAGCATGCTCAAGCTACTCGAACGCAGGACTTCTTGTACCTCACTAGGTAACGGTCCTCATCGGGAAGTCCTTGGGAACATCATGACAGCCTGGAGTGAGCAGCCCTCACCTCGTCGGTCTCAACCGGAGTGGCCATGTCGGCCGGTGGGACACAGTGAAGCTTGAGGGCGACGGGTGGAGCTGAAGGTCTCCTTGCGGATCGCTGGCCGACGGGGGAGTAGCATGACTGCTGAGCTCTCAAGCTCGTCCACAGTGAGCCGTCCTCCCAAGTCTTCAACATCCGCTTGCACTTGTCCAAACAGAACACGAAGTCCCGTGAGTGCGGCGATGTTGGCGGTGTTGTTGTAGTGGTCCTCCACGAGCTCACACTGCCTTCTCACGAACCAAGTTGCGCCCCGGGCGCGAACTGGGCATCCTTCCGTCCAGCTTGGCGAAGAGACGTGAACCTAGCCTCCTCGCTATGTAGATCCTCCTGAGCGTAGATCTTCTCCTCTCGAGCGGTCACCTCTCGCCTCACCGAATCGCCAAAGAGTTGGCGTGGCGAAGTCCTCGCCGAGCCGCTCAACTCGGCCGGGCGAAGGGTGAGGTTCTCCACGAGCGTGCCTGGGTGCGGGTTGAAGCTCCTTCACTCAGTGGTGTACTCCTCATCAAGAGTCCACCTGCCCGCCGCTCGGGCGGAGTGTCGAGGTCCACGAGGTAGCTCCTGGCAGGACGAGCGTGTCGTCGGCCTCACATAGAGGTCCCCGAACAACCTCCTCCTCGTAGAGTGCTGAAGGGTCCGCAGTCCGCTCACGATCGGAGCCACTGTAGTAGTCCCGAGGGATCGCCTCAGTCTCCCCCCGAGACGCCGCGGTACCGCCGCAGTGGCGGGCACGTGGCTGCGCGGTGTCCACAGCTGCTCTCGACGTTGAGTCCTTGCGTGCTCGAGCATCCCGGAAGCCCGGAAGTCCGGGTGGGTAGGACGGCCACCGTGCAAAGCACTAGTGGTCCCGACACGCGGACGCCCTCGGCGCAGGTAGGTGACGTGCGAGGGGAATCCTCACCGAGGACGACCCGTCAACCCAACGGGCGAGTCCCTCCATGTGCTCCGGAGCAACTCCACCTCCGACGAGCCATCTCCGTGACACGGAAGAAATTTCTAGTTAGCGAGAGATAGAGCTTTTCAAAAGAAGGATAAGTTTTGTGATATAAGTCAAGAATGGTATATAGCAAAAGAGTTTCGCTTAGAGTCCTAATTTCTAACGACCATTTCTAAGGGCACGTTACGGTCAAGTATGGCTCGATACCATCTCAGAACGCCTCGGTTTTCAAAATCGAAAACCCAAGACTTCTCTCGTGATAGTCCTCGGATCGACGCTATCACGCACGCAGTGCATTCATCACGTATAAATAACACGGTCATACATCGAAATAAAGCATCGTAGTACAATAATAATCAATATTACATGTCCCGATTATTCGGAGTACATCAATACCGCCTCTTGGCGGAATAACAGAAATAAGAGCCTACGCAGTAGCTAGTCTTCAAAAGGTGTCTCCATCTTCGTGCATCTCCCACGGTGCATCCTTGAGCGGGCGTCGTGCCCCCTCTCGTACCATCCGTCGGCATTGTTGTCGAGTCGGACTGCACTGCAAGCTCGGGGCTATCCCCAAGGATCGGGATAGGTCCACGCCAACCGTATGCAAGCTTTAAGTGGCCTATTTCTAAGGGGAAAAGAGTATCTCAAGGTAGTAGCAGGGTTTCCTATGCAGCAGCAGCAAAAAATAGAGTAATATCTCCATAAGTTCACCATATCCCATATCTCTCATCCTCATCGGATACATCCGTTACCCAGATCACCGCCACCATCACCTATCTCCATCTAGGGTCGGTGCGAGAACTCCCACTCCTCGCACCTCAATGGTTGCACCCGGATCCGCGAGGTAGAGGGAGCAACTCTCCTCTCCCCGAATACAACCACGGCTCACCAATCACGCTCATCCTATAAGGGGGAGGTAGAAATCCCAAAACGTAAGAGTCGGAGAAACAACGGGCATGTCCATAACCGAGGACGGCCATACGATAGATCTAAACTCTGCAGAGCGTGTACACCAAGACCCAACTCTCGAATAGTACCGGACGGTGTACACGGCCGACCGAGCCTATCCCCAAGGCGAACACCTAGGAGTTACTTCCCATCCTCGCATCCGGTCTCGATGCGGTCCCAGAAGACCACCCTGAATCGTGGAAAATGCCCCTGTGGCCACACGGGAGTCGTGACCGAGAGGGTGGACTCACTCCCACCTCTCCCCACTGACACCCGCTATCCCGCCGGGCAGGTATGGTACCGCACTTGCTAGGGTCGAACGGCCCTATCCCCACTCTGAGGTGGTGTGTACGAAAGTCCTGTAACAAAGCGACCCACTCGGTTTCGCATCGGCAGCTCATATCCTCCAAGTCATCACAAAATCCCCAACACCGTGTTCCTAAACGGTGTACCCGCCATAGGTACCAACTCGGCAACGTCCGAGAAGACGATCCTGCCCCGATCCTGTGATCGTTGTCTCGAGCTCACCCCGCCAAAATATCCCAAAACGCCTTCTCCGCCGGTTTTTCCCAACACACGCCAAGAAACTACCACAATAATCCCAACACATGCATAGCAAGCTCAAGACAACAATAAGCTTAAGTATAGCAGTGGTAGTAGGTCATTCAAGGACAAGTAAGTAAAGAGGCTATGCATGGGTTCATCATATCCATCTCTATGCATTAAATAAAGCACTAGCAGTTCTAAAATAGCCATGCCTAATGGGCATTCAAAGATGGTCGGGCGTGAACTCGGGTAGAGTGGTCGTCAGAGCCGAGGTGAGGTCGTCGTCAAGTCCCGGTTCACTCTCCTCCCAGAGCTCTAGAAACGATTTAAAATAAATACTCGGCTACTAGATAGCAATAAATCCAAGATAAAGAGCAAATAAGATCCAAAAAGAGGCAAACTCTAGTCTAGCACGGAGTTTGGGTTTTAGAAGATTTTGGAAGAAGTTTCATATTTTTCGAGCTAAAACGGATTTATTATGAATTTCCAAAGATAAAATACATTTCTGAAATTAAAATACGATATTGGCACAGCCCACGCTGGGTAGCTCGCTCAAGCTCGGCGGCGCGGCGGATGCTAGATGGATCCCACGCGGGATGGATTCGATCACAGGCGCCCGGGGCGCCCGTGGCCCAGCCGTGTGGTGGGCGCACGGATCCCTCGGATTCCCCGCGGTCACGCGTGTGCGCTCGTGCAGCGTGCTAAAACCCCTGTGGGTTTTCCTCCGCGAAGGTGCTCGGTGAAATGCTCATAAGGAGCGGCGGCGCGGTCAAGGGTTCGCCGGCGGCGAGGCTTGCCCGGGCCGACCAACGCGTGACAAGGTGCGAACGAGGAGGTCCAGGGGCACATGGCGGGCAACAAGGAGGTGGCCATGGTCGGGAAAGGTGCGCGGCGGCGGGCGAGACAGAGGCACGGCGGGCGAGCTTGCTGCGCAAGACGGCGGTGATCACCGGCGACGGTGCGCGGGCGCGCCCAAATGCCAGAAACGAGCGTGCGTGCATCAGGTGAACGAGAAGACCCCAAAATCGGGCTTTGCCTCACGCGGCGAAGTTCAAGGCGCGCACCCATGGCGGAGCTCGGGCGGCGCGCGTGCGGCGGTGGAGCTCGGCTCGCGGCCGCACGAGCGCTGCGCGGCGGTTGCGCGGCGACGAGGCGTGCAAATCGCCACAAAGGCGGCGCCTTTCCTCCGCTGCGGTGCACGAGCAAACCTCCATGGCGACGGCCATGGCGGCGCGGGCGAGCGTGGCGACAGCTGCTCCGGCGACGCAGGCGCGACCACGTGTGTCAAGGCAAAGGCGGAGGCGTGTGTGCACTCGGTGAAGGCGGCGGCACCGCAGAAGAGATTCCCAAAGACGCACGAAGGCCGGCTTCACCAAAGCGGCGGCGCTGGGCGCGGCGACGGGCGACGGTGTGCTGGCGCCTCGGCTCAAGGCCGGGTCGACCACAAATGGCGAGGGAGCTGGCCTCACCTTGGTGGCCACGGCCGGCAGACGTTGGTGAAGAGGGACGAGCAGGTCGTCGGCGAGGAAGGAGACGGTGGCGGAGCAGAGGAAGCAGGCGTCATGTCCTTGGTCAGTGTGTCCCCGAGCTCCCACGCAAGGGCCTTCGGCTTCATGAGGTCGACGGCGAACTCGTGGCGTGCTCCCGGCCTTCTTCTCCTTCTCCTCCTTCTTCTCTCCGGGCGGTGGCAAGGTGGAAGGGACAAGTCCCCGAGGCGGCTAGGGTTGGGAGGTCTCCGAGGGTCGCGGCGGCGCTTTATAGGCGGGGTGCACCACGGGCACGTGGACGGCTTGGATGCCGCGGAGGCGCGGGCGGCCAGCGACGAGCGCCATGGCTAGGCCCCTCGCTGACGCCGCCCAAAGGGGAAAAGGAAGGAGATGACGGGGGCGACGTCACCGTGATGTGTGCATGACGCAACGCGGGGTCCACCTGGCAGCGACTCGCTGCGGTTGGTGGTAACCGGCCGGGCGGTGGGTCCGGGCCGAGACGAAAAGAGAGAGGTGGCGCGAAGGAAAGAGAAGAGGGTGGTCCAATGGACTTGGGACTTTGGGCTCATGCCCGTAAGCTATCCTCCCTTTACCTTTTCTATTTCTTTCCAACCCCTTTCTATTTTGGATCCAAATTTGAATGTAAATTCAAATTTGAAATCCCACTCAAATAAACTCCAAATAAAACCAAAAGAACTCCAAGTTTCTCACACTAACATTTTTTATATTTCCTAGAAATTTTATTTAGCTCAAAATAAATCTAGGAATTAAAGGAGAGAAAAGGAAGACATCCTTAAATAAGTTGGTAATCACTCAAATAATTCATCGAAAATTTTAAATCCTCATTTTTATTAATTAACATTCCTCAATAAACTTGAGGGATGTTACACGCGGGGCCGATGGCGGCTGTAGAGACGAGCCATGGTGGTGGCAGTGCGGGCCCATGTGTGAGCGGTGGCACGAAAAAAGCAGAGTATGAGGGTCAGGGTGTGAAGGTTGTTGATGGGACAGATGAGAAAGCTTTGCACGAATCTCAAACACCAGAATTCATGGGCTTCCAGAACCCTTGGTGCAGCACGCTCACTTGCTCAATCGCTCGTGCAGAACAGAGAGCGGCAGCGGTGGGTCCAGTGGCAGCAGCGGCCTAGCAGCCGCAGGCCTGCCTGCTTGCTGCTCATGAAGCATTCATCCCAGCGAACAAGCCGGCCAGCAGTCCGATCATGAGGGTAGTTGGAGGCCTCCTCCTAATCAACAGGGATGGATTCGGATGTCTGAAAATCCGAATTATCCGTATTTATATCCGCTAAAAACGTTAATATGGATATCCGTATTCGTATTCATTTTTAATATGGATGTCAGATGGATGTATTCGAACACCGATTTTCAATATTATCCGTATTCGACATTTTATCGGAATTATCCGACAAAAATCCGACATTATTCGTATCCGCAAAAAATAAAGTACTCATAGAAACCATCTAAAATTTATTTATATTACTAAATACTAATTACAAATTATGTTAATTTTAATATTGCAAGTAAATAATTATTTACACCATTTTAACTATTAAAAATTATATATATGACAACTAACTAATTATGCTAACCTAATATTACTAAATTATATAATGATATTTTTAATTAATTCTAATGTGTCTAATCATAGTAATTTTAAAAACATTATATTATTTAGCAAATCAATAAATTATATTTAAATGTATTTATGTACTTATTTTTACTAATAAAATAAGTTTATATATTTACAAAATTACTTATTTTATATTTATTGTGATTAATTAATTAATTAATATGTTATTTGCAATAAGATATCTATTATGTATAATGATCATAATTTACTCTCTACTTGTAACATGATTTGTTCAATTATAAAACCATCGACAAATGAAATTGATACTCATTATGACTCTATGCTACAAATCGAGTAAGTATTTGAATGCGAATCCGAATTCAAAATATCCGTTTTGTATTTGTATTCGATAATATTCGTATTCGTATCCGAATTCGAAATAAAATATGGTAAATAGTGACATCCGAATTCGTATCCGTGCATATCCAATCCGAATCCATCCCTAATCAATCCATCATTTGGAAGATGGAATATACATTGCACGGCCCAATAAGGCTCAAGCAGCAACCCGCACACGCACTTGCTGGTGCCGCTGTCTTCTTCTTCATTTCCGCCCCATCGGCTAGCTTCGTCTCTTACGGCCGCATCTGCTTCCTCCATCCTCCTCCCCCGCCACGTGAAATGAGATGTGTGATGCCCTCGCCTTCCCTCCACAACCTGCGGCCGATGGCGTCCCCGCCGCTAAACTCCAACCAACCGCCGCGCTAAGCCCTTCAACTACAAATTGAAGAAGCTTGTTGCCCCTACCGCTGACCCTACCATCCGGATGTCTACCACCACCCCGTCCAGCGACTGCTGCCACCAACCCTCATTGTGGTCTGGCTAGCTTACATCGCTGATCCAACTGACCACCCCAAGTTCCTTTCTAAGCCAGCGAACACCAGAGAACACCAAACCCCCCAACCCAAAAACTCTAATCCCTCAGCTTCTCGCTGGCGTAAGCGAGGATGATGACGGCACGCTCGAGATAGCACACTATGAGCAGGCAGGGGAGAAGAAGTCGATCGGACAACTGTTACCATGCGCACGAATCTTCGAGCATTGGAAGATGATTAAGTTTCTTCATTTTGGAAGATGGATATGATTCCCGGGCTAGTCCAGGGAAACCTATCCATCTTCCATAAGGTGGAAAGACTATGAAACTTTTGAATCTTTACAATGTGTGCGGCGCCTATGGGTCATACAATCTCTTTGGATTTTCTCTATCATTTAGATGCCTCAATACCATAGAATAATCTTACCATGGCTTAGTCAATTGAATATTATAGTTTAGATTCTTGAATACCATGACTTAGATATCAAAAACATCTTAGCTTGAATACTTAAATGCCATGATTTAGACTTTGCCATGGTTTGATTGGCATTCTTGAGACTAAAAAAACCAGGTCCACCATCCTGGTCGATGATGACCTTGTCGCCAACCGTTCGCCACACTACTGCTCACTCCTCCAGCATTGGAGGACACTGGGGCGGCACGAGCGTGGAGAAGAGGGGAAGGCGCACCTACGGTGAGATGGGAATGGCCTCTGATTTTGCACAATCTTCTTAAAACACCGTGCGTGAATCATATATAGCAAAAGCAATTGGGCTTGATTTTTTGGTGTCCCTAAATCACGGTTGGTTTGGGCTTCAATTACATTAGCAAGCTGGGCCTATTTCTATCGGGCACATCAAGCCCATCCTCATTGAAACCCTCATTCGAAAGGCCGCCCTCGTTCCTAAATCAAAATTTACCACTGGTTCTTCTTTTACCAAATTGCAGAGCACCCACCACGCAACCATCTAGTTTACCCGAAAGCTTATGATTTATGGAAAAAAATGCCCGATTGTCTCCTATTTTTGAAGAAATGAAGAATTGAATGAATTTTTGCAAGTTTAATTTTTCTTTGGATAGTACGACCCAGCTTTTTGGAGCTGCAATAAGACTTCTCCCATTGGGTGCGACTCTGCCATTAATCTTTTTTTTCTAATAACTAAAACTAATCCCAACATAACTTCATGTGGTCTCATATCGAGTCATCTGTTGCATTGACAGTGTCGTTGCTGCTTGCCATCCCCGGAGAGTCGTATGCAACACTAACATTGTGTATGCAACACTGACACTGATAGTTTGTACTAGACCAGATTATTCAGATAGTAGTAACACGCCCAAATTATGTCTGTCATTATCATGGGTTAAGCATGTAAGGTATCTAGTGGAAGGAAGAAAAGTAATGGTAAGTGAAACTTCAACTTTAGGAAAAACTTACTCCATCCGTTCCAAATTGTATGTCGTTTTGACCTTTTCTAGATTCATATATATTAATCTGACGACCATATGTGCCTGTATAAGCAGGTAACCCAGTCTAACATCATGCTTTCTAATAAATTAAGGCCAGAGATATACTCCCTTCCTTCCGAATTATAGGTTGTTTGACTATTTCAATTCTAAGTTTGACAGCTCGTCTTATTCAAAAAATTGTGTAAACTTCGTCAAATTTAAGACATACTTTAAGCAAGACACAACAAAAAAAAATATTTTGCATAATTGTTTTGAATAAAATGAGTGGTTGTTGACGGTGAATTTCCGTCAACCTAGCCATGAGTTTACCTTCGGTGTTGGCATTGATTTGATATCCAAACTAATGATCCTAACCCTTATGATATATCAAGTTCGCATTCGCATGTGGTTTTTGGAGTTTATTATTTACGCAGGGTTTTAACGCTAAAAGGGAGACTTTCCGGGAAAGTTCATCAAGCACTTTGTGAGAAGATCATGAAGCACACAAGTCAAGGCGTGAAGTGAACATGACTCAAGTGGCCCAAGGACCGAACCGTGAAGGCACAAAACCCGAGGACCGGATGAAATGTCAATCTTGCGCGACAAGGAGCCCTATCCAAAACCACGGAGAAACTGACGTCAAGGACCCACATGCGTATGGGGAAGAGTTCTAGAAGACGCGAAGCCACAGGAAGCGGGGGCGAACCGGGCCGAATGGGCCCAGCCGGCCGGCCCACTCGGGGCCCTGCTCGCGCCCTCCTTGACCTAGTTGCTCCTCGGACTATTTATAGCCCCGCCAAGGGCCACGATCAATTCATTCGTCATCCGCCACCAAGGAGCAAAGAAGCTAGAGGGACACCATCTCGAGAGGAGAGGGTCGTGCTAGTTGTCTAGGGTTTCCCTAGCCGACGGGAACCTTGCATGGAAGACCACGCCGGAGTTCCCGAGTGAGGATCAAGATCGAGGTAGGATCCCAGTGGTGATCTTGTTTATGTAATCATTCATGGTGAAGTTTTATAGTGAATCCGATTTCTAGCGATCAAGTGCCTTCTCGATGATTTTGTTCTCCCTTGGTTTTGCTTCTTTCTCAATCTATACTTAAGATAGATTGCATAGGGTGCTCTTGTAGCCGCATGGCTAGAGGTGCATACCGACCGACCAAGTGTTTTCAACTTGTTCTTCTCGAACTCGCCTAGGCTAACCCGCATGAATGGTGGCTCCAAAAGGCCGTCTTCGGAATCGGAACGGGGGCCACGGTTTAAAGATACTTTTAATGAGATTCCTTTTCTATCTTCATCTATCTTGTTTGGAGCTACAACATAAGCATGATCTAGACTCTCTAAATCGGCTATCTCTTTGCTTTCTCTTGCTACCTCTTGAGTTTAGTAGATTAGATTAGATTAGATTAGATGTGTTTTCTTGATGATCTCTTAGATTAGATGCAACTTGGTTCTTCAAAAGAAAGAGTTTCCATGCCTTACTAGATTGAATCCTTGCGTTGCACATTGTTCCACGGATTCGATACCTTGGGTTCTCACACTTAAGGGAAGAAGGGTTCCTTGACTACGATGGGGGATTTGTCCGCTTGCAAATCCAAACGAACTTTGATACGACAATCAACCATCAACAAGCCCCTTTTTCTGGTGCCGTTGCCGGGGAACAAGCAATCAAGATCCAATCTTGTATCGCTTTCTTGTGAATATTTTTCAGTTTTTCTTTTGATTTTTCTTTTATATCTCTTAACTTTGATCATCCTCAAAAAGGAAAAAACAATCTAATCTAGTTTTTGACTAACCCTAACTTTTCTTTTTAGATTTTTGTTTATTGCTAACCCTAACCGGAGATGTGTGGCTTCCTCTCCAAGAAACCCAAACTTTCTTTTTGTGGATGATCCAGGAAAATTTTACAGGCAAAGGAGACATGCAACACAAGCTAAAGGACTGGAAACCCTAGATCCAAAAGTCGAGGTCGAAGGACCGTCGGAATCTCCAAGGGAATCACCACCTCCATGTCCAAAGGAAGATCAACGTCAACCACCACCGATGGAAGAACAACCGCAACCGCAGCCAGAAGGCCGTTCAAGATCAAGGTCTCAACTATCCGCATGGTGCAACACTCTCCTTTCACCGGTAAAGAGGATCCGAACCTTCACCTCCAAGGATTTGTTCAACTATGTCAAACTTTCGATGAGGATGGGGTGACTCAAGATCAAATGAGGGCAAGGCTTTTTCCGTTCTCACTACTTGGAAAAGCTTTGCGTTGGTTCCACACTCTACCGGCGAAGTCGAAACAAGATTGGGAAGCATTGATGAGGAACTTCATAAAGGAATATTATTCGCTGAGCAAGACTCAGAGTTTGCACAAGAAGATCAATACATTTGCTCAATTCCCAATGGAGACGATTGCGGAAGCTTTGGAGCGTTTCAATGAATACATGCGAGCTGATATCCTTGAAGGGAAGGTCAACTCACTCATGAGGAGGATGGAGAAGATGGAGATAGAGCGAGAAGCTCAAGACCTAAAGGCTGCCGAAGCAAGATCCACATGCGAGGAGTGTGGCGAGTACGGCCATGTCCAAGGAGATTGTCCGGAGGAAGCAAAGGTGCTCGACTACATGAGGAAAGGGAAGTGGCCAAACTTCCGCTATGGGCAAGGTAAACCCCAATTTAATGCAAGTTCGTCCATTCAAAACTTGGTTCCCCTTTGTACACAATTGAAGGACTTCATGGACGAGCAAGCTAAGATCAACAAGGACACCGTCACTAAGTTCAAGGTTATGGACAAAATATTGGAGAATATAGATGGCAAGGTGACGGAGGTTGGAGGCTCTATCCATCAAGTGCTCAACATGATGAAGATGCTAGAGACGCAAGTGGAACAATATGTCGGGCGCCCGATGGGTAACAAAGGAAGATTACCGGGACAACCTCAAGTTCCCGAGATGGCGATGGCTATACAAACTCATTCGGGAGAGACGGAGGATCAAACTAAGGAGACCACGAAGATCACAACCGAAGGATCGGAGTTTGAGATGCCTAGCCAATACATGAAGATGCCTCCACGCTACTTCCGAGACATGCTTGCCAACAAGCACGAGATGATATTATGCGACCTTGAAGCAAGTGTAGGAGTCATGCCAAGAGACGTGTTCGAGAAGCTATGCCTACCGGAGCTCAAGCCTATGGCCATGTGTCTAGAGTTGGGAGACAACTCTATTTGCTATCCCGTCGGAATCGCCGAAGATGCACCCATAAAAGTTGGAGAGATCAAGTTCCACATGTACGGCGAAGGAAGTGCATTCAAGTTTCAACCACGTTTCGAGGTATGCAACACGTTCAATGTTAAATATGTTCCACCTCATCGTCACTTTATCAAGGAAGAGCCAAAGAAGAAGGAAGAGCCGGAGAAGGAGGAAAAAGTTGTTGCATCCATCAAGACAAAAGAACAAAGCCAGCCTGTGAAGACCAAAAAAAAAGGACTAAGCCGAAGAATAAGCCTGCGCCCAAGATGGTACGGAAGTGAATACCCAAGATTGCAACACCAACAAAGAGCATCGATCCGAAGTGAAGAAGAGAAGAAGTCTGGCTATAAACTATAAACGAAGCACTAGGCAGGGGGCAACCCGTTCGTCGAGTCAAGAATAAGCTACCGGGAGGACAACCCGATCAAGAATAAAAGCTGCCGGGAGGGCAACCCGAAACATTTCTGAATTCCAAGTAAGTTGGTCATAGAATTTGCTACGCAATACATTTTGTTAATTATTAAGTGGTTGAACAAGTTTTTAGAACCTTTTATTTGCTCGGCCATTATATTTGAATTTTTCTATCTTAAAACCAATGACATGAGCCATCCCATGATTTATTTGCCTCTTTTCGAGAAACTAGAACCAAAAATTCAAATCCTATTTGAGCCTTCCATCCTCTCCATGATGGTAGGTTCAATTTTGTTTTGCATGTTAAAACCACACGAGTAGAGCCTCACTATGTTCCTTAATGTTTGTAAATCTTTTGACGCATGCTAGACTCACGTGAACCTAAGGAATTCGATTTTTGGTTTCATCTAACTTAACATCTACCGGTTTCTCCAGAGCTAGAGTTTTTCCAAGACCCATTGTTTTTATTTATTCAAAATATCTCTCTCATGTTTGGCCAAACTTAGAACCTAAACCCATAACCCCACGATCAAGCCGGAGGGCTTTGCTATCAATTAATGGAAGCAAACGATCCCGGTGCAACCAAAATAAAGGTAGTCGGAAAGTTTTCGACTTACAAATTATTTTTGATGTTTAAAAAACTCCTCTAATAATATATTTGGACTCATTGCTAGCTCTGAGTTAATCTTTAATTTATAAAATGTAGTGGAGTGATTAGCATCAAAACATGATCAAGGGAAGGATTTGAGGTTTATTTTAACACCTTGTGCTTGATGATGCATCACGGGAAGGCTTTATCATCAAAACATCTTGGGCACATGTAAAGGACAAGCATGGGGGAGGGCAACATGACTTTGTTTTACAGGAAATAAGTGAAAGCACATGAACCATGGATGACAATAAGTGACACAAAGTTAAGGAGAGAGGCATTGATCTAATCATTCAAAACAAAGGAGTGGCCGAGGGAGTTGGGCCGATGGATTCTTGTGGAGCATGAGGACACAAGTACATAATGCAGCAAGGAGCAAGTGGGAGAAGAGCCGAGGCGATAGGGGCAGCAGGGACCCCAGGCCGGCCGGCCTGGTCCGGTCGGCCTGGCCTCTTTTTGTGGCTCCCGACGTCCATCTTCCTCAGGTAAGCCTCTTGCTCAATTTCAAGTTCATGCTCCTGAGTTCATAGTCCAGAGACCTTATGAACCACTCAGAAAAATTCGTGCCTCACTTCCTTCTCTAACAAAAATCCTCAAAAATTTGTTACAATTCTTGTCCTTCCATGTACTTTTTTGTGCATTTTTCTACCGGCAAGAAACCCCTGGGAGAGTAGTTTGTGAATTTGTGCAGCAAGGCACGATGAGAAAGGCCATGAACATCGACCTTGGAAGGAGGACACGATCATCATCGTCACAAGTGCCATCTAGCTCTTTCCGGAGGCACTATTTCCAAGTCCCCGCGAAGCATGGAGGAGGACATGGCACCGTCGAGGAGCGACACGCTGCACCTTGGAGGCATGAGGAGTACACGAAGCTCGTCCATGTGGGACAAACCGCAAGGGCACACAGAGGAGCGACACGCTCCACCATGATGTTCAAATCGTTCATCCACTCCGCCGCCATACCCTCTGAGGCATTTCAAGTTTGTTTCATCACGAAGACGGAGGAGGAGAGGCTTGTTCATCTTAAGAAGAGAATTGTTGAAGAAGGATCATCCTCCGCAGCCCAAGATGAAAGAGGGGCCGCACATCAAGCTAATGAACAACCACATGGAGGGATCCCGATGCCACCACCTTATGGAGAAATACCAATACCTCCACCATATTATGAAGTGCATGCATGGGGGAGTGGGGCAGCCATGCCGCCACATCCTCCATCATACATGGCGCCCAACGAAGCTTTCATGGCGCCTCATCCAAACCAATGCAAGTCAAATGGAGGAAGAGACCGGCACAATCATACTACGAGCAAGGATACACCGCGCAAAACCATCAATATCAACCACCGGAGAATGAAGAATGAAGAGTGAAGGAAGGAAGAAGAAATAATGCTTCCAATTCGGTTTGATTTTCCCTTCTCGGTTTCTTTATTTTTCACTTATGTGCAAATTTGTGTGTGCGAGCATTTTCTATTTTATTTTCAGCATGTGTGTGGTAGTAGTAGTTTTTGTTTTCCATCACCATGAATAAATTTCACCATCATTTTATGATAATTAATATGGATGGAAAATTGTGCCAAGTTAATATATGATGACCATTGCCTATTTGCGTATCTTTGTACTTGTTTTATGCAAGCTAATGCTCTCTTAAAATACAAATCTGAAATTAATCTAAATGCTAGCTTAATCCTTTGCGGAGGTTATGATAAAGATAAGACCCATAGTATTTTTCATTGCTCTCACTTTTGAATGAATCAAAGATGATTTATTTTTGTTGTTAAAAGTAATGCTAACCTTGTCATTAATACCACTTGCATGTTGCTCTACCTATCCAAAGCCTTATATTTATTAGAGTGCAAAAACTTAGTATACAATATTTATCTTTGGGTGAGTTAATTCAGGGCTTGATTTCTCTGGCCCGAGACTAAGAAGCTGGTCATTACGTTTTTGCGTACCTATCTTATTGTTAGCCTTTTCTATCCGTGCATTATAAGTTTCCACATCGGAAATTTTGCAAACCTCGCCGGATATCCACCTACAAACCCAATTTATCTTTTTGTGTTTACCTCCTTGACCACAACCCAACATTTGAGTATGGATGAATATTTCAAGGAAGATCACAAGAATGAAGGTGCCAAGGATTGAAGTATAATTTTGGGAGACCTCCAAGATGACATGAAGGTTGCATGAAGGATCCCTATAAGATTTCAAGTGTTTTTCTCCAAGAAAATATAGAACTTTTAGTACCTACCTTGGCCCAAAAAAATTTTTCACCTCTTTGCCCGAGGATGTGCAATCGTCTAAGCATGGGGGGAGTTGCCAAGGAGGTAGGTACAATGTAATCTAGAGTTCAAGGGGAGTATATAAAAAAATAAAAAAAGAGAGAAAAAAAGAAGTATGACAGAAAAAGAAAAGAGAAAGAAAAAAGGAGAGAAGAAAAAGGACCCCACCTTTAGTCCCGGGTGAACCAACCTAGACTAAAGGGGTCCTTTAGTCCTGTTCAGACATTTAACCGAGACAAAAGGGGGCACACCAGTCATAAGCTTTCTTTAGTCTCGGTTGGTAATACCAACCGTGACTAAAGGGTCTCGTCTCTATTTTTTTGTTGTTGTTTTCGATTTGAGCGTATATTCTAATTGTTGTCTTACCCGTATATGTACGTATACATATTTCCACTTAACATCTATGTATACCTGTCTATATATATACCATATACGCACTTAGACTTATATATAAACTTATATATCTACATATATAAACTTAGAAATATACACATCAAAATAGATAGTATTATTTATACATCAAAATATCGTTCACTTCAAATTTCTAGTCTCTATTGGATTTTTTAGATCCATCATAATGATGTTTTCCTGCTGCATTAACCACCTCCTCCAAGGGGAATCCCAAGAGACTTTCTTGAATCGCCAAAAGGTGATCCTTCTGAATGACCTCGTCCTTAACCATATCCATCTGTAATGTGCAAATATGTTAATATATTACACCCAACAATTAAATATAGAAGCGATTAGGAAATGATGTATTGTTAATAGGTTTATTTAATTAACTTACATTATAATTTCCGGAGTTTGCACTTGCCAAACATCGTATGTGCTCAGCATATTGTATCCACATAAATTATTTCCCTGTCTCAAACACTAAAGTGGATAGGAGAAAATGTTATGAAATATAAGTGTGATAAAATTTAAATTTTCTCAACTAAGTTGTTATTTGGATTACGTATCGATAATCGATAGAATGTAATTGTTGGGTTAAATTGACCTTCTTGTCGCAATGAATTTTCCCAAGCTCGAGGAAAATTAATGAAAGATAGTGTTAGTAAAGTAATATATATATATATATATATATATATATATATTGCATTAAAAGAACGCCTTAGATAGAATTATTACTCTTGAAACAGATTTTGAAGGTCTTGGTAACTGCGGGTTTTTCTCAATGAATCCCACACCATGACGCGCTATTGTCGACTTGAATTATCATAAGAATCCAAAGGAAACCAGATATGCATGGTTATAATACTCATACAAATTAGAACTAAATAGAATTAGCAAGGACAATTAGATGGCAATCGCACATTCTTGCAGCTGTAAGGTAGTAGTATGAGATCCTTCTCATGAAACTTAGACAAGGTCCTATAGATTGTCGCGATTGTTGTGTCTGGTTGATGCTTGACCTCAAACTCGTTGACTTTTGACGGGTCCATGAAACCAATTCTGTTATAATATTCTTTTTTGCATCTCTTGTTTTTGCAGGTTATCAAAAATGAAATACAAAGTTAATTAGTAGATCCACATATGTAATAAATTTATTAATAAATATAAAAAATACACCACTTACAGACACCAAGTGACAATAAGATCAGATATAAGCGCCTAGATGGTAAACTTCATAAATATCTTTGAAGTCCAAATGCACCACCTTGTTGCCTTCATCGGCAAAATCTTCTCCTAGCAAGTATACCTATGGTATCTACGCCATTCGCTGATTGCCGCATGTACCACTCTTGAAATTTGTACATCTTAGGTGAGAGCTTAAGTACCAGATAAGAGGTTTTCCTAGCTGAAAGGGCTATCTATACTCGAAACTTGGATCCTGGGGTGGTTCTTCATGTCCGAGTGCAACACTTATAGGCATCCCTGATTGTTCCATGAAATCAAGGACCTGCACTACTTGTTGTGTAGGCATTTCTGCTAGAGCTCGTTCATGTGCATTGAGGCCGGAGGCAACGTAAGTCTGTTTGCTCATCGACGCATCTGTTTTCTGCTCCAGCTTCTTTGCACGAGTATCTTCTTTAGATGACGTCGACGCCATTATGGGCATCATTTTCTTGCTGTTTTCACTCATTAGTTTGAAAAACCCAAGTTTGCCCGGATCTACTTTTTTGGTCTTCTCGAGCTCCCTCTGTTGCTGTTTTGTATTCAGATTGTTGAAAAATTCATGCACATGTTGGGCACCGATCGTCGTTTTTCCTTCTTCTGTCGTCTCCCATGCTAGCTTCCTTTTGCTGATGGGCTCAACCATTTTCTTTATCGTTGGTGGTTTTTTCTACTTTGGTGGTTGCACTAGGTTGGAAGACTGTGCTCCGGGGGGTTTTCGGTTGTGCTCTCGTGGCTAGGTGGTTTTTTCTGCGGTGCTTTCGCGGTTTTTTCTGATGTGCTTTGGTGGCTGGGCGGTTTTTTCTGTGGTGCTTTGGTGGTTTTTTTTCTGCTTTTGATGGCGCTTTCTTTGCCGCCATTAGTTTTTTCTACTTTTTTGGAGGTGATTCGGGATTGATGTCATTATCGTGGCTGGAGCTCGCACCTTTGGAACTGAATAATGGTTCTTGTGTAGACGGTGAGCGAGGTGATATTGAAGGTTGTGAGGACGGCCTCGGAGATGACGATGGTCGCATGCTGGGATCAGAGGAGGGATTGATCCCTCCGTCTGGGATTATAATGTAACGTTTGGGCCACAATATGATACCGTGAACCGCATCCTTGAGTGCCCTTTCTCCGTCTTCTCCTGGGATGTCTAGCTCTTGATCTTCAAATTGTGGCTCACAAATCTCCTCCACAGCAACCGAGGTGTAGCCAGGTGGAATCAGCATGCCATGGCTAGTCTGTCCAGGAAAATGCGCAAAAGCACTTCTGTACGCCACCTATATATGTAGAGAAATAAGGACTTTATTACATTTTGTTAGTGATGCATCAAAAGTTGAGCTAATTGCATGTAATAATTATATTTATATATACCTGCATTGTGATGTTGCCGAATGGCTTGTGCAGCTCACATGGGGTACACCGACAGAGAAAATCCACATGGTATTGTTGGTTGTCATCCACTGGAACTCCTTCGATTGCCCTCGGCTCTTCAGGGCCCTCTGTGTAAGCACCTGGTGTGACCTCTATGCAAGCACCTGTTGCAACCTCGGTAGAAGCACAACTGCTTTTGCGAGCGGAAGGGCTAATGACGGGATCCGGGTGCCGGGCAGGCTCTAGATTGGGCTATCTGAGATATCATTACGACCACTCGCCGTTCAATCTCTGCCTGCATCTTTTCTTCTTGTTGTTTAAGTCTTTGCTCCATCATTTGACGCCAATGCTCCTCTTCGCGCTCTCTTCTTCTTTTGCGACTTTTATAGCTATCGAGGTTTCCCTTGAAAGCATACTTCCACGGCACCACCCTGTAGCCCCTGCAACGTCCTGGGTGTTCTGGATTCCCGAGCGCCATAGTGAGCTCATCCATTTCTTTGTCAACCTTCAATCTACCCTCGACATCTTCGCTTTTTCATTATCTCAAGTGCCTTCTCTCGTAACGCATGGAATTCAAGGGTACCATCATCCGGGTTCAATCTGCCTCCATGCGCATAATACCAATTCTTCGATCGATCGGGCCAGTGAAAGACCGCTGATATGATACCTTTGTCAATAAGGTCTTGTTCCATCTTCTGCCACTTGGGAATTGCTACCGCGTAACCACCTCGACCAAGACGATGGTTGTACTCCCTTTCATCGGCACTTTTCTTCCCTTGTGCACTTTTTTGGGCATAAATTTCAGTTTTCTTGTATTCAACAAAGGACTTCCAGTGATCTTTTATCTTCGGATATTCATCCCAATTTGGAGTTCGGTTGTTCTTGATAAAATCTCTAGTCAACTTCTTCTTGAAATTCTGAAATTGAGTTGCCATCTTCGCTAGAGTCCAACCCTTAACACGGTTTGCGTCGACGCCTTCAGGAAGTGTGAAGTGTTTTAGCACATCATTCCACAGCTGGTCTTTTACTGAGTCCGGAACCACGTATGGATTACTTGATTTTCCCTTCCATTCTCTATACTTGATGGGCACGTTGTCCCTTACAATGGCCCCGCATTGTGACACGAACTTGTCTTTGATTTTTTTGGAGCACAAGGCTGGCCAAGCTCTGACACCTCCGTGATACGATACATCACATCACCGATGATTAGTTGTGTACGACCTCTCTTAGCCTTTTTCGTCGTCGATCCAGAAGCCTACAAGTACCATATTCGTTATTTATTTATGTAAGAAATGGGGTTATCAAATTAATACTAATGAACTTAATGCATGATATGTATACCTCGTTGGAACCTTCTGCGTTAGTATCCTCAAGGTCCTCATTATTTTCTGAGTCGGCGCCTATGTCATCCTCGTTATTTTCAAAGTCCTTGGCGCCGACGCCTCCTTCACCGATCATATTTATGTTGAGGAACCAGTCTGCCTCGCTACACTCCTCGTCTGTGTAGGTTTCAATGGTATTTGCACCGCGAGCAATAATGTCCTCATAATCCTTTCATCGTTGTCACTGTTATCCATCTAGAATAAACAATAATTTTCTATGAATCGACACGAATTTATGAGTATATACAATAATTTCTATCTATTTCTAGAATAAACAAGAATAAACAATAATTTTCTATGAATCGACATGAATTTATGAGAATATACAATAACTTCTATCTATTTCTAGAATCAACAAGAATAAACACTAATTTTCTATGAATCGACACGAATGTATGAGAGTATACAATAATTTCTATCTATTTCTAGAATCAACAAGAATAAACACTATTTTCTATGAATCGACACGAATTTATGAGAATATACAATAATTTATATCTATTTCTAGAACAAACAAGAATAAGGCCACTAATTTTCTACAATAATTCATATTAATTTCTATCAATTTCTAAAATAACCATGATTTTATCGGTAGTGACGCCTACCGGAGTCGGCGAGGAGCCGGGGTGAGACGGCGGCGGGATCCTGGGTGCGTCGAGGAGGCAGGAGCCGGGAGAGAGCGGTCGGCGTTTGGGAGAGACATATTTAATTAGAATTATTATACAGTTATTTAGTACAATTTTATACTTAAATTTAAATCTTCAATTCAAATTTAAAAAATTGTTGCCACAAACAATTCATTTGTTTGTGTCAGCAAGTCCCAAACCTACCAAAATTTGGGGCAGGCCGGTGTAGGCCAGCGGCCGGGGGGAAGGCCGCGCACCTACCGGCGTTGGGGATGATGACCATGAGGATGAAGGCAGAGCGCAGCAGGACGAGGCGACGGAGGAGTAGGATAGACGATGTTGATGCGCGGGCGGCGAGGCGACGGCCGGTTGGGCGGCAAGGCAAGGCCTGAGAGCGGGAGGCCGGGAGGACGGCACGGAGGAGGAGGATGGGGAGGAGGCCGACGCGCGGAGGAGCCCCGGCCGGGCAGGCTGGATGCGGTCGGGAGGATGCCGCCGCGTTCCGGGGCCGACGGTGGCGGCCCGGCGTGGCGGGGACCGACGGCATCAGCGGAGAAGGCGGATTCCGGGAGGCCGACCGCGGCGGCGAATTCCAGGGGGCCGAGGACGGGGGACGACACGGGATGCGACGGTCGGGGAGGATGACGACGGCGGAGGAGGAGGAGGACACGACGATGGCAGCGGATCGGGGACGAAAAAAGTGGCTAAGTGTTGGAGGGGGAGGGTCGCTGTTTTATATATACACCCCCCTTTATTTTGTCACAGTTGGTTACACGACCCGGGACTAAAGGGTGATTTCACGCGGGAGCCCCCAAAAGGGCAAATTTCCCTCTTTAGTCTCGGGTGGTGTGACCACCCGAGACAAAAGGCCCCCCTTTTGTCTCGGGTGGTAACACCATCCGGGACTAAAGGGCTATTTTGCGCGGGACTTTGATTTTTTTCCCATTTTCCCTCCTCATTTTCTCATTCTTTCTCTTTGCAACATTATTTTAAAAATGGTAAGTTTAATATTTGAACCATACAAAATTATTTTGCTTTAAGAATTAACAACCTTCACTTTCTTATATAAAAATTAATTTAATAGTTCAAATAATTACTTCTACTTTTCCGTTTATATCTACCTTTTCCCAATTTTTAGTGATAAAAATTCTAATTTTAGTTCATTTAAATTTTAAAAACAATAATTATACATCGGACTCGACAATATTTGTCTCCGAAGACATAAGAGACCATGTGGCAAAATTTGGCACCATTCCATATCTTTTTAGTGGTGGAAATTCAATTAAACTGAAAAAATGCTCAACTAATTCAGAAAAATCTCAAACTTTGTGGTTACTTCCCACAGGGCATCTGAAAGCCTTTAACAAGTTTTAGTTCAAATACATAAAGGAATACACTCATACAACATTACACAAATGATTTGAACATTAATCAAGACAGTACAACATTGAAGTTCCTTTTCTTGACGAAAGTTCCTTAGTCATGGCTGTGACGTAAGTACGGTGTCTCTTCATTTCCAAGCGATATGCTTGGGTCAACTTCGACAGTGAATGGAGGCATGCCATCAAACTGATCATAGTCATCCGATTTGTCTGTTCTGTCCTTGACTCCCACGATTACTCTTTTACCTGGAAGAACAATGTGAGTCTTTGGCTCTTGTAGTCCTTCTTGGGGATTTGTATTCTTTGGTTTGCTAGTCATATCCTTGACATAGAAAATTTGATGCACATTTTTTGGCAAGGACGAATGGTTCATCTTTCAAACCAATCTTGGTCAGGTCCACTATTGTCATTCCATATTGATCTTTCCTTATGCCACCACCAGTTAGTTTTACCCATTGGCAAAGAAACAGAGGGATGTTAAGCGCCCCGTACTCAAGCTCCCATATCCCTTCTATGACACCATAATAGGAGTTCTTGTTATTGTTGCTGTCCATGGGGTCTATACGGACACCACTATTTTGGTGTGTGGTTTTCCGATCTTGGTCTCTTGTGTAAAAAGTATAGCCATTTATATCGTAAGCTTGGAATTTCACAATTGTGCTAGAAGGTCCCCTAGCTAACAAAGCGAGTTGTGGGTGAATCG
This sequence comes from Cenchrus purpureus, assembly GCA_022644695.1. Taxonomy (NCBI): domain Eukaryota; kingdom Viridiplantae; phylum Streptophyta; class Magnoliopsida; order Poales; family Poaceae; genus Cenchrus; species Cenchrus purpureus. The sequence continues at coordinate 38,488,525 of CP053454.1, forward strand.
TGGAATCAGCAATAACTTGTTCACTCAACCATGAGGGAAAATTTTCCAAGTGATGGCGTATAAGCCATGCTTCGGTTTTGGTTGGATTTTGAGAAGAAATAATCTGCTTGTGTTCCTCTATATACGGAGTCACCAAGGTTGATTGTTGCAGAACAACTAGGTGTGCTTTATTGAACAAATCGGTATCATTGCTCAAACATGCTTTCCTTCCAATGGTGCCCATTCCAAGTAGCCTCCTCTCGTGTCGTGATACTGGAACCCCAATCGAGTCAATTGAGTTGACAAAGTCAACACAAAACTCAATGACCTCCTCAGTTACATATCCTTTGGCGATGCTTCCTTCCGGACGTGCGTAGTTAAGAACATATTTCTTGAGGACTGACATGAACCTCTCAAAAGGCCACATGTTGTGCGAGAATCGACCAAGAATAGTAATCTCTTTCACAATGTGCACCAGAAGGTGAGTCATAATATTGAAGAATGAAGGTGGAAATGCCAACTCAAAGCTGACAATACATTGCACAACATCATTCTGTAGCTTCACTAGGTTCCTTGGATCGATTGACTTCTGTGAAATTGCATTGAGAAATGCACAAAGCTTTACGAGCGCTAATCGTACTTTCTCTAGTAGAACACCCTCAACATGGAAGTAAGTGTCATCAACATGTGGCAGTCGTGGGCCTTTAGATTTGTGAACTTCTTATCTTTCATATTTATGATCCCTTTTATTTTCGACGAGTAGCCAGATGGAACCTTCATACAGTTTAGGCAATCAAACATGATGTCCTTCTCTTCCTTGCTCAAGGTGTAACTAGCAGGGCCTAAGTAATCTTGTTCTTCCTCCTCAACCTCTTCAGGATTTGCTTCTTCATCAACCTCTTTCGGAGGTGCTTCATTCCTATGGATATCTTTCAGGTCCCGTCGTGCTTCCAATGTGTCCTTAGAGTTACCGTAACAACCCAAGAAGCCTAGCATATTCAAACAATGATTCTTTGTCAAGTGCATCACGTCAATTGCGTTCCCGACCTCAAGAATCTCCCAATAAGGTAGCTCCCAAAATATAGATTTCTTCTTCCACATTGGTGCACGCCTGTTAGCATCATGTGCAACAGGTTTACTACCGTCACCCTTTCCAAAGACTACCCTTAGATCCTTTACCATCTCAAATATCTCCTCTCCTTTAAAATGGGGGGGGGGCTTTGTACGATGATTAGCCTTTCCTTTTCAATGCATACCTTTCTTCCTAAAGGGATGCTTCTCAGGAAGAAAGCGACGATGACCCATATGCACAATGTTCTTACAATTTTTTAGATGAATACCGTCTGTTTTATGTAAACAGTGGGTGCAGGCCCGATATCCCTTGTTTGAGTGCCCTGATAGGTTACTTAAAGCAGGACAATCGTTGATGGTAATGAACAACAATGCTCGTAGGTTGAAGTTCTCTTGCTTATCCTCATCCCACACACGTACACCTTCTTTCTTCCATAGCAGTAATAGTTCGTTGACCAATGGTCTTAGATACACATCAATGTTGTTGCCAAGTTGTTTTGGACCTTGGATTAGCACCGGCATCATAATAAACTTTCGCTTGATGCACATCCAACCAGGAAGGTTGAACACCCATAGGGTCACAGGCCAAGTGCTATGACCACTGCTAAACTCACCAAATGGATTGAAAACCATCTGTGCTTAAACCAAATCTTATGTTTCTTGCTTCCCCAACAAAATCTTTGTATTTTCTATCAATCTTTCTCCATTGAGACCCATCTGCCGGATGTCTCAGCATGTGGTCTTGCTTACGATCCTTTTTGTACCATGTCATCAACTTAGCATGTTCTTTGTTCCTGAACAAACGCTTCAAACGTTGTATTATAGGAAAATACCACATAACCTTCACTGGTACTTTCGTCGTATTGGGAGGTGTCCCCTCGAGAGCACCAGGATCATCATCTCTCCGGATCTTATAACGTAGCGCTTTGCACACAGGACAAGCTTCCAAATTCTCGTGTTCCTTGCCTCGATATAGGATGCAATCATTAGGGCAGGCATGGATCTTCTGAACCTCCAACCCCAGAGGGCACACAGTCTGTTTCGCTTCATATGTTGTCGACGGTAATTCATTATTCTCGGGAAGCTTGTCCTTCACAATTTGTAGCATCCCCTCAAATGCTTTATCAGACACACCATATTTTGCCTAACATTGCAAAATTTCAAGTGTAGTACCAAGCTTTTTGTGACCCTATTTGCAATCTGGGTACAATAGTTTTCTGTGATCTTCTATCATACGCTGCAACTTTGCCTTTTCATTATCATTTTTGCAGTCCCTTTGTGCATCTTTTAGAACCTGACCAAGATCATCAACATGGCCGTCTTCCGGTATCTCTTCTTCATCAGTATCTTCCATTAAAGTATCTGCAAAATCTTGCCCCGCGGCCCAGTCATCCTCCTCCTCTTCTTCGTTGTCTTCCATCAGAACCCCTCTTTCACCGTGCCTGGTCCAAAGCACAGAGTTCTCCACGAATCCATTTTTAATCAAGTGGAGGTGAAGAGTCCCCCAGTCAGAGTAGTCTTTGTTGTTTCTACACACAGAGCATGGACAACACATGAATCCCTTTGGGTTCTTGTTGGCTTTGGCCACTTCGAGAAAAGCATGCATGCCATCAATGTACTCCCGGGATCGTCTGTCGGCGTTCATCCATTGCCGGTTCATCTGCATCATATTAAGTCCAAAAATTATTTCCTTTAAATCAAAATAACAAAGACAAAGATGAAGAAGGGTGAGTTTTTTGATGTATTTTGTTATGAACTGGATGATGTGAACTGGAGGCCTACTTACATTCTTCCTGAACATGTTGATCTTTTCAACACAATACGTGAATTCATATATGTGTTTGAAGCAGAGGTTCAAAAGCTAGAAGCTGACTAATTTTTCAGCTTGGGACTTATACTCATTGCTATTGATGTCGTGCCTTGTAATAGCCATCAGGTGACCTCATGTGTATGTATGTCATTGTACCACAACCGGGACAATCATTGGATCCTATGTGAACTACATACATCTGGTCATTTCTTGTGATACAATGACATACAGAGGTCACTTGATGGCTATTTTTTATCTCTGTTATTAATGACCATATTTTTTATAAACTAACTTCTAAAAAATTAGCTAAATATAAAATTATAATTAGTTCTATGTATCATTATATCAAAAAGTAAACAAAGACAAAGATGAAGAAGGGTGAGTTTGATGATGTATTCCGTTATGAACTGGATGATGGGAACTGGAGGCCTACCTACATTCTTCCCGAACATGTTAATCATCTCAACACAATACGTGAATTCATAAATGTGTTTGAAGCAGAGGTTCAAAAGCTAGAAGCGAACTAGTTTCAGCTTGGGACTTGTACTCATTGCTATTGATGTCGTGCCTTGTAATAGCCATCAGGTGACCTCATCTGTATGTATGTCATTGTACCACAATCGTGACAATCATTGGATCCTATGTGAACTACATACATCTGGTCATTTCTTGTGATACAATGATATACAGAGGTCACCTATTGGCTATTTTTATCTCCATTATTAATGACCTTATTTTTTATAAACTAACTTCTAAAAAATTAGCTAAATGTAAAATTATAATTAGTTTATGTATCATTATATCAAAAAGTAAACAAAGACAAAGATGAAGAAGGGTGAGTTTGATGATGTATTCCGTTATGAACTGGATGATGAGAACTGGAGGCCTACCTACATTCTTCCTGAACATGTTGATCATTTCAACACAATACGTGAATTCATAAATGTGTTTGAAGCAGAGGTTCAAAAGCTAGAAGGTGACTAGTTTCAGCTTGGGACTTGCACTCATTGCTATTGTTGTCGTGGCTTGTAATAGCCATCAGGTGACCTCATCTGTATGTATGTCATTGTACCATAACCACGACAATCATTGGATCCTATGTAAACTACATACATCTGGCCATTTCTTGTGATACAATGACATACAGAGGTCACCTGATGGCTATTTTTTATTTCCATTATTAATGACCATATTTTTTATAAACTAACTTCTAAAAACTTAGCTAAATGTAAAATTATAATTAGTTCTATGTATCATTATATCAAAAAGTAAAATTCAATTTTCTCTACATCAATTTAAAAGATAACAAGAGAATGCTAGTGTTTAGCCAACCAATTTTTTCTAAATCTAAAGTATATAAATAACCTCATCTCTTATTAGCTCATCCCACCTATGATTTAAGATTTCTATTTTCTCCATCTCTAAAATATAAAAAAAATTTAATCACAACAAATGATGGGAGGAAGAAGAATCAAACCTTGGCAACACTTTAGAGGAGAGAAATCTTCACAAATAGATGAAGAAAAAATTCAGCAGCACCTATCTAATGTTGAGGCGCCATGGAGGAGGAGCTTGAGCTCTAGGTGAAGAATGGCTCGGGCAAGAGAAAGAGGAGGAAGAAGAAGCTGGATTTATAGGGCGCGGGCTTTTAGTCCTGGGTGGAATTACCAACCGAGACTAAAGGGAACCCTTTAGTCTCTGTTGGTAACTCCACCCGGCCCTTTAGTCTCGGTTGGTAATTCCACCTGGGACTAAAGCATTAGCACCGGGTACGGTGGAGTTACCAACCGAGACTAAACGGGCACCCTTTAGTCTCGGTTGGTAACTCCACCTGGTGCTAAAAGCCCGCGTCAATCATTGCTGGAAAGAGACGTTGGGAGCCAGCCCTTTTGTCACGGTTGGTTATACCAACATGGACTAAAGGGGGGTGCCTCCCGCCAGCATTTCGGGCCACGACGACGAAAGGCCTTTAGTCCCGGCTCCAAAGTTGAACCGGGACTAAAGGCCCATACCAAAGCCTCGCTCTCTACCAGTGCACCCTCCTCCCAGCGCATGCGCCCAACGATAGCCTGTCCCTGGCCCCGACGGCAGCCTGCGCCCGCACCTGACGACCTGTCCCTGATCGCGACGACGGCCTCCTCCCGGCTGCTGGCCTGCTCGCGCCTTAGATCGAGAAAAGATGAGTTAGAGATATTGCTGAGGAAGAAGCAAGACATACAGATGAGGGACACGGGTGGTGAGGAGATATTTGTGGGAGGGGCACCGCGGGGAGATAAGACACAGATGGAAGGATACGGCGTTGGGTAGGTGGATACATTAGTACCGGGTGGTTTTTTCACCAAGTACTAATGCGCCTCTTTAAGTACCGGGTTGTGTCCTCGCCCGGTACTAATGGGCGCCTGGGGGGCCTCGCCACCACCTGGTACTAATGGTCCTTCACAGGGGACGCTTCGGGGCCTCCCTCCCTACCAGGTGCAAAAAAGGCCCCTCCCTACCAGGTGCAAAAATACCTAGTACTTTGGATTTTTGAGGCGCGGTATATAAAGTCCATTATGTAGTGTATATGGGCCCAATAACAGCAATTTGCCTCCGTTAGTGGTGGCTTCTGGCTGGGTCTCTCTCTGTTTATCTTAACTACTGACGTATCAAAACAACCTCCTTAATTAACGTGCTACCTGCAGATGGCACTGTTCACAGCAACAGCAACCGTGACATGAAACGCTTAGGGCACCCACAGTGGTTATAGTTAGATGCTCTCTATAGTGATGTACACGTAGGCTAAAGTAATTGTGATAAACTGCCCACTCATGGTCTTGCTATAGCAATAATTTTGTGGGGTTCACGTGATTTATTTGTTAAATGTATAGACTCCTCCTCATACAGACTATTCTTTCTTCTTTGCTCCTTTTCACCTCCACTACCGTCGCCGCACGTCCCCTGCGCCGGCCACCGCGTCCAGTCCACACCAGTGCCGGATCGGAGCTCCCATAGTGGTTCTCCTCTGCCGGCGTCTCTCCCTGCTAGCGTAGAGGCAAGTTCCGCCAGCACTCGCGACCACCCTGCTTTCGCCGCCGTCCTGAGCCAGACGACATCCGTCGGTGCTCCCAGCTTTCCCTACGTTGGCGAACCGGTGGGCCTGTCCAGCCCCTGGGTGAGGTCCACGAGGAGCGACGCAATTCGAAGAGAAGCTCGGCGGCGGCACGCTGGGTGAGGTCCGCGAGGAGCGGCACGATTGGAACAGAGGCTCGGCGGCGGTGAGCTCTTGGTTGGCCAGCGACGCCATCAGCGATGGCTTGGACTGCTGCTCTCCTACTTCTTCTTGTGGCGGTGCGCTAGGCTCCTGTGCTCGACGGCCGCCCCGCCCGCGATCGGAGCACAAGTGACTTGCCCTTTACCTCGTGCCCTATCTGTGGCTGCGGACGATCTCCGCCGCAGGGAACCAGCGGTAGTGCCCCTCCACCCTGACGACAGTGCTGTGCCACCGTCGCAGAGCCTGCTGCGCCGTCCAGGAGGACGGAAAGGGGGAAAGGAGCGGGTAAGGAAACACGCACGTGAGTGGGGCCCGCTGCCGTCATAGTCTGTGCTATCGGCTTACGCTGAGTGTAGCGACGTTTCGTCATCTCTCCTCTTTTCTCTTTCCTATGTGGCACCTTATAGAAAGCCTAACTACACCCATTGGGGATGCCCTTACTCCAAGTCATTGCAGGGAAGCGCACGGGTCACAGAGAAGTAAAGGCGTGCAGCAGTGTATGGGAGACCGGCAAGAAACGCGGGATGTGGGCACACAGAAGGGAACGCTGATTGCAGGTTGCAGCCGCATAGTCCACCCTTCCGTCACCTCTCTGTTCACAATCATGAGGCCGGCGGTGCATCATGATGTCACACACATTGTTGCCTGTCGCTGCGTCTCATAAGAGCATCTTTAAAAGTTTGCCAAATTTTACTTGACAAATCGTGTGTTTTGCCAACATCTAAAAATATATGTCAAGTAAAAAAAGAGTTCATCTCCAATATTTTGGCATAATTCACTTGCCAAATCTAGATCTATAACTTATATCAGGAACCTGAGAGAGAAACAAAATTATGTCATACCCTTCCACCTCTTGAAAACTTATATCAGGAACTCCGAGATAGAAACAAGATTATTTTTATGTCCTTCCACCTCTTCTACTACGGAACGGATGCACCACGGATATGTGTGCGTATATATGCGTGAGCCGAGGGGAGGGATGCCAAGTTGCTATTGCTGCCACATTGTTTTGCTAAACTATTAGAGGCTAATTTTTCATGTTTTGCCAAAATTAGATGGATGCCAAGCTAAGATAGCAACCTGTTGGAGTTGCTTTAAGAAACAAACTTAGAGTGCAAGTCAAGCCATTAGAGCGAAAGAGGGCCAAACCATTCTATGAAGTTTATGTATTTTGTGCAATCAGATCAATGATAGATCAATCATAGCTAGGGGTGGTAATGGGTCATGATCCTAATGCATTATCTTCACAATCCAACTAAGTTCTACATTTTTTTTAATTCAACATTATATATTATTATGGCCCGACTCATATAGATCTCGATCTTTAAGTTCACTAAGATAAATCATCTAATTTTTTTTAGATAAAGGATGAAGATCATCCGACCTCTACGTCCTAAGATGTACACAGCGTGTTTATTACAGAGTTTAACAAAAATTACGGGAAACAACTAAGGTCCAAGAGGAACAAGCACTAAAGCAAACGAAGATTATGCTTCCACCCTCCATTAACTTGCTCTAAAGCTACTATCTCTAACTTTTTGCTCATCATTGAGAGTATGTCCTTTGCTTGGTTGTTACGCAGCAGCTGCGCCCAGAACCGTAACCAGTATGCCCCCTGAAGATAACCTGCAAAATCGAATTAATCTTGATTTTATCAAAAACAATATCATTACGACACCTCCAAATGACCCAGCAAAGAGCAGCTACCCCAACCCAAATCAATTATCTAATCTTTTTAGATTGATTAGCAAGCCAATTCCTGAACATATGACTTATGGATCTAGGCGGAGTTAGACCGGTAGCAATACTGATTATCCTCCACACCATTCTAGCATAGTGGCAATCTAGGAAGAGTTGCTTTATGGTTTCATCTAAATTACAACCACAATACTTCTTACTTCCTTTCCAATTCTTCCTTGTGAGGTTATTTTTAGTTAAAACAACACATCTTTGAAGGAACCAAAGACAAATTTTAACATTAAGAAGAATTTTCAGTTTCCAAATCAATTTATGTTGAAAGAGAGGTTGAGAACATAACATATTTAAATAAAAAGATCGGACCGTATAAATCATGTAATGATAGCTCATCCTAGAACAATCGTTGTTCTCCGGACGATGTCGCTCCTGTTCGAGCGTTCATTGTATCTTCATCGCTGCAAGGAGGTAGCTTAATCCTCTACGACCTGTATGTTCGAGTGGTTGAGTATATTTGGCGCGGTACATTTTTGGTGACTCGTGCTTGGGGTGGAAACGCAGGTGGATTAGTGGACTGGATGCAGGACCACGTGGGTGAAGGCAGGTGTTTAGCAAACAGCAAAACTGTTCACTGAACGGTGAATGCGATCCGGGGAGGCAACACACCTCGGCCACCTGGATCGTCACCATTCAATCTCTCACTTGCCCCTGCGCTGTCGCCCACGGCCTTTGCACGGTGCGGCACAGTGCACGTACTCCCATCCCAAGGAGGCAAGGAAGTCATGATTGGAGTGTCCATTTGGCTCAGTAGAAATCTGACCAGATTGATGCTAACTGCCATCTACACCCTCCGTCTCAGAAAGAGTGTCACTAGAAAATTGTGTTTCTCTCACAAACACACTTCCCGGACGACACTTTTTCTGGGACGGAGTAGTAACCTGTACTAGCACCGAAACATAATAAATTGCATGCCAGACTGCCACCTAACCCGTCACAAACTTAATTGCTTGACGAGGACTCGAACTACTACTCCAACATGAGTGCGAGCGCTAATTCCAAAGCACTGTAATACTAACGTGTATACTCCTGTTCCCTATTAGAAGTCGTTTTGGATAAGGTTTGAGTCAAATATTGAGAATATAAATCATGAATAACTTTTAAGTCGTTGAGTTTAAAAATGTGAAAATCATATAAATAGATTTGTCTTGAAAATTACTTTCATAAGAATATACATATATAACTTTCCAATAAAGATTTTTATAGAAAAGAGAAGTCAAAGTTGTGCTTTGGTGACCATATCGCTGTCCTAAACGACTTCTAATATGGAACCGGAGGGATTGTACTATGTAATAAAAAATAACATATTTTAAAGGATTGGACGGTTGAAATAAATTTTATACTCCCTCTGTCTAGAAAACCTTGCAACTCTAGCTATTTGCACATAGACCAAGGTGAAGATGAAATGATGAAAATGCCCTTGCTATAGCCAATTAAATATTACTCTTCTCCAAACGTGTTCCCTCCAAATGGGAAGTAAGAAATCACTGGAAGACTCTACAACCAACAACATACAAGGCGTGCTCTCGATGGTTCGTGGTCTGCGGCGTGCAGCGACGAAAAAGGCCAATGCGTTGGTGGGTCCCACGCTAGCTGTGTACTCCTAGACTTGCTTTCTTTCTTGGACAGATTTCAAATGCTACAATTGCAAGAATTCATGGACAGAGGGAGTAGTATGGGTAGTATAAGGGTATGATTTAAACTATGAAAAATAATATTGTTGTAATATATGAAATCAAAAATATGAAAATAATCTTATCTTACGTTGGTTAATATATTTCGAGCAAATTACCATTTTATATTTCAAGCAAATTACCATTTTACCCACAGAAAAAAAATCGGTTATACGTACTACCGTACTACCGCTGGGTAGTATTGTGTACCATAAAAGACCTCTATTCAAAACTGTCATGTCACTAAGGTTAGTCTTATTGTGTGATTTCGTTGAACTATTATCAAGACTACCATGTCATCTTCAATGTAATGAATCTGTTGCTCTCAGTACACGATTTCATAAACAACCACATCATTTTATTATTTGTATGTAAAGTTATGATCAAATGTGTCATGGGATGAAAAAAATATAACATCCTCGGTGCAAGTTTCATTGGGTTTAATGGGACTTGGGAACTGTGCTAGGTGGTTTTTTATGGGGACGAAACTCTCCTGTCCTAGTTTTTCATAATTACTATAGTTGCCAAGTTAGCAAAGTCCTGATACAGCATAAGATTAATATAATATTCATGAAACCCTCCATAACACCCCACTGACACTGGCCTAAAGTAGTATTAAATAGATATGTAGAAACAACTCCTACAATGCATTATTGTATGGTAATTTTGTTTTCTATACAACTCAACACATATTAATTGTTGTGTTTGTGAGAATAATAATGAAATTAACAGGCCACTTTTAGTCCCAGATGGTGTTACAAACAGGGATTAAAGAGGTCTCCAATTAAGGGCTACGAAAAATTTAGATCCTGGATAAAGTTTCTTTACTCCCTGGTCCAATTCATCTCGAGATTTATGTTGAGGATCGAAATTCATTTCTTTACTATGTCCCATCTTTTAGTTACTACCATGCTACATAGTTATGTCAGCCTCATTGTACAGTTCCATTGAACCAGTGGCACACCTAATCAATCGACGGATGAGACAAATTAATAATGGCACTCTTCATGAGATGATGAGAGTATGTGTTTAGTTGATGGTTGAAATAGTAGACCACAATGCATTGTCGGAAATGAGTTGGAAATGTTTCCATATGGTTTTAGTTATTTGAAGAGGGTAAATGAGTTGGAAAAGTGTCCATATGGTTTTATCGAAATGAAACCTCTCCTCCCTCTGTCATTTCGTTGCCCAGCACTATAACTCATGAGAACCTCCTGTGTTGAGACTAGCCGGCCATTCCAAGTGGTAGTTTTATTTCCGATAAATGAGGACAAGGAAATAGACTTGGAGAGGAGATTTATCTGGATGAAACTGGATGTACATTATTTTCTGCCTTGGGGATATGACTAGTTTTCTGCCTATAAGTTGTAATCAAAATGCTACGAGGAGCAAACTATGAAATGAAACTTGACACTGGGTTGGGGGCGACAAGTTTCATCAACTCAATGCAAAGCACTATAGGTGATGTGCCACTCTTCGAAGCAACAAATTAAAACCAAAGTTGACACTTGCTTATAGGTGCTGAAGGAAAAAAGTAAAATAATCCGGGTCTCGGTTGCTTATCAGGCTGTGATTTAGTTGACTACATGAGCTTATACAAATAGGTAGAGAATCAACCTTTCATCCGGGGCCTTAGTCCTGGTTGTCTTTGGACTCGCGACTAAAGTCTACGGATTGAAGGCCAGCTCTTGCAGCCGCCAACCATACGAAAAAACCCGGTTGAATACCTTTAGTTCAGGTTGGCTTTAGGAATTGGGACTAAATGCCTCTCCTCCCATTTGTCCCAATTGAAAACACCACGTGAAACTAAATCTTTAGTCTCGAGTTTTATTTTCAACCGAGACTAAAGAAGGCCTTTAGTCCCGGTTGAAATCCACCGCCAGGATTAAATATCCCATTGCATGGGCAGATAAATTATGGAATGCGCCCCTCTCCACCTTATCCTTTCTCAATCTCCCTCCCTCCACCACCAAATCTTCTCATTCTCCTTCCACTCCTCCTCCTCGATTTCCTCCACACCGACCGTCGGCCCTCTTTTCATCGGCCCGTGCGGGCTCGACCGCGGTTAGCGTGGGGCGGGTAGCTAGCCGGAGTGGCGCAAGCATGGGGCATGACCTGCCTAGGTGGAGGGGTGCAACCAAGCCTCCAGCGCGGGGTACGATTGGGCCTCCGACACAGGGCGCGGCTGCCCCAGGGGGAGGGCGCGATCGGTGCGGAACTCGGTCGGCGCAGGGATCTGCCTAGCCTACCGCACAGGGAGTGACAGCCCAGGTGAAGAGGTCGGCGTGATTGTCAAGGTGGAGGGGCACCACTGCCCCACGGCCAGCGCGTGCAGCATAAGTGGCCGGCGGGCGGCACGAGCGGCTCGGTCGACCTCCGGGGTAGGGACTTTGTTGGATTTCAGGGTCATTTGGCCCTTACCAACCGGGACTACAGGTTCCACCAGTGATAATTAAGTTGGATTACAAAACAAAAAGAAACTGGAAGAATGTAAACAAATTAATTAATGAGTCTCTTAGGAGGAACTATGTGGCTTATGTAAACTTTTTAATTTTTTTTCTTGCACACACTGTATAGGCTGGGGGGTAATCAACCGTGTCTTGAGTTGGTCTAGTTTTTTTTTTTTTTTTGGTCTCCGCTTGTCATGAATTATTGGAGCCTTGGAGGGGTGTCCTGCAGCCTGATATATATATATTCACATATCATCCGATGCAACTGGGGAGCGCCAAGCCACGGCGGACTCGCTAGCTTTCACCGTTTCCATCAGTCGAGAGCCAACAAGCAGCTTTTTTTTTTAATTACACAGTACAACGCAGACGCTCACAACACGCACGCACACACACCCCTATGAATACACGTACGCAAACCCTACCTCTATGAGCACCTCCGGAGGACTGAGCACCGACAAATCTGGAGATTCTCGAAGTCACCACTGGTTCAGCTCTGGCGTTCGTACTCGGCCTGATCACCATGGCAATGAACCACGTCAAGATCAAACTGTGGATGAACAAGGTCGCTGCCCACTTGAGTCCATACATCCAAATCACCATCCCTGAGTACGGCGCCGCCGCTGAGCGTTTCCAAAGAAGCGACCTCTTCGTCGCCGTCGAGGCCTACCTCTCCGACTCCTCCTGTGCCCGCCTTGGGGCGCGCAAGCTCAAGGCCGAGCTCGGCAAGGACTGCAAGAAACTCCAGGCCTCCGTCGACGATGATCAGGAGATCATGGACACCTTCGACGGTGGCGCCACGATCTGGTGGTACGCCGGCACCGAGTTCCCCAGGTCCAACATCATGAGCTTCAGACCTGGTGACGAGAAGCGCCGCTTCTACCGAGTCGTCTTCCATAAGAAATTTCGCGAAGCCGTCCTCGAGTCGCACCTGCCTCAGGTCATTGACATGGGCCGCGTCGCCATCGCCAAGAACCGCCAGCACCGCCTCTTCACGAACAACCCAACAAGCAGAGAAGGAGAGAGGACATTCTGGAGCCACGTGGCGTTCCAGCACCCTGCGACGTTCGCCAAGCTCGCCATGGACCCCGCCAAGGAGGCCATCATCGATGACCTCACAGCCTTCAAGAACGGGAAGGAGTACTATGCCAAGGCTGGCAAGGCATGGAAGCGTGGGTACCTACTGTACGGCCCCCCAGGAACTGGCAAGTCCACCATGATCGCCGCCATTGCCAACCTCCTGGAGTATGATGTCTACGACCTGGAGCTCACGGCGGTGAAGAACAACACCGAGCTACGGACGCTCTTCGTCGAGACGAAGGGTAAATCCATCATCGTCATCGAGGACATTGACCGCTCCATCGACCTTACCGGCAAGGGGAAGGATAAGAAGGCCCACATCAACAAGTCCGGCGGCGAGAGCGACAACATGAGGACAACCTTGCTGCCGATGGACGACGAGAAGGACGACGAGTGGAGCAGGTTGACCCTTTCTGGGCTGCTCAACTTCATCGACGGGCTATGGTCGGCGTGCGGCGGCGAGCGGATCATCATCTTCACCACGAACAACAAGGACAAGCTGGACCCAGCACTGATTCGGCGAGGCAGGATGGACATGCACATCGAGATGTCTTACTGTCGCTCCGAGGCCTTCAAGGTGCTCGCCAGTAACTACCTGGACATCAACGACCAGCAGCTGTTCGTGACGTTTGGCGATATACAGAAGCTGCTGGATCAGGTCGACATGTGCCCGGCAGACGTTGCCGAGCATCTGATGCGCACGGAGAAGAGAGATACCGACGCGTGCCTCAAGGATCTCCTGGTGGCTCTCAAATCTCTGAAAAACCCCAAGGACGACGACGACGAAGCTAGTGGAAGTAAATAACGACGTAGCATAAGAAGAAATGAAGAATATGTCATTTCAACAGTACGTGGACTATATGTTTCAAGCGTTTTGCTATCGGAATAGTTGGCAAATATGTATCTTAATTTATATGAAGGCTTTCCAGTTGTATGCAAATATGTTGCTGTATTACTCCTTCACTCACCGCCATGTGATGTACTCCCTCCGTCCCGTGAAGAATGCAATTCTAGCATTTGAAAAAAAAATCTCACAAAGAGTGCAATTTTACAAAATAGATCTAATTAATTACATGCCTAATTAAATAATCAGATCTGATATGCGTGGCAAAATTTACTGCGTGTGGCTAAGAAATAGGGGTACTATAGTTTTTTCGCGACACCACGCTAATCTGTCTTAGAAAAATTAGAATTGCACTTTTTATGGGATGGAGGGAGTACCGCAGTTGCAACCGATTACAATAGCTGGACTAGACCAATTGCAACTATGCCACCGTACCAATTGCAACTCGATGAAATAACACTTTGTACAGCAAATACACAGACTCTCGTAGTTAAAATTGTCTGACTGCACCGATTGCAACTAGACAGACTAGTTGCAATTGGATCCAGACCAATTGCATTCGGACCCAACTAGTTGCAACTAGGCGCTGAAGCTGTGTGTAAACCAATTTCAACTGCGAGACTAGACCAATTGCAACTATGCTACTATACTAATTGCAATTGTTCTGGCCCATTACAACTTCCAACTGAATACAAACCAATTGCCACTAGACAAGACCCAGTTGCAAACCCGACACAAACCAATTGCAACTAGAGTCCGTACAGTTGCAACTGAGCAAGAATCATTATAAAAGTCATTTGTTCATTATGATTTTGGTGATTCATGATAACATGATTAATGGGACTAACCAAAGTGTTTAGCATGTCCTTGTAGCTATTTTAGATCCCATGGATGCAACCATGCACAATGCATAGCATCACAAAAGATAGATACGAAGCCAGGACAAAGAAATGAATGAATTGGACTTGCCCCATGAATAATTATTTTTGGATTGATCAAATGGCATGGAATGCTACAAAATCATGGAATATTTCACAAGCTTTCCATAGAGTATAAGATCATCACAATCAGACTCCGGAGTAAAACGTTATGCTCAAAACAAGACATGCTGAAAATAGTGCAACATATGTTGTTGTGGCTGCAAAACAAGTTGCGGTGATTGCACATGATCTTGTAGTAGACTGCGACGTGGCTGGAAAATTGGCTCGGTGCACCATCGATACATGTATCGGTGTAATTGTCCGTCTGGAGTTGCTGAATGTGCTGAAGTCCAAAGGAGTGCAAGAGACATTGAGATCACATGTAAAGAACATCAATTTTCACTCTTTTCTCAAGTGCACCAATTAATTATAAAAAATATCAAAATTTCACTCTTTTGTCAATTGCATCTAATAATCATTGAAAATCAAGCGACATATCCCGCAGCAACGCGCGGGGAATTCACCTAGTATTTATAGTATATATCAATATGTGATCAATGGTCAATTTTATGATGCCCTGCTCACGAGCTAACAAGCCGAGTTATCACGAACCGAGCCACTAACGAGCTATAATGAGCCGAACCAAAACGAGCCGAGTTATAACGAGCTGAGCCACTAACGAGCTGAGTTGGCTCGATATCCACTCCTAGCTCAGACACCATGCATTTCCGTGCTAAAAAGTGCACCACCGTACCAGCTTCTCGCCCGCCGTCTCGCAGCGTGGCTTGAACTCGACGCCGCTGTGTGTTGCCATTCCTGAAGATGCTTACGCTTTTCTGTCTGCAGCTAGCTCGGTCTTTCTTTTTATTTAATTTTTTATACAACTCGGTCTTTATTGGCTCATTGGTTGTATTCACAGTTTTGCAACCCTTGTGAAACGGGGTTGTCAATCCAAGTCTCCAAGTGCAACGGATGACTCCGTGTGAGACAACATGAAGTTATGTTGGGATTATAGTGTTAAAAAAAGATTAATGGCAGAGTCGCACCCAATGGGAGAAGTCTTATTGCAGCTCCAAAAACCTGGGTCGTACAACCCAAAGAAATCAAAATTAAACATACAAGAAATTCACCCACTTCTTCATTTCTTGTAAAATAGACACAATAATCGGGCTTTTTTTGAATAAATGATAAGGTTTGGGGTAAACTTTTCTTTTGTTAGAATTACTGGTTTCGGGTAAACTAGAGATGGTTGCGTGGTGCGTGCACTGCAATTTCCTAAAAGAGAGCCACGTGGTAGACGTGGTTAGCACAAACTCAAAGTAAAAAAAAATGGTAAATTTTGATTTAGGAACGAGGCCGGCCTTCCAAATGGGTGTCAAAGAAGAGGATGGGCGGGCTTGCTAACGTAACAATAGAATAAGCCCAGTGTTATGACCGGCATCACATTTAGCCGCCGCCGCGCACGACGTGGCTAGGAGGAGAGCACGCCGGCGAGTGGGGCCGAGGGCCCAATTGGTTTATTTTCCGAGAGTCTTAGGGGTTTGATTAGAAAAGTGTGAAAGTCATAAATACTTTTGTAAACTCCTCGTTTGAGACTAAGCAGAAACGTATTGTTCTTTCCGGCTTCCTTAGGGAGTCGGGTGATCTCTAAACCCTAGCCGCCTCCTCCTTCTCCTGCTCCTTGCGCGCTTTGCCTCCGACGGCGCCGCCATGCCGTCGCCGCCATCCGTCGCCTAGCCATCCCTATCCGGTAGGATCTGAAATCCTATCAACCAGGTATCAGTGATGTCAGACCCCGTCCCATCCGCCTCCATTCTGCCTCTGTCGCAACCTCCGGCACCGCCGCCAACGTCATCACTGTTGGCGCCGTCTTCATCCGTGCCGCTGGCGCTGTCCACCGCGTCGCCGGTGTCCACCTCAGTGACGCCGGTGCATACCCCCTCCACGGTGGCTCTGGCGGCGAACATCAGCACCCCCCTCACGCTGGAAGGGCTGGGGCAGGCGATGGTCACCATGTCGCGCGCCGTCCAAGATCAGGGCAACGCCATCGCCAACCTACTTGTGGAGACGGGCGACGCATACAGCGCCTGGCTTACGAGATCCAACTGTTGCGCAACTTTGTGGCGGGCGGTTCCCCATCGCCGTCGCATCTACTCCTCTGGCCCGCGCCGTCGGCAACTCTGTCGGCCTTGTCCGCCCCGCTCACCACCACCGACGCCGCAACTTCCACCTCCGAGGGCGTGCCGATTCACCTCCTGACCTTTCCGTCCTCGCCATCCCCGCTTCCGTCGTGGGTCGCGAGTTCCGCGGCGAACCCCGTCTTCTTGGCGCCTCCGCCACGCATGACGCACTCTCGTCGCCAAGATGACGCCAAGACGGCGGGATCAGGCGGCGCCGACTCTCTACGGCTGGGTCGACGGGCCTTTGTTCCCATCCCTAGGCGCGTCGTCCAGCAACACCGCCGCGCCACCGGAGCCTTCCGCGGGCGATGGCGCGAGCCAGGCAGTGCCGCGTTTCTACAAGCTGGAGTTCCCGACGTTCGACGGCCTCGACAACCCGCTAAACTGGCTCAATCATTGTGAGCAGTTTTTCCGCGGCCAGCGCACGCCACCTGGGGACTACACCTAGCTGGCGTCATACCACCTCTGGGGGCCGCTCAGACGTGGTATTTCGCCATCGAGCAGGACGAGAGACGCCCGACGTGGGAGCGCTTCAAGGAGTTGTGCCATCTATAGTTTGGTCCCCTTATGCGCGGTTCCCGCTTGGCGGAGCTGGGTCGCATCCAGTTCACCTCCACCGTCCAAGACTACACGGATCATTTCAACTCCGTCCTCTGCCATGTCCGCAACCTCGACAGCTCCCAGAAGGCCGACTTGTACGTGGGGGGATTACCGGATCATATCCGGGTTGACATCGAGCTTCGTGCCCCCTGCAACCTCCCGACCGTTGTCTACCTAGCGCGGTCATTCGAGCTCTGCGCCGCCTTGCGGCGCGGCGACCCTGGAGCATCGTCGAGCCACCAGCAGCAGCCGCGGTGCTCGGCTTCCCGCCAATCGCACGCTGTGCACCTCCTCGAGGGCGCCTAACATAGGAGGAGCTCCACCGGCGGCCGCTCAGCCACCGATTCGGCAGTTCCGCCGTCTCACACCGGCGGAACAGTTGGAGAGGCATCGCCAGGGACTATGCTACAACTGTGATGAGACCTTCGTCCGCGGCCACCAGTGCAAGCGACTTTTCTACCTGGAGTCGAGAGTCTACCTCGACGACGAGGGTGTGATCGCAGATGAGGAGACCATGGACGTAACTGAGGTGACCATAAGTGACGGATGTAGCGGTGGGGCTGGGGGGGCTCCAGCCCCTCCTACAGCCATGAACTCCATTGAAAGAAGAGGGTAGAAAGAGGAGGAAGAAGATGAAAAAAGAGAGGGAAGAAGAAGAAAGGGGGACTGGAGGAAGGAGAAGAGGAACGAGCCCCCCCAACCCTTCCATCTTGGCTCCATCACTGGCGACCATGGACGCAATGGTTAATGCATTGGTGGTTTCGTTGCCTGCGTTGGCAGGTATTCAGGTGGAGAACAGCATGGTCATGCACGTGACGATCAAGGGTGAATGCCTCCTGGCCCTCCTCGACACAGGCTCCATGCATAACTTCCTCCAAGGGGTCGTCATGCGTCGTCTCGGCCTCGCGGCATCGGGCAGCGACCACCTACGGTTCACCGTCGCCAATGGCGACCGTCTTTGGTGTGTGGGGATAACTCGCGATGTGGAGGTGTCAATCGCGGGTGAGCCCTACACCATCACGTGCGTCGGCATCGACTTGGGCTGCTTCGACATCATCCTCGGGGATTTCCCTGAGGGAATAGGTATGGCTAGGCAGCGGACGGCAGCGACGGCGCGGCGGCGCCATCGGAGGCAAGGCGAGCGAGGAGCAGGGAGAAGGAGGAGGAGGCTAGGGTTTGGAGATCACCCGGCTCCCTAAGGAAGCCGGAAACAATAATAGGTTTCTGTTTAATCTCAAACGAGGAGTTTACAAAAGTTTTTATGACTCTCACACTTTTCTAATCAAACCCCTAAGACTCTCGGAAAATAAACCAACTGGGCCCTCGGCCCCACTCGTCGGCGTGCCCTCGTAGCCACGTCGTGCGCGGCGGCGGCTAAATGTGATGCCGGTCATAACACCAAGCCTGACCGTGATTTTGGGTGGGCTATCGTTGATTTCTGTAGACCCACAAAAAATCAAGCCCATTTTCTTTTGCTACTTATGATTCATGTTGTTTTAAGATTGTGCATAATCGAGTCGACCGTGCAGCATGGTGAACTGTGTGGCGGTGCGTCACGACGGCTACTTGGCCGGAGAGGTCCAGCGAGTACGCGGAGGCCGGTGAGGAAGGAGATGAGTACTTCCTCCGGTGATCCGGTCTTAAATATATAACACTATTTCCATTCATTTGACTATTCATCTTTTTTTTCTTTTTGCAAATCGAAGTTTATCTAAAGTATATTTGACAATAGAAATAAGGGTACACATTTCACTTTAGTTAGTTAACTTATTCAATTGATATCGGTAGTTAAAGTTGGAATAAAAAGTCAAATTATATATATATATATATATATATATATATATATATATATATATATATATATATATATATATATATATATATATATATATATATATATATATATATATATATACTAGCAATTATGTCCGTGCGTTGCAACGGGAGATAGCATTGCTCGCATTATAATCGTTAAGCACCTGCTGCGTCACACACACACCCTCCCGTCCCCACATCCTCCCGACCTCATCGCCGCCGTGTCACTTTGAACCACTACGACCTCATCCACCACGCCCACGCCTTTTAAACATCTCCATCTTTTGCCAAAGCGTCATCACCGTTTGCCTAACCGCACCATCGTTTCCATCGTGTACCCACCACCTCGAACTTGCCCTATCGTCCGGACCTCCCAAGCCTCGCTCGTCATCTCTACATCGCCGATCACCGTTAAGCCCACGCCACCCAACCTCGTGCTCCATCATCCGTCCTGACCGTATTTCGACCAAGTTGCCCCCACACCTCCCGACCTTGATATTGTCCCCATCGCGCCCGCGCCACCGTAACCATGCCCTCCATTGTCTGTGTCTTTCAAACCTCGCCATCATCTACTCGACCTCACATTCGTTGTCACGTTGCCATTCCCATCGTGCACGCGCCACACCACAACCTCCCGCCATCGCCTCATGCCTCCCGGCCTGCCGTCGTGCACCCCGACTGCATGGTCGTCGTCCCTGCCTCCCCAACCTCATCATCACGTACGTGCCACCCCGACCTCACCAGCCTCGTCTGTGCCTTCCAGATCTCGTAGTCGTCTACTCAACCTCGCCTTCTCTGGCCACATTGCCATCACGCAAACACATCACCTGGATCTCAGCCATCGTCATCTTCACCTCCCAACCCCATCGCCATCATCATCCTAGTCGCTCCGCCATCCCCGCTTCCCGGCCTTCTTGTCATGCTCGCGCCACCGATCTCGCATGTCGCCGCGCCGACC
Source organism: Cenchrus purpureus (assembly GCA_022644695.1). Taxonomy (NCBI): domain Eukaryota; kingdom Viridiplantae; phylum Streptophyta; class Magnoliopsida; order Poales; family Poaceae; genus Cenchrus; species Cenchrus purpureus. The sequence goes on from CP053454.1 coordinate 38,508,904, forward strand.
ACCTTCCTGCTACGTGTTGTCAACACACCACCGCACATGCCTTCCCGACATAAACAGATCGAGATAACACCTATCAGGGACATATGACACATCAAACATTAATGTATTGTTGCTTGAGGGCACGCTAATCAATGACATGTGGTTTTATTATGAAAAAGGTAAGAGACTTTGTTTCAAAACAATAACGAAACGATTTCTCAGCACAAGTAAGTTGCGTGTGACCAATTCGTAATGATATCGCTTAGTGTGTGATATTTATGTCATCTTGTATAGGATTTCTACTCCGGTATAAACAATGTTATATTCTCAAAACAAGTTTGTCTCAAGTCAAGAAATAACCCTTAAAATTTGGAGGCTAAACACCTATCTAGATTTTAAAAAACTTAATATTATTTGTCGATGCATGCACATACATCCTTTATGAGTTGAAATCGTTTTTCAATATCAGGATGCCTGTGTTCCAATCGTCTCAGGCACACAAGCACGTTTTTTAAATATTTTTGTATTGATCCACGCGGTTGGAGGAGGTTCGATTTTCCATGAGGTGGTTTCGGCGGCGGTTTCCGGTTCATGTTTTTCCCTAAGTCGGACCGGTTCGAGTGTTTTACTCGATTTTATGCAGTTCACATGATTTTTATCGGTTCTCGACGGACGAAAATTAGGCGTACAATCCTTGCTTTAATATTAGGTAGAGATATATATGTTTTGCTATAATGCACACGGGTGCATTCTCGTATAGAGAATGCACCCATGGCTGATTCTCAATTTGTTCACGTCGGTTGCAACTAGGAGTCTAGTTGCAATTGGTTCGTATCCATTACAGTAGTCAAATATGTTGGTGTAGTGCCACGCTTGCAATCGGTTAGCCTCTTAGTTGCAATCGGTTCGTGCATAATTGCAACGGTTCGCTAGTTGTAGCTCGGTTGGGTCTAGTTGCAATTGGTTCGCAGCCGAGTTGCAATTGGTCCGCTGTTGCAATTGGTTCACCGCGGTTGCAACCGCAGGATTCGTGCATTTGATATACGTAACGCACGGGTGCATTTTAGATCACATATATATATATAGATATATATCGTGAGCTGCGCTTTCAATAACTATCTTCCCCAACCAACCCAACTAGCTTCCTGTTGCCACCCAACCCAGCTCCCATGGTCCCACCAATCCAGCCACCTAGTCGTATCTGCTGCCTCCTCCCCCTCTTGATGCGGTGCGTGGGTCCCACCTTATCTCCACCCCACCCACCCACATCTACTCTTCTCCCTCCTCTTTATTTCAAATTCTCAATCTCTCTCACCCCCCTCTCGCTCCTCCGCAACAATCCGGGCAGGCGGACAGGACGGCAGCCGGCTGCACTGTCGCCGGCGTCGTCCCTCCTCCCTGCGACCTCTCTCCGGCCGCAGCCCACCGCGCTGGCGGCGCCCCTCCTCCTTGCGGCCTCTCTCCGGTGACCTCCATGGAGGACGGCACGCGTAGGACCGGTAAGCTGCCCGCGGCTGCGTGCCCGGCGACCTCCGCGCGACTGCACGCGGCGGCGTGCCCGGCGGCGTGGCTGACGGCGCGTGGGGACCGGCGAGCTCCCCGCGGTGATAGGGTGTCGACCTCTCGGCGTTGGGGGCAAGCCGTTGACCTCCCCTACCCCGACTCAGCGGCCACGCGGCGGCCGCTGCCCACCTCCAATCCTCCAGCCCTTCGGCATCTCGGCAACCACGGGCTCCTCCAACGACCTGCCACCGGTGATATCTTCGCGCGACGGCGCACGATGGCGCGCATCCCGGCCTAGCGGCGTGTGGAGGCTCGGCAAGCGCGGTCTTCGACGATTGGGCCCTCCCCGACCGGGAGCACTGGCGCGGGCAGCTCCGGTGTAGAGCTCCGCGAGATCTCTGTGTGGGTGCGCGAGCCAAGCAGGGCGCGGCTAGTAGGCGGGTGGGGCGACGAGTGGCGGCCGGCCAGCGACCTCCCCGGGTGCAGCACACTGCGGTGTGCCCAGCGACCTCCCGTGCGGGAGCCCCCTACAGACGAGCGGCCGGCGGGCTTGTGCGTGCGGCAGGGCGAACGGCGAGCTCCCGTCGCCGGAGCACGGACCCGGCATGGGCACGAACTCCGACGAGCGAGGACCCAGTGCCTGGTGGCCCACGAACTTCAGTGAGTACCTCTGCTTCACACTGCCCGTGACGGCGTTTTGGCATTACCTTGCCGTGCTGCCACTGAAGCTGCATCTGGAGGGCGCCACGTTCGCAGCCCCGGCCGGCCTCACCGCGCCGCTCGCGGTCCTCGCTGTCGAGCGAGGTGCACCGCGAGCGCCCGATGCATGGGCGGGTGCTGGTGCTTGCTTTTGATCTGAACGCATGCTTGTTGATCTGAACGCATGCTTGTGCATATGCAAAGGTCGGCATCAGAATCCTTGATGCGAGCATGGTTTTTGATAAGGTAGCAACCTACGGCCATGGGAAGGAGCTCACCATGTTCACGTAGGTAAGATGTTCGACAAAAAGCCTGTGAGGAGGTAGCAGGAGTGAAAGCTTTGTTTTTTGTGTTCTTCATACTCATCCATGCTTCTGATTTTGTGCGAAATATGCTTAATCTTTTCCCTCCCTCGCTGCTTTCTTGCTCATGGCGTGCCGCTGCTCTTCACTGTTGCAGGGGAGTCGTAGCCGTGCGACGCCAACATTTGGGAGCCGGACATGGAGTCGGATGAACCAAAACATCTATGTGTCTGTTGTGCGGCCATGGAGCCATGTTTTTAGGATTGTACGACTGACCTACCAGGATTGTACGATGCTTGTGTTGTTGGTTTATATGCTAATTTCTATATGTTTCTGTGCTCGATGATCTGTGCGGCAGGTTTCTATGACTCGAAGACATGTTTCTATGGTCCATAATGTCATAGAAACTTGTTGCCCGTGTCAAAGGAATTTCTTTTTGCGGGGTTATAGAAACATGTGGTCCGAGCCATATAAACCTGCCATATGGGCCATAGAAACTTGTTGTATGTGCAAAAAAAAAGCTTTCATTGTGGTCATACAAACTTATTATCCGGGTCATAGAAATATGTGTTTTAAGCTTATGTTCGTATGTTTATATAGCCAAATTGGTTTCTATGCACGACCAAACTTTGCCCAGGAACATTATAGTCCAACATGTTTATATGATGATTCTCATTTGTTTATATGACCGCCAACACGTATATTCAAATTTCAAATTCTATGAGTGCATGCGTCAGGTTTATATGGCTGCATGTGTCAGGTGGCAGGTGTATCAGGTGGCATGTGCCAGTTTTGTCCACTTGCATTCAAATTTGAAATCTAGAAAAAAAATGAGTGGCTCGACGTTTATATGCTCATGTGTGTATGTTTATATGCTCGTTTTTATATGTTTTTTAAATCCATATATTTCTATGATTTGTATGGTAGGTTTCTATGACCTCGAGACAGATTTCTATGGTCTGCAATGTCATAGAAACCAGTTGTATGTGACAAAGAAATTTCTCGTTGCGGGGTCATAGAAACATGTAGTCCGAGCCATATAAACCTGTCATCCGGATCATAGAAACTTGTCATCCGTGTCAAAAAAGTCTTTCACTAGGCTCAACACTTGTATTCAAATTTCAAATTCCGGTGTCTTGGTCATAGAAATCTAGTGTCTAGGTCATATAAACTTGTTGTCGAAGCCTCGCAGGTCATAGAATCTTGTAGTCCGGGTCATAGAATCCTATCATCGCGGATCATACAAACCTGCAGTCCGTGTCATATAAACTCATAGTCCAGATCCTACAAACATGTCAGTTGGGTAATACAAATATGTAGTCTGGGTCATACAAACCTGTCGTCCGGGAATCTATGGTTATATAAAATTTTGAATTCAAAAAAATATTCACAATGGATCTCAAATTGTGCATAAAAATATCACGAATCTTATGGTGAAAACCGTTTCTGAATTGGAATCTCGTGTGAAGAATTATCGCGGAAAAACTAAAAAGCAAAAAGATGGATCTGCATGCATGCATGCATGCGTCAGGTTGGAGGGAGATGGAGGTGGGAGGTGGGGCACGTGGGTCATTGGTTGGTCGTGAGGAGATGGAGGTGGACACGTATTGGTTGGTTGGGTTGTGGGCATTAGCTATTGGAAGCCCTGGGCTCCCATTAGTCTTACTCTCTCTCTATATATATATATACACACACACTGTTTTGTTATAGTGCACCTGGGTGCATTCTGTTTAGAGAATGCACCCACCCTTGTTGCAACTAGTTCTTGTCCAGTTGCAACTGGGCTCATTGGCTCATTCTGGTTGCAATTTGTTCACGTCGGGTTGCAACTAGGAGTCTAGTTGCAATTGGTTCGTATTTAGTTGCAACGGAGTTAGATTCATTGTAATTAGTTCCGTCGAGTTGCAATTAGTTTAGTGTCACAGTTACAATCGATTAGTCTCTTGGTTGCAATTGGTTCGTGCATAATTGCAACTAGTTTGCGCCTAGTTGCAGCTCAGTTGGGTCTAGTTGCAATTGGTTCGCATCTAGTTGCAATTGGTCCGTCAAGTTGCAATTGGTTCAGCTGCGAAGTTGCAACCGTAGAGTCTGTGCATTTGCTATATAGAATGCACCAAGACGCGAACCAATATATATATAATGGAGGAACTATGAAGTTTTCGCAGCTGCTGGGATCGGGCCTGGCGGGCTGGAGTGGGAGCGTTGGTTTGGGCCGCTAAAGGGAAGGCCCAGTTTCCTGAGCCCATCACCTCGCTTTGCAATAATATTCAGATTTTGAGTGTGAAAATTTTTGTATTTGTGCAACACTGACAATAACATTGCTGCCCGCCATCGCTGACCGACGCGTTTGCACACAAACGGAAGTAGGTCATTGTTGTCATCAATCAAATTTAGTAAAATAAATTGATGTATGTAGTTTAGTATAGATCTTCATTATCCTCTAATTCTTGTTCACCAAAAGTGCCAACGCATGCAAGAAGCGGTAGTAGGTGTACTAGCTCCATATATGAGCTGATAACTACTATCTCTTTTCCCCCAAAAAAAACAATGCAGTTTTAGCTTTGTTCTAGTTAAATTAATTTTTTAATAAGACAAATAGTCAAATTTTATGATCAAAAGTCAACAGTGACCAGTAATTTGAAATAGAATGCGAACGGATTCAGATGTCACTATTTACCATATTTTAATTCGAATTCAAATATGAGTACGAATCTTATCGAATATATATGAATACGAATCTTATCCTATACGATTACAAAATGGATAGATTGGCTTTATCGATGAGTATAAAATATGTCACTACTAGTGAGTAAATATAATTTATTCATTAAAACTAATATAATATATTTAAAATTAACATGAATAGCCATATTAAAAATTAATTGAATTTTGTTATCTTATATCACTAGTAATATTAGACTAACATAATTATTTATTATATATTTTTTAGTAGTTTAGATGATGTACATCATTTTTAGGTAACAATATTAAATTAACATCATTTTTTAATTATTAATTAGTCATCAAAATAAATTTTGGATGGCTTTATCACTATTTTATTATACACAGATACAGATAGTAACGGATAGCCCACATTTTTGTCGAATACTAATATGGAACCGGATAGAGAAAATATGAAAAATCGAATATGAATACATCCATATAAAACTCCCATTAAAAATGAATATGAATACAGATATCCATATTAATGTTTTTACTGAATACGAATTCAGATATCCAGACATCCAAATCCATCCCTGGTCATGATTAATTGGGTTATACTCCCTCCATTGCGCATTATAGGTCAATTGACTTTTTTGTCCTCAAGTTTGACTACTCGTCTTATTCAAAAAAATTATGCAAAATATTATTTTTTTTGTTGTGCCTTGCTTTATTAAAGAATGACTTAAATCTGATGAAGTTTATACAATTTTTTGAATAAGACGAGCAGTCAAACTTGAGGTTGAAATAGTCAAACAACCTATAAGTTGGAATGAAAGTAGTAGTTATTTAGACCAACCACCATCTCTGGCCTTAGTTTATTATAAAGCAATCAAAACGAGGTTAAACAAGTTCATAATAAGTTAGACTAAATACAATCTATGTCTCCCTCTTATAACCATCAGAGTCAAACACAGGACTAAACATCAAACAGCTAGAGCTTCACCTATCAGAGAGCCATCGGTCCATCTAGCAGTGTTTGCAAATGCGCCTTTTGTATATTCAATATATCAATGTAATTAACCTCCTAAGTTTTTCTTAAAGTTGAAATTTCACTTACCATTACTTTTCTTCCTTCCACTAGATACCTTACATGCTTAACCCATGATAATGATAGACATAATTTGGGCGTGTTACGACTATCTGAATAATCTGTTCTAGTACAAAGTGTCAGTGTTGCATAAGCAAAGTTAGTGTTGCATACGACTCTCTGGGGACGGCAAGCAGCAACGACACTGTCAGTGTTGCGTACACAAAGTTTTCACACTTAATGGATAACCCAGCAGGGAAAAGACCTCAACCAGTCCTGTACTATCAGCTCTGATCCAGTAGCTTCTTATAATAACTTAAACCTTAGCGTTTTGCGCCAAGCGAAAGCAATTAATTAAACTACGTGTCTACGTGCTCGAGTTAAAGGTTCACAATTCCTAGAAGTCTTTTATAAGCATCTGCACAGGTCGCCAACCAAAGTGCACGAGTAGTCTAAAGCGATATATCCAGTTCAGGATCCAGACGTGATCACGACAACATCGTCTCCAAGCTTTCGACGACCATTGTCTTTCAAACCGCAACGTGTGTTTGTACTGTGCAGCCATCTCCTGTTGCAATCCACACTGCGAAGCCACTGCCGCAAGTCCGTCAAGCCAGCGAGCAGCTCCGGCGGCGGCGGCGGGGGCACTACTCCGGCTGACACCTCCTCTAACCTCGTCCCCCTCACCGTGTTCGACGCACTGGTAGAGTCACGGCCTTTAGTCCCGGTTGGTAAGAGCCTTAGAGCTCTAATGTCCAACGGGACTAATGATGAGAGACAAAAGACCCCCCTCTTAAGTCGGGGGCAAACGAACGTAGACTAAAGGGGGTCCTTTAGTCCAGGTTGTTATTACCAACCGAGACTAAAGGGGGGCACGACAGCCTCTTTAGTCTCGGTTGGTAATACGAACCGAGACTAAAGGTTTTTTTAAGAATAAACTCCGCACACACGTCAGCGCCTGCTGCAGCTCCAGCTTCAGCGGGTTCAGATTCTAACTCCAACATGAATAAGTTCAATTTCACCTCCAACATGAACAAGTTCAATTTCACCAAGAACATGTTCAATTCCACCAACATGTTCAAACCTCCATTGGAGCTCCACTTCCATTAGAGCTCTTACTCAATTAACACAAGTTTTTCCACAAGTTCATCTTCTAAAATCATACAAATCAATTCACAACATACACATAGCATACATATAGTTCGATTCACAACATCTCCATGAGTTTGATTCATTCACACACAAAAGATTCACACAAAAATCCAAACAAAAAAACTCACATGGCAGGGTTGGCATCCGCGATCGCCGGTGCCGCTGCGTCGGCGACCTGGCTACGGATCCGCGCCACCGCCGACGTGCACCAGGAGGAGGCCGCGGCGGACCGGGGCCACGCCCATGCCACGCGATGCCACGGGAACGCGCCCACCCACGCCCGCCGAAAGCCAGGCAGTCCGCCGGACCGTCCCTCACGGCCACGCCGCCGAGCCGTGCGTGAGCAAGCCTCCGAGCCGCACGCGAGCTGGCCGCCGGGCGCTCCGCCAGGCCACGCACCCTATGCTGCCGCACCAGCGTCCTCGGCAATGTTCCCTGCCCAAGAGAGAAGAGGGAAGAGAATGAGGATTGGGACGAAAAGAAGAAGGTAGGAAGGAGAAGGAGTGGCTGTGGTGCATGGAGGTGGAGAGAAGAGGGAAGAGAATGAGGATTGGGACGAAAAAAAGAAGGAGTGGCTGTGGTGCATGGAGGTGCATGGCTGAGGCCTAAAAGGAGTGCCTCATACTCGGTGGTATTGTTGGTGCACCTGTCGGATGGATTTGAATAATCCAGCCTAGCGGCGTATCTCAGCTTGACTCCTACTGGTGAAGTAACTATAGCTGCAATTCCGGTGCCTTTGCGCCCCCAGGCCCCGTCGCACCTGATTTCTCATACGGGAATCAGCTCCTCATCCCCAGTGGTGTTACTTGGTGAGGTCCAATCCACCACAAAATCTGCCAAGACTTGAGATTTGATTGCTGATCTTTTCCCAAAATCGATTGTGTGCTCCAATAGCTCGGTTGCCCATTTGGCGATTCTAGACGAAGCTTCCTTGTTGATGAAAAGATCATTGAGAGGCTAGTCAGTGAGCACGGTGACTTTGTGCGCTTCAAAGTAATGCCTGAGATTTCTTGTGGCCATAACCACTGCGTATGCAATTTTCTCTAGTTCCGAGTACAACAGTTTGGAACCTGATAGAGCCTTTGAAACAAAGTACACTGGGCTTTGGTATTTCCCTTTTTCGCCATCAACCTCTCGCACTAGGGCCGCGCTGACCGCTGCTTTGGATGCGGCTACGTATAGAAAGAGTGGCTCAGACGGGAGAGGTGGTGAAAGTATTGCCATCTCCTCAATGTAAGCCTTTAGCTCAGCGAAAGCTTTACTCTGCTCTGGTCGCCACTCGATCTTGCCTTTGCCTTTCAATGCTCTGAAGAATGGAAGGCTTCGTTCGGCGGATCTAGAAATGAATCTATTCAAAGCTGCAACTCGACCATTCAACTTCTGAATGTCCTTCTTTGTTTTTGGCTCCTCCATTTCCCTGATAGCCTTTATCTTGTCCGGATTTGCCTCAATCCTCTTGGCTGAGATTTGGCATCCCAATATCTTTCCCTTTGTGACTCCAAATACACACTTTTCTGAATTCAACTTCAGTCCTGCTCTTCTCATGTTGGCGAAAGTTTCTGCCAAGTCACTGATATGGTTGGCCCTTTCGCCGCTTTTGACTATGAGGTCATCGATGTAGGCCTGTATGTTCCTACCGATTTGTGGCTTGAATACTTCCCCAGTCATTCTAGTGAAAGTTGGGCCGGCATTCTTCAGACCTTCGGGCATTCGCACGAAACAGAAGGTACCAAAAGGTGTGATGAAGCTAGTTTTTTCCTCGTCCTCTTTCGCCATCCAGCATTGATGGTAGCCAGAGAAACAATCCAAAAGAGACATGATAGCGTAATCGCTGAATCAATGACCTGGTCCATCCTCGGAAGTGGGTAATTATCCTTGGGCGTTGCCTTGTTGAGGTCTGTGAAATCTATGCACATCCTCCATTTTCCATTCTTCTTTTTGACTGGCACAGTGTTCGCTAGCCATTTTGGATACATGACTTCGCGAATGACACTGGCATCTAGCAATCTCTGGACTTCAGACTTGACTGCTACCACTTTGTCATCAGACATCTTTCTAAGCTTTTGCCTTTGCGGCTTGACTGAAGCGTCAATGTTCAACTTGTGTTCGATGAAGTTGCGATCCACACCCGTGAGATCTTTGGCAGACCAGGCGAACACATCTCTATTCTTCTGGAGAAATTGGATTAACGCCTCCTCTTCGCTGGATGTGAGATCTGACCCAATGACGACGGCTTGATCCCAAACCATTTCATCCAACAAAACCTTCTTAGTGTCACAATCTGGCTGAACATTGATTTTTAACCTATCTGCTTTCGGCTGCTTCTCCACGTCTTTGGCCTTGACTGCCTCGTCGAGAGCATTGACATTTCTTTGGCCTGGAGTTCTGCCTCTCTCTAGGTTTCGGCCGTCATTTTGGTGACCCCAGATTGTGATGACCCCCCCGTGTCGTCGGTATTTTCACGCACAGGTAAGCTTGATGAATGATAGCCTCAAACTTATTGAGAAAACCTCTTCCCAGGATGCCATTGTAGGGATAGTACATCTCCACTACATCAAAGGATAGATACTCTGTCCTGGCATTTTGGATAGTACCAAAGGATACTAGAAGCGAGACCTTGCCCACTGCATGAATGATCCGCCCGCCGAAACCATACAATGGTGTGTCAGGAGGTTGCAATAAATCTCTGCTCAAACCCATTTTGTCATATGCATCAGCGAAGATTATGTCTGCTGACGAGCCATTGTCGACTAAAAGCTTTCCCAAAGTCCAGCTTGCTAAATTGGCTTCGATTACTAAGGCATCGTTGTGAGGAAAACCCTGCAATCTCACGTCTTCCTCTGAAAAGGTGATCGGAATGTGAGACCATCTTGTTCTTTCCACTCTCCCTTCCACACAAATATTCCGGACCTCGTGAAAGTAATGTTTCCTATCCTTCTTGCAATCAAATTCCAGAGCGGAGCCACCCAAAATGGGAAGGATGGTTCCGACGGATGGTAGTGGGTCGTTTTGGCCCTCAAGCTTTGCTGGTAAAGGTGGAGCAGTTGGGCCTTTGTATGGGGGAGGAGGAGGAGCGATAGGATGTTGGTCAATGGGTCTGCGCTCAACGTTTTGAGCTTGGAAAACTTGGGATTGCCAAGGTTGTGGTTGTGTATAGTTTGGAATAGGTGGCGAGAAATGAGGTGGCTGAAAAGGGTTGGCGAAAGGGTTCCTCCCAAAGTTTGGGTTTTGCCATGCTGGGGCAGAGTGGTTGACTGAACTGTTCCTGTCTTTTTCTTTCTTCTCTTCTTCGAGAATGGCTTCGAACCTTTTCTTGTCTGAGCAATAATTCGAGCTGTGGTCATCATTCTCTTTGTGAAAAATGCAGTACCACTTTCTTTTCTCTTGGTGGCCTCGCCTGCCTTCGCCGCGCTGCCCTTCCGCCTCTGCCGCCTTGATTTTGATGCGGTGGGCTGGGTGGGCTAGAGTTTTGGTTCGGAGTGTCGCTCTGAGGGTTTGAGTTTTCCTGAGCATTTTCTCCCTCTAGGCCAAAAACATTTCTGGTGTTAGCGTGCGAGGAGTTTCTGGGATTGGACCATTCCCTTTCGCTAGACTGGCTAGCTTTGGCGGACTTCTTTTGCTGAGACTGCTCTTCCATACACATTCTGAAGTCATTGTCTGAGCGACAATACTTCTCGAATTCCTCGTACAAGCGCTGGATTGTTTTGGGCCTTTCGCGCATGAGATGCGAACGAAATTGGCCTGCCCTCAAACCCACGATTGCAGCATTGATGGCGACGGCGTCCAACACATTTGGTGCCTGGGCTCTGAGGTGAACGAATCTTCTGAAATAGTTTTGAAGAGGTTCTTTGTCCTTCTGCTTACAGGAGAAAAGATCGCTCTCGGTAAGCTCTGGACGCTGGAAACCCTGAAAATTCGAGAGGATCCGCTGCTTCAAATCTTCCCATTCATGTATCACTCCAGGGCTCAGGAGAGATTACCACTGCGCTGCCGCTTCATCTGCAGCGATGATGAAAGACTTTACTTGCACGGAATCATCGCCTCCGGCCGAAAGGATAGCAGCCTCGTAGCTCATCAAGAATTGTCTTGGATCGGATTGACCCGAAAACCTGGGGAGTGGAACGGGCCTGTAAGATTGTGGCCACGGAGTGATTTGGATTTCTTGAGACAGAGGCGATTTAGGGTCCCAAGATCTCGTGCGGATGGTGTGAATATCGTGATTCGAAGGGCCAGACTCAAAAGGGTTGATGAAAGGATTACGGCTGAAAGTAGTGTACGGAGGGGGTTGAGTGAAAGGCATGTTACCCTCCGTGAATGTGGATTGGTTGTGTACGGAATATTCAGGCGAAGGTTGGTTGAAACTTAAAGACTGTTTGGCTTTTATGAGACGCAACTCTTCTTGCAGTTTGGCTATTTCGGCTTTGTGCCTTTGGATTTCCTTGGCTGCCTCAGCCTCTTGTTGCACCGCCAAAAGCTTCTTTTTAGTTTTGGCCAGCTCATCGGCCTCCTTCCACAGTTTAGCCAGCTCGGCCTCGTATGCTGCCTTGGCCGTGGCTGAAATAGCATCCTGGTTTGGCCTAGGCTGAGTAGCATTCAGTTCTGGGAGCTCTTCTCCTTGAGTGAGCAAGTTGGACGGGCTCAACTCCTCGTCAAGGGATGACGAAGCCCCCTTGCTGGAATTAGCAGTGGTCCTCTTCTTCCTTGCGGACATTCTGGGTTTTTTACTCGAGCCAAACACAAACGGTGGGCGCCAAATGTTGTGCTTAGGCGAAGCCTTAACACGAACAATGAATCGAAGGACTCAAGCAGAAAACCAAAGGGAGGCAAAAAGCTAACTCACAACAGTGTAATTCTCAAAAGACGATCCCCTTTACAAGTGTCGGTCGGTCTCCTTTTATAGGGACACGAATGGACTTTTTACATACCGAGATTGACCTCGTGTAAAACGGATCCAGCAAGAATGTACTAGGCTAATTTTGGGATTTCTCCATCGGGTTTTCACGTAATCGGCGTTTCTTGACGTCACACCGCAAATCATGGCGCTTTTCTCGGTATCAGCACGTGCGCCTGTCGGTTGGAGACCTTCGATCTTTGGAGAAACCTCTTTCGCCTAGCGAATTCCTGCACCTGAGGCACACGCAAAACCAGACATGAACGAATAAGTCGTCAGTATCGACGAAACCCCCAGGCAATACTCTGGCTAACGCTCATTGAGTAGAGAGGATTCAAGCCCGGGGTTTCGTCTTGGGAAAAAACGAAATCATAAAACCCGAAGTTTGGCAAATTGAACTGTTCGCCCTACACATGAACTTTTTGGACGACGAAAGGTACCTAGTGAAAGCTGCCATGCGAAGGATAAAAAGGTGTTGATTGGTTTTAGGGGTTTCGCTACTATCTTTTCCAGTTGCCCTTGTTGAACTGTGGCAATCTTTGGATTTTGACCGTACTGGACTCGGATTCCAAATCCCCCAACAAGGGAGTAAAAATAGTTGGTGTGCACTATAAATTGGGCGAAAATTTCGTGTGAGCACTTTTATTTTACACGTGTGAGGCATACACACTAAAGAGAAACGGCGCAATTAGCGGCCAAGAGGTACGACAAGATTTAAGTTGAGCCCAGATGAAATGATGGAATAGAATAGGATAGGCTGGCAAACGTACGGTGGGTTTGTGTGCTTATTGCTGGGCAGCATATATACTAAGTTTGGGCGTGGCTATAGAATAAGTAATTCTAGAGAAGCCGGCTACACACTAATAAGTCTATATCTTTTATTTGCTGATGCTTTTGTAAATTGCCAATTTAGTATGGCTCTTCATACATTCTTGTGTAGATGCATCGCATGATCAAGCTTACATGTGTCCTAGCTAGCTGCGCTGATACTTCTCCATCCCTGCTTCCCACTGGGACAGACGAGACGACAGAAACAAAAACTAACTTAATTACTTGTACGATTGTTTTCCATTGTTCTCAGCGTACTCCCTCCGGTTTGGCAATTCTAGTCGTTTAGGACAAGATTGTTAATACCAAGGAGTGATTAACTAAGGGTAAGTTTTCCCTGTCTACCCATATTAAATACTGTTTTGGGTGCTCCCATACAACTACATAGGGCAACATCGATTGGTTAGTCCAGCTTAGCCTAGCGACTAATGAGGCGTGAGGTCGCGGTGTCGAATCCCTGCGGCCTCAATTTTTTTGCTTCCCTCAAAACGAGCGGACGTGGCTCCAATTCTTTAAGCGCTGGCGCGTGCGACGAGGGAACCGCGACGCAATTGAACAGGGGCAAAGACGTCCAAAAGGAGTAGTTGTGGCACGGACGACTTGTTTTGCGCAATCGCGTCCGCACCCAGGACGACTAGAATTACTATACCGGAGGGAGTAGGTAGTAGTACTACAGTACACAACCTACAGGGGCTTCAAATTAAATAGACACGTTCCCACACAACGACGGCGCGGCATTACTACTGTCGGTTCCAAATAAGCATTGGTGCTTGTCTCTGTAACCGTAATCTTTGTACTATAGTGGACATACTCACTGACATTACATGCATATTGTACCAACACAACAACCACTTGCGTGGTAGGTGCACGAGGACTTGAAGCGATAGGCAGCGGACAGGCTGCATGAAATACCACTATATTGTGTAATCCTATATAGTACGTACTCTTTTCGTTTCAAAATACTTGTCGCTGTTGACTTTTTTTTTGCAACTTTGACCATTTGTCTTATTTAAAAAATTATCGCAAACATGTAAAACAATAAGTCAAACTTAAAATACATACAATATTAAAACATATAGCAAACAAAATAAATTGTACTTGCATAATTTTTTGAATAAGACGAATGGTCAAAGTTGCAGAAAAAAGTCAATGACGACAAGTATTTTGAAACGGAAGGAGTACCTACTAGGTGGAAGCCGTGTGTATAACCTGAACCAAGGAATTAATAGTACTAATGAGATGGGCTTATATCGAGACCTACATATATGCAGTACTAGAGGTTTGCTGTGTGTGATACTCGATCGAGCCAGCTGGAGGCATACGAGAGCACGATCGGAAAACATTGCATTTGCAAGCCTCCCCCCCGAATCCGATCGAGTGAATTGCCAGTTTGGTCTAACACCTATAGGTACACACACGTCCACAGTTAATCTCAGTCTGTTCTTCGTTCCGTCCATATTGTTATCATTTGTTCCCTAGCTTTGCTTTGTTAACAAGCGACAGCCTGATCATATATGTTGGCAGCTCGCGGCAGGCAAATCGAATGGTGCCTGCATGGCTCTCTTGGCTGACGGAGCTCTGGAGCAAATGGGGGATCCGAATCGCAGCCAGTTCAAGCCTGGTCCTGCATATCACTCTCCTCCTTGTGGCGGACATCCACCGATATAATAACAAAATCTCGCTAGGTTGGACGCTCCTCCTGTGGGTGGTGTACCAGGGCCTGGACATTGCTGGAAGCTACGCTCTGGGCAACCTCTCGCTCGACAGCGGTGATGCGGCGACGGAGAGTGAGCAGCTGCTGGTGGCGTTCTGGGCCCCCTTCCTCCTGCTGCACCTGGGTGGCCCGGACAACATCGGCGCCTACTCCCTCGACGACGACAAGCTCGGCTGGCGCAAAGCATTTGGAGGCATCTTCAAGGTCCTGGCAGCCTTGTTCGTCGTCCTCACCAAGATATGGCTTGCTGACGACGGCGGGCTCCTCCGCCCTGCTTCCATTATCATGGTGGTCGTCGGTATTCTCAGATTCGTCGAAAACGTGGCCGCCGTTGTTCAAGCGCTGGTGAAGGGGAAGACGAAGACCTCAGACGATGACTCGAGAAACAAGAGGACGCCGCCCACCAACATGTTGCATAATTCCTCCACACACAAGAAATCGTTCCTGACCGAGGCATGGAAGGAATTCCAAGATGTGGTCCAGAAGGATGCCTCCGAAATTTACGAAGTTTTGTACACCAAGGGAGGGCAGGTCCACACCTGGAGAGGCTACGTCCTCCGCCTCCTCTCGCCGCTGGCCACCGCCTTCGCTTTCGCCCTCTTCGGCCTCTACCCCAAGGACCATGTGCAGCAAGTGGACGTCAACATCACCTACGTCCTCATGTCCGCCGCACTGCTGCTGGATGTGGTGTGGCTGGTGGCGGCCCTGGCATCGACCTCGGCAAAGAAATTTGTCGAGGACAGGCCAGGGTTCTGGTTCCGCCATGAGATCCTGTGCGGAGGCTGGTGGCATCGCCTCAACCGCATCACCCAGCTTCTTCACCCGTGGTGTCTCGTTGGCATCGACCCAAGCTGCTACAGGCCGTGCTCGGGCTCCATTGGGCGGAACAACCTGGTGCAGGAGTGCACCCGTGCTCCTGGTTGCACGGCGGCACGTCTGTGGACCAGAATCATCGGTCAGGATGCTGTCTGGAGCGAGTACCACTCCTGGAAGTTTCTATCTCCGCTTCAGGAAGAAGTCAAGGACTTGCTGTTCCAACGGGTACACAAAAGACTCCACGACACAACTTCTGGGGACGCCGATGCCTACGCCATGACGGACATCAGGGAACGCTGGGGCCAAGTGGCTGTCCAAAGGAGGAAGCAGAAATTCCAGTGGACCAATGGTCTGATGAAATTCTTCGGCCGTGAATTCCAGGAGGACATCCTGCTATGGCACATCGGCACCACCATCTACCTCTGCTCCAACAATCACAAGCAATGCATCATCACGGACGCCGCAGATGTCGGTGCAGAGACGGCAAATACGACGAAGCTGCTTGTCAAGGCCATCGAGGCAGTGTCAGAATACCTCATGTTCCTCGTATACCTGAGCATTTTGTGCCCGCGACCTTCTGGGCGTGGCGAAGATCTTGAAGCCTCATGAAATTTTTTGGCCCGAGCCGGCCGAAATGCTGTTTTTAGTTGTTTTACACTATAAAATGCGCGGACGGCCCGCCCAAGCCCGGGCCCGGCCCGAGCCCGGCCCGAAAATTGAGGCCCGATGCGTCCAGTGGGATGGTCATGGGCAGAATTTTTTCAGCCCGAAATAACAGAAATTTTTTCAGCCCGGCCCGAACCCGGCCCGGCCCGAAAAATGCTCAGGTCTAGTTCCTCGTCGCTGCACGCCCGCACATGCTGCCAGATCCTCCCCTCCGAAGTTTGTACGAGGTCACCCAGAAAGCTTTGCAAGATTTATACAATAAGGAGAAGAAGGAGAAGAAGAAGAAGAAGAAGGCAAATGATGATCGCTGTTGTGAATCAAGGAAGAAGCAGCTTGCCCAGACCCTACGCGATAAACACGACAAGCTTAAGTCGTGTGATTCTACTCGCCTCGTCTCGTACGCAGCTGAACTTGCCATTCAGCTGCAAGAAGTGGGTAGTGCATCGCGGTTGCAGGATGTGGTGGAACTCGTCTTTGACGTCTGGGTGGATAAGCTGTTGTATGCGGGCATCCGATGCAGCAGGGAGTCCCATGCCAGACAGCTCGGCCGCGGTGGTGAGTTCATAACCATCGCCTGGATCGCGGCAGAATACGCTGGCGTGTTTAAAATAGGGGAAACCGGCGACGGAACTACACCTACTCCACCACCGGCACCAGGTCCAGACTGCCCCATCGAACCGACGAAATGCCCACATGGAGGGGCCGGCTGCTGTTGTCCGAAAGAAAAGGAGACGTGCCACTGCCACGAAGATCCTTTGGAACCCGTGTGTCCTCACACCTGTTGCATGGAACAGTACTACTACGGTTGTACGCAAGACTACTATTATTGCTGAGTAATTTATTTCATATGGAACGTAATAATAATACTGTATGTAACAACAAATTCCTAGTAAAATTACAGTGGGCTGTAATTTAACTTTCCAGCTGACTGTTTTTCTTTATTTATTCTTTCTTCGCTACATGAGCTGTTCGCAGACAGCAAGACCTTCTTTCCCGGCCAGCCACCCACCCCGCCGCCTCTTCCACCACCCCGGCCAAACATACAAGGCAAACAAACAAGAAAAACTAAGAAAAATACTCCAATCAAATGAAATCTTTCAAAGAGCGTACTAAAGGATAGAGATCGATTATGGACGCTGGAATTGGAATCGAACTGACAAAGTTATGGGTTTAAAGAATAGTGTACATATTATGAGTTTATGACCATGAAGCATGTAGCAATAATCAAGAAAGAAATCGAAAGATGTATAAGTTGGTTTTCTTATGAGCAAGGGTTTTATAGACGAATAAAAGATTACCCTATGGTTAATACAGATTTTCACATGCTCCAAAAATAGCATATGAGAAATATATTCATATTTATAGAACTAGCTCACCAACCTGTGCTATGCATAGGGTTATTATTTTGAGGAGTCTTAATCATTAGATTTTTGAATGTTATTGTTCATTGCCAATTATGAAATTTACATTCCTTTTAGTATATCGATTATTTTTTTTAGAATTACACGGTACAATGTAGACGCTCACACACACGCACGCACACTCACCCCTATGAACACACCTACGTAAACCCTACCCCTATGAGCACCTCCGAAGGACTGAGCGCACCCGGGAGATCTGGAGGTTCCCAAAGTCACTATTGGCGCCTCGTTGTCGACGGGAACGCTGCTTACCACTTAACGCATAACGCCGGTAAATCCTGAGAAAATCCCAGGAAAGATGCGAGCACCAGGATTTGAACCCTGGTGGGCAGTGTACCACTGGACCGTCCTACCATAGGACTACAAGCCAATTCGCTAGTATATCAATTGTTTTAATGGTCACGAAACCATTAGTTTGTAATTGCTTCTGCATGCTTCTATACATATATTTGGTTTGTTTATACTCTTTCGGTTACAAATTGTAGGTAACCAATAATCATGCATCTAGAAAGAATTAGTGAATGGTAGTGACTAGTGAGTATATTTTATACTAATTATTATTCAGGGAGATATTGGTACCTTGGGTTGACAACCTGGTTTTCACGGAGAGACGGCCAGACGTATTGCGAGAAAGAGAATAGGCCAATAAATATGGTTTGTATGTACGTGCTTGTATATATAACTAGTTGAAAACCCCGCGCGTTGTCGTGGGAACTTCAAAAGGACATGATGTACTCCTTAAGAATATTGAAATCGAAAACTTCAAAAAGACATGATGTAGAAATCGCAACAGAGTTTATCTATGACAGATAGAGTTCAGAGTTACAAAATATCAATACTTGTTTGGAGCCAAACTATATATGCCAATCTTCAATGGGAATAATAACACATGTTTATGTGCTTACTGTTTACTTACTTACTCTAGACATGAAAATGGCGGTAACCACACATATACAGTACAACAATTGTTGTGGGACCAACACCATTCCTAAAAAAATCACATGCGGAATCCACCTGATCTTCCTTTTCTCCATCGCCTCACTACCACACGAACCATTCAGAGCACTCTTCAGTTTTCTCATCCCCGTCCCCTCTTCCCCATCAGAGCTTCATCCCATTCAATCTACCCATGACTGCAGGCCCGTACGGACTGCAGGCAGACTTCGAACCCGCCAGCTCCACCCAACCATCCGCGGAGCAGGGAGCTACACTACCGGAAACAGGGTCTTCACCGTGAGCCCGAAGGTTCGCCGAGAGCCAAAGATCCAGCTCTCGGCGCAGCCTCTCTTCGCCGAGAGCCCCAGGTCCCGCTCTCGGCGAAGGCCTGGCTCACGGTGCAGAGCCCTTTCGCCGAGAGCATTCTGGCTTCCGCTCTCGGCGAAGGGGCTCACCGACGGCACCCTCGACGCTGAACGCCGTTTCCGTCCGTCAAGTTCACCGAGAGTCAGGCATCCATGGCTCTCGGCGAAGAAATACCCACGGCGCAAGGAACACCTTCGCCGAGAGCAAACCCTCTTCGGTGAGTGCATTGGCACTACTCACGGTGAAGTTTTCAAAAAAACTTCACATTTTCGAGCCCAAACTTTTTCCTTGCTCCACATACACTCATACAATGTACATGTTCAAAATTGGCGCCATTTTGTCTTTGTTTGCTATATTTAACAATTTCACTTCTTAATACGTATTTTTTTCTTATACGTCCGATATGAACTGTAAGTGCATAAAATCATAGAGCAAATTTGTTCGAAAAATGGTATTCATGTTCATGAGACATCTCTAAGACCATGTACATGAAATGAAGCTAAATTTTCTTGCATTTGGTTCGCGTATCATGAAGAAGATCGTGTGGTAGAAAGGTAAAAAAATTATATAAAATTCAAATGAAGTTGAAAAATCACGAATTTTGTCAAGTGGTCATGATATCATACATAGAGATTGTGATAAATAGTAGAGAGCGTTTTGAACAAGTTGACACGTACGCTCTTTAGAAACCGGAACATCTCACAAGAAGTTTCAGAGAATTTGAACTAATATCACTTGGTTTGGTCTCTTGGTGAAATTTCATTTTGAATTTGAGTACAACCACTTTTTTATAAGCAATGCACAACATATCTAGTGACATGTTAAGTTTTGGCGAAATTTTGAATTTGTTTGCTATTTTTAAATAAAATTTGATGAAAATAATCTTTGGCGAGTGTTTGGCTCTCGGTGAAGAGGGGTTCTTCGCCGAGAGCCGGCCCTCGTGGCTCTCGGCGAAGGGTCTGCTCCAAATTTTTTTTTGAATTTAGGTCGCCAGGCATTTTTTTGAATTTAGGTCGTGAGGCAGGGGGCCGAGCGTGCCGCTGACGGCCGAGCCGGGCCACGGGTGGCTCGGCGAAGGATGGTGGTAATTTTTGTTTAAATATTGGTCTCCAATTTTTTTTTAATTTAGGTTTACTCCGCGTGAGCAAGAGGGCGTCGCGTGGGGCCCGCCCGGCAGCTTCGCCGAGAGCCTTGTCACCTGGCTCTCGGCGAAGAGCACAGTACTTTTTTTAAAAAAGTTTCGGTCCATGTGGGGTAGCGGCTTCGCCGAGAGCTGGGGTTTGGCTCTCGAAGTAGTTCTTTTTAATTTTGGTCCGGTGGGGCGGCTTTTCGCCGAGAGCCTTAGATCTGGGCTCTCGGCGAAGGGTATAGTTTTTTTTTAATTTTAGTCCACAACACAACGCCCGCCCGCGCCCGCCACGCCACAGCGGCCCTGCCCGCCCAGCCCGCGCCTGGCCCCGCCCGCGCGCCCTTGACCGCCCCGCCCGCCCGCCCGGCCCAGCCGCCCGCCGCCTGGCAGCCTCGCCCTAGCCCCCTCCCTCGCCTGCCGCCTCTCCCGCCCCTCCTCGGCTGCCCTCCCTGCGCCTTCTTGAGGAGAAGAGTGGCCCGAGGAGGAAGGAGAGGGACCCACCACCCGGTCGGGCCTCGTCGGTGCCAAGGAGAAGGAGGAGGAGGAGGAAGCCGCCAAGGAGAAGCGAGGGGGGGAGAAGGAGGAGGAGATGGAGAAAGCCGATGGGGAGGAGGGTTAGGAGACGTCGAAGGATCCATTGCCACAACCGCATCTGGCATCGGTGCTTCACCCCTTGTGAGTGCTCTCTCGACTTCCTCTCGATTTCGATGAATTTAGTTACAAATTAGTGATGAATTAGTGATGTTGGATATATAATTATAGATACATATAGACATGTATGTATAGAAATGTATGGTTAGAATTTTTGATATAGAATTATAGATAGGTATAGAAATTTAATTTGGATTTAGAAATTAAGATAAAGAATTTGAACTTGTCGGGCCTCTCAATTTGAATTGTAATACTTGTCATGTGTCTGGCCATCGAGGAGCCATGTGAAGAAATTTTTTGTGTGGCCCGACCTTCGTGTTGTGGCTTTTCTTGCAGGTTTTGAAAACCTCTCAGAGAGGGGAGGTGCTATCGAAATTTTTAATTGAAACTATTATGTTTATTTTTTCAGGAGTTGAGCACCGCGCCACCGGCCTCCGCCATCGGCTTCCCGCTGCCTTCCTCCATCTTCTTCAAGCCAGCAAGGTGAGACTCCCTCCACTACGCCCTCATGCCCGATGTCCAGGATCCGACTGGGCGGGTGTTCCCGAACAAGGCCGTCCGGGTGGTTTCCGAGTTTTGGGTGTGTCTTCCTATCAATAAATTATGTTTCTGAATAAACTGACTTAATTGGATTTGGCTCATGTATTGACAACACTTTTATATGCAGGATTTCTACAGAGTTTTGCCGGGATACGAGGCGGCGGCGAATGACAATGCCATGTTCATTTGTCGGAAACTTGTGTCGGATATGATTTACGAGTCCCGCGTCTCGCAAAACATGGTCCGGAAGGCTCAAGAACATCGAAAGTCCGAAAGTCGGACATGCGAAACCTCCACTCGAGAACAATACATGGAGGTAAATATGCTCAATTCATTTTTCTTAGATTACATTTACTCAATTTGATGTTCTTGTACGGTATGCACTTGATGACGTGCAGGTGCCTCCGTGGTGGTGTGCCGATCGGCCTCAGGTTTGGAGGGCAATTGTGGACAAGTGGTTTGAGCCGGATTGGGAGGCAAAGCACCTCGAGCACCGGCAGCGGTGTTTGAAGATGGCAGGTCCGGCACACCACCAAGGCCCCATTAACCTTCACGAGTTGTAGATGGGTAGATGCGTTTATTTATTTCTTTATTTCGATTTGTTGTTGTCTAACTCTCAATTATTCTAACACCCACTTTGTTGTTTTCTTGCAGTCTCAGGCACATGAGAATCAGCCTTGCAGCGAGCTCTAGGCATATGGCATAGCACACAAGGGCAAGGCCAAGGCCGACGTCACCTTCAGCGTGGACGACCCGCCGGGAGGCATACAGACAACCCGACAATCCGGTCCGCATCACAAGGTACGTCCACGGCGGCAAGGGAGGTTCGTGGGCGGACTTGATCCGTGTGAGCCTCTTGATGGAGAAAGCGTCGTGAGGAGCGGAGAAGGCAGGATGCATGGATGGTACCATGTTGGTGACAGCCTCGTTCCGTCCATTGCATCGACGCCGCGCATTCGATCTCGAGATAGGGGCACGAGCTCAGCCCCGCCCATACAACGGCGGCCCACTGCTACGCAGACGTTGCACGAGCAGTTCCAGGTTATTTCTGTTGTCTCTGTCGTCCATTGATATTTACATATGATTGCTTTGTATTCTAATTTTTGGATCAAATATTGTAGGCCCAACTTGCAGCAGAGAAGGCCGAGCGGGAGAGGCAGGTAGAAGAGACGCACAGGCAATCCCAGGAGCAGCTGCGACAGATGCACGAGGTCCACCAGAAGCAGATGGAGGCGTTACAGTCGGCCCACAATCAGCAGTTTGCCTCCGTGCTTGATGCTTGAAAACCTTGGTCACGCGGTGGCGCCACGGGTGCAACTCCTCCACTACCGCAGGTGCAACTCCTCCACTACCACAGCGTTCTTTCCTCCACTCGCTCGACCGGCCGCTATTTCTCCGGTGAGTTACTTTCTAACCCTGCTATTTTTTTTCTAGTAGTGACCTAGAATGACTTCATACAAATGCTGAAAACCTTGTACATTCATTTCTGTCAATTTGACCACGTGTCGTGCGGCACCACATGGCATGTGTCCGGCCATCGAGCCGTGAGAAGAAATTTTTTGTGTGGCCCGACCTTCGTGTTGTGGCTTTTCTTGCAGGTTCTGAAAACCTCACGGTCGAGGAGGTCGTCGAAATTTTTAATTGACACTTTAAATTCTGCAGGATCTATCATCAAATGATGAGCTGTAGCATACAGGTCCCCGCCACCAGAACTCCTTGGGGTGGGATGCAGTGGGTGCCACCTGGCTCGTCGCCGAGACCCGGCCCTCAGCAGCCGCCTCACAGTTGGCTGGGGATGCCACAGCGCGTGCAGGTGGAGTGCCGTGGCCACGCACGCCGACGGGGTCCCAATCGCTGCATGATCAGTAGCCGGACGAGTGAGTTCGTGGACTTAGCTACTTTTATTTGCATTTGGACATTTGTGACTTGCACTGGACCATTGTGACTTGCAGTTCGTGACTTTGCACTTGCACTTGGACTTCTCATCTGAATTTGTCGATTATGTGATCTTTGGTGGACTATGTGATGATTACGAACTGCCTGTGATGAATATATATGCCTGTGATGAATTTATATGCCTGTGATGAATATTATATATGCCTGCGATGATTTATGTGAATATTTGAGGCTGCTGGAAAAAAGAAAAAAAAATCTCTTCGCCGAGAGCAGAAACCATTGCTGTCTGCGAAGGGGCCGTGTGCACTGTGCCCTGGAGCCTTCTTCGCCGAGAGCCAAATCCATAGCTCTCGGCGAAGAGAGCACCTTCACCGAGAGCTACATATTTTGCTCTCGGCGAAGAGAGGCCCTTCAACGAGAGCAAAATATTTTGCTCTCGGCGAAGGGACCACCTTCAACGAGAGCTAAATATATTGCTCTCGGCGAAGGAGTGGGCCCCACTCCTAACGGACGGAGCGGGCTGTGACGGTAAGAGGCCCTTCGACGAGAGCTAAGTGCGCCTCTCGGCGCATATCCGCTGAGAGGGTCCACCAAAGCTCTCGGCGAAGGGACCTTCGCCAGTACAGGTTCAACGTGTGGGCTTCGCCGAGAGCAAACTCTCGGTGAAGCCTTCGCCGAGAGGGAAAGGGCCTTCGCCGAGAGGATCCCAGCTCTCGGCGAAGACCCTGAATCCTGTAGTGCTAGGAGGTGGCAATTGGGGAGGTGGGTAGCCCAGGCCCCCACGAAGGCACCCTCGTGAGGACGTGCGGTGCTCCCCGGCCCCGCGACGGTGACCCCGGCGGTGGAAGGATGGCGCGACGACGACGATGATCTGCTTGGAATTCTGCCTCGAGGAGAAACTGAATTCGCATATGCTCACCTTTTTCTTTCGGATTTTCTTATTGAGCACATCTTGACTCGATCACCCTTATCCTCTTCCTCATAGTGGCGGCTTGTGGTGACGACGCCATGCCCTCTGATGGCCGGGCGAATCGAATCGCAGGGGCGCGGCTGGGATTTGGGGGGGGGGGCGGTGGATCGAAATGCATGGGCGCAATCGGGATTTGGGGGCGGCGGATCAAATCGCATGGGATGGTGCGCTGTTGACCTGTTGTAGCAGCTCGCTGATGACGATGCCATCCTCTCCGACGGTTGGGCGGGTCGAATCGCAGGGGCGCAGCTGGTATTTGGGGGTGACAGATCGAACACAGAGGATGGTGCCGGTGGCCGGTGGGCGGATTAATGGAGGCATGCACGGTGGAGGAGGAGGGAGGTGAGGCGGCTACAGTGGGAGGCAAGGCAGCGGCGGTGGCCTTCAAGTTGCGACCGGCAGAAGGTGAGGAGGCAGCGGTGGGGTGGCGAGATCGGGGGTTGCGGCGGTTGGATGGTGACGGCAGCGCGGGTGAGGGCGCGGGGTAGTGCTAGATGACGTCATTCGCTGACGTGGTGAGCTGAGGATGGAGAGAAATCATCTAGTGGGGTGCTCTTATTAAGTTTTCTATGATGATGGCCATACCCAATAATTTACAGATTGTGGAAAAGGTATTGCTGCCCATGCGTGATAAAGTTTTGCTTGTAGATATAATTAATGGCCTCAGGTTCATAATGATTATTAGATATCTCACAGTCATGTGAAGATCGTATTTGTTTAATACCCTTTTAAAAAATTGTATATTCCGTTGAGATCAAGTGCTTGGAATATATATGTGCTTTGTGTCAGATCATGTAGGGATAAGATTGTAGTTGTTTAATATTCTTGTATAGTTTGTAAGTTCGGTTGACGTAGTCGAGAAATTAAAGCTTGGATTATTTTTCTATAGCAAGTGCGGGTAATTTTAAAACAACTAATAATGGTTTACTTTAGGCTTGTTTTCATAATGGTAAAGGTGGGTAAATTTTCAGGAGAATATAGACTTCTCTTTTTATTTTTTTTTATTTTAATCACCATATAGGATCCTAAGTGGCTTCATGTGGAGGCTTCAAGGATTTATCTTTATTTTACAGTGTCCACCTAGGGTTCCAGGTGGCTTGACATGGAGGCTTCAATAATTTTTCTCTTTTTTACAGTTTCCACCTTGGATCCTATGTCGGAGTTGGATAACCGACAACCTCCTTAGGGGTACCCGTCGGAAGGTAGGTAATGGATGATCGCAATGATCTGGAACTCAAAGATATGCGCGAGGACACATGATTTATACAGGTTCAAACTGCCAAAGTAGTGTAATACCCTACGTCCTATTTGGGGTGTTGTATATTGCGCCCTGCACTTAAGTATTGAGGTGTTGGCCTAGCGATCTAGGTGCCTCTGCTCTCCTTTATAGTCTAGGGGGCAGGTACCTAGTCGGTTACTGTTGATGGCTATTAGGTACCTACTTTAATTAGCCGTCAATATTTTCATGAATAAAGGAGCAATTGCATTTCTTACATCCATTTTAGTTAAGAATAATATAGTTCCACTTATCCTTAGAGATTATTTGATTGCAGGAAAACAAGCATAAAAAGGAGTGAGAAACCCATCTTCTATGATCCATGCCTTGCCACCTCAGCTGATGAGTGGCAGCCTGTCGGTGTTAGGATTAGCCACGACACTAACTAGTGAATTGCGCTGTGATAATCCTCTCGATTGTTGGTGTGAATGCTAACACAGAGACACGGGTTTATCCTGGTTCCGGCCGCGGGTTCGTACGTCCAGCAGAGTGTGCGTGCGCACTGTATTGATTCGCACAGGGGTGCCTGCAGAGGGGGGCTACAAGCATGGTGGGAGAGGAGGTGAAGCCTCCAAGTCCCTGCTAGGGTGATTGAGGCAAGTGCCAATATCGGGGATGTGAGAGTGGTGCGATGTTGCAGTGGTTAACTATGCGTGTGTTGTGTGCCCGCGGCGGGGCGTCCGCCTCCTCCTTTTATAGGCCAAGGGGAGGCGGTTACAGGCATGCCGCACAGTGATGTGTACAGTGACTACGTACTGCCAAGCAGTGCTCCGGGTGGGACAGTTGTCCTTGCGTATCCTTGAGCCCGGCGTGGGTTGATGGTGAATCTCGGCTTCCGCGGGCGTCGTGGCGGCTCCTGTGCTTGTCAGGGAACAATTTCGAGGGGTGGCCTGACCGGCGTCCATGCTTGGTCGTCGTCTGTACACCGATCGAGGGTGCGCCCATGCTTATTCGAGGGTCTCGCCGCAGAAGAGAGCTCTTACAGCACAGGCACCGGCGTGGCGGTGTCTTGTCAGCACAGGGCATCATAGCGATGGGGATGGCTGCACTACGCCGAGGATGCCGGCACCGGGATGGCGACCGGTGTCGGTGATGGTGGAGAGGACGTTCCCTGTGTAATCCGTGCCGCGGCGCCGCCCGGCACGTTCACTCGGTCACCGCTCGCACACTCTTCGAGGGTGTCCCCATGCCCTTTCGAGGGGTTCGCCATGGGGGAGGGCATCGAGCTGGCGGCCTGATGCTACGGAATGATGCCGACTGTCGCAGTCGCGTAGTACCTACACAGTGTGAGGGATGGCGGTACAGTAATGGGGTTGGCACGGTGGCGGGTCGAGATCGCGAGAACCCCAGGTATCGATGGTGCGGTGTGGGGGCAATTCGCCTTTTGACTTTGGTGCCTGCGGCGGATCCGGGCATTTAATGCCCATGTCAGGTGTAATGGGCGAGGTGCCGTCGGTCGAGGGGCAGCCTCGGCGAAGATTTGCCGGTGGTCCCTCGGCGGCGGAGATGGGCTCGAGGATGGCTGTGACCCTCGAGCGAGGCGAAGATTTACTTGTGGGCGAGCGCCCTCGATGGATGGGCCCGAGCGGAGGTTCGGCCGTGGCGGACCTTGGGCTTCGCCTTCGTCCTATCCCCTGTTAGTCGTGGAGGTTTAGAAGTAGTTTGCGTTTCGAGAGGGTGATTTTTCCCTTAGTTAGGGGACCCCTTATGACCGTCCCCGACAGTAGCCCCCGAGCCTATGCGGGAATGGTGATCAGTCCCGCAAAGGCTGGTAGCTCCGTGTGGGATTTTCCCCTTTGAATACGTGTGGGTTTTCCGTGGGGGCGCGCCCCGCGGGTGTAGCCCCCGAAGTCTTGGAGGAGTGCGTGCACTCGTGCAAGGTTTTATAAATGTTGAGTGACGGGCTCGTTTTGCGTTTGTTTCAGCCAGCCTCGGCAATGTTTCAGCCAGCATCTGCGATCTACGCGGGTGGAGCAACATCAACCTTGTCCAGAGTGGGCTCTGTAGGGTTGGCTCATTGTTCTGGGGGTCAACCCTCCACGGGTATTTTCAACCATGTGACGTGCTCAGAGGGTGTGGCCATATTGCAAAGAGCCCCCGAGCCCTGGCCCAGGTAGGGACGATCAGGGGGAGTCCTTGGCTTTGGGTTACGACCCTCGTCGCCCTTCTGCAGGGAGGAGGGGTGAGGTGATCCATGCTTCCCTTTGAGTGGGTCGCGAGTCATGAATGCTTCGGTGAGCTGTTAATGGGTGGTTCAAGTGGGCGTCCGTGCCCCGTTCGATAAGGGTCGGCTCGTGGTTCGGAGACACGTCCATCAGAGCGCTCGCAAAGGTTTTCTAGGTAGGGCTCGGTCCCGTTTGATAGGGGCCGAGGGCGCGAAAGCTCTCCCTTGATGGGATCCCTTGACTAGCTGCCTTCGTCTGGCCTTGAACACGAACTATGGGGCGCCCCCGAACTTAGCGTTCAGGGATAGGATCGATCGCGCGCGCCCTGGTCATCCCTGACTCTGTTGATCTGAGACGCTTGTTCGAACCGTCCGCAGGTCAGGCCTCGAATCTTTGATCAGTAGGGCCTTGCGTGGAGCGCCGTGCGTCCCCGTCTTTTCGCATCTGTGGCGCCTGTCGAACCCTTGTTGGGTCGGGCTTCGAACTACTGATCAGTAATAGCCTCGCTACGAGGTGCATCTGCGGTGCGCGTACCCTCGGGCCGGGGCCTCGAGCCGATCGAAGAATTTGGAGGGGCGGAAATGCCCCATGAACTCTACTTTCGAGGGCTGTCTCGAGCAAGTGCGTTCTGGGGTGTTCTCGTCCCCCCTCGATTTGGGATGCCCGTCGGACCCTTTCGAGGGCCCAGGCTACGAGCCCCTGATCAGTAGTACTCGAGGGGGTTGCCTTCCCTTGGATGGAGCCCCGACGTTTGGCCACACGCGAATGGTTGTGGCCGACGTGGCATTTAATGGGTGGAGTGGGCGTGCCTTTTCAGACGAGGTGGCGCGGGCGGCGGATGGTTTCGAAATGACATGCCACAGTGTTTGCTGTTTTACCGCACCGTAATGATGGTCCGCGTGCATGCACGCATTAGTTTCGGGGTAGTGGGTCCCCGCCGTCAGCGACGGGCGGTACCCATCGCATTTACTACGGCTGTACGCCGCGCCCTTGGCCACTCGATTTCCTCCCTACTCTATATAAGATGGGAAGCGCTGGGGAAAATTTACCTTTGCCATTTGTCATCGCCGCCCTTGCTTTTGTCTTCGTTGTGAGAGATCCGAGCGCAGCCGTTCCGCTTCGATTCAGTTCCGTCCCCCGCTCCCCGTTCTTCTCAGCCATGGTTCAGATTGGCGAGGCCATGTCGTGGAGCCAGTCGACTGTGGACAAGCACTCCCTGCGGGGCCTTGTTGCCGGCGGGCAGCTGTCGGAGATAACTGACCCAGCGAGACCAGAATGGATCGTGCCACCGGCAGTGCATCGGGAGCCGAGCCCTCCAAAGGGGTACGTGGTGAGCTTCGCCCGCCTGCACGAGCGGGGATTCAATGCACCGGCAAGCAGATTAATGCGGGGGCTGTGCTACTACTACGAGATGGAGCTCCACAGCTTTGCCCCTAACACCATTTCGCAGGCGGCGACCTTTGTTGCGGTCTGTGAGGGGTTCTTGGGAGTCCACGCTTCCTGGGACATGTGGGTTCACCTCTTCCGGGGAGAGCTCCACACGGTATCCAGTGGGGTGAGGGGAGTGCGCGCACCGGCGGCCTCACGTTAGCAGTGCGCAACGGGCGGAAGGACCTGTACCTACCCTACACCATGACGTCCAACAACGCCGACTGGGAGAAGGGTTGGTTCTACCTTTACAACGACGGCGCCAGGCTCCCGGCATACACCAGGAAGGTGCTGACGGAGCGCCCGGATAGCTGGCCATACGGGGTGTCGAGCCCCGAGAGACGGCAGCAGCTGGGGCCTTACCTGGATGCCCTGCACTCGTTGGTGGCGGCAGGGCTAACCATAGCAGCCGTCATCAAACACTTTCATCGGCGGTGGGTGATCCCTCTCATGGAGAGGGCACTCCCCATCTATAGTATGATGGAGAGCGCGGATCCCGCGGCGCTGGCGCGCTCGCGGTTGTTTGCCGAGCCACTCCCCCTGGCGTATGCGGCCGTGAGGGCGAGGCACGCGGTGGACACCAGGAAGGTGTCGTATGACAAGGACGACGACCTGTGGTCATTCAAGATGCGCCCTGAAGAGGGTTACTTTTCGTTGGTAAGAAATTTGTCTTTGTCCCGTCAATTTTGGATTGAATTGCTTGCAGTCACAGGTTCCAACCGTTGCTGTGACCGCATGATTGATTCGCTGTGGTGCCTACTCGTCGGATCCCCCTACGCCCAATTCCCACGCGGCCAACCGCACCCAGCAGCAACAGGAGAAGGCGAGGAGGAAGAGAAGGCAAGATCGGCGGGATGCCCATCACCTAGAGTACCTGAGGCGGGAGAAGGAGGGCCTCTCCCCCTCGACCCCGGAGAATACGCCGGAGGCGAGTGACAGCAGCGACCGTGAGTCGAGCGACAGCAGCAACCATAGCAGGGTGCCCGTCAGGGAGGAGGAGGAGGTGCCCTTGGCCCTGGCAGCTAAGGGCAAGGAAGTTATTGTTGAGTCCGCGCCCTCGATGGTGTGGGCTCGCGTCGCGCCTGCCTCCGCGGTGGGTGTAGCGCCCCTTGGTGGAGGTGCGTCCTCGAGGCGTGCGCCACCCCCGAGCTCCTCGAAGAAGCGCAAGCGGCAGGCATCTGGCCAACGGTAAGTCACACGTTGATTTTTCGTTTGCTTGATTTGTTGACCAGGTTCTTGATGTCTCTCTTCCCTTTCTGTCAGCCGCACAGGCTCGCCCATCATCCCCGCGCTCGCGCCCACCAAGGCGCTTAAGGCGGGGGCGCGTGACGCGCTGTGTGCGACAGGACCCCACTGGGCAAGGTTGCCGTGATCAGCTGCAGAGGTCGTGGCGACCCTTCAAGTGGCGATAGAGCGAAGAGCCGCGCAAGGGAGGGAGAAGGCCTGTGCCACCAGCACGGAGGCTGGAGGCCATTCGAGGGGGGAGGACCCTCAAACTGGTGTGGTGGTGGCGACCCCGCCAACAGCGCCCGCTGTCGAGCAGGAGGACCCGGCACACGTCGGGGATGTGGCTCCGGTGGTGGGTGGCAGCGACGCCGATCCGAGGGAGAAGGCGGCGCTTGGTCTCAGGTTTGAGGCGCCACAGATGCGGCTTGGTGGCCAGGTGGTGCTGCCGGCGCCGGTGGTCGGCGCCGGGGTGGAGCAGGGAGCCAGCGGGTCTTCGTCGCGCCAGCCCACGGCCCCTGGAGGTCCCGAGGAGTGGGGCCTGGGGCTCGATCAGCCCGGGGTCCTAGACACACTGGTGTGGGACGTAGAGGCGGAGAAGAACTTGTGGCAGGAGTTCTACCAAGTTGGCCTCTCGGTGCAGAATGCGCTTCACTCGCCTTCACGCTCCACACCACCAGGCGTCGCAGATTTACCAGGTATGTGTGTTTGTGTTCACACTATTTCCCTTTCTGGGTTCTTTTTCTCTTTTCGGCAGTGGCTGCGGACGCAGGCGGGGGACAAGGTCTCATATATCGCCGACCTGTACACCCACCTCGAGAAGGTCCAGTAGGCGAACACCCAACTGTGCTCGGAGGTACTCCATCTTCGCTCCAAGGTGGAGGAGCTGCAAGTGGGCGCTCTCACGCGCGAGGATGCCCGGCTCTGCACGGAGCAGGACCGCGACACCCATCGGGCTACGGCGGAACAGAAGGCCAAGGAGGCTGAGCAGCTCAGTGTCGCGCTGCAGAAGAAGGAGGAGGCGCTGACCGCAATGGAGGGGGAGCTCCAGCGGGAGCGCACGACCCTCAACGAGGTCAAGTCCCAGCTCGCGCTGAAGGACACATCCCTCACTAAGGCATAGGCTCAGTTCGAGTGGGAGCGCAAAGCGTTCGAGGAGGCGCAAACCCAGCTTGCCCAGGCCGAGCGGAAGGCCCAGGAAGCCGAGCAGCTGAGCGTCGCTCTCAAGGAGAAGAGTGACGCATTGACGATGGTCAAGGGCCAGCTTCAGTAGGAGCGCACGGTGCGTGAGGAGGCGCAGACCCAACTCTAGCTCGAGCGCACGACGCTCGAGGGGGCGAGGTCCACACTTCAGCAGCTTGATGCGTTTGTCGCGGTGGCGAACTCTCAGCTCCTGATCCGGTAAGTGGCAGTTGAGCAGCTCACCGAGGCTCTGGTGCGATAGAGCTGCAGCGTCGAGGCCCTGCAGTCCATCCTTGGAGAGAGGGAAGCCTCGATCCTGTAGCTGCAGCAAGAGGCTGGCATCATGCGGGCCGAGCTCGAGGAGGAGAAGAGGCGGTCCGAGGGTAAGTTGCAGCCCCCGGCTCCTTTGGTTTTCTCGGGTTCATCGAGGCTCGTCTTGATGTTTGCTTTCGTGTTGCAGGGTTGCGGAAGGAGTTGGCGGACCCGTTGGCGGAGATGAAATCCCTTCAAGTCGCCTACACCAAGGCTCAGGACCTAGAGGCTGCTACGCTCACCGTGTGCCTGGAGGTCGAGAGGGCCGAGGGCCCGTCATCTGGCAGCTTGCTGGCGAGTCACCTGAGGTCTCTGGGCGGCCGCGTCGTCGAGCGCCTAAAAGGCACCCTTCGACTTGGTGTCCAGAAGACCCTCTGCTTGGTGTCCACACATTACCTTGTAGACTTCGACGCACTGCAGACAGGCTACATCCTCGCTGATGGGCTTGATGATGATGCCACGCTTGATGCCATTGTTGACGGTTGTTAAGTGCTTGCTTTAGCCGTCAATTTACTCATGAATAAAGGAGCAAGAGGAATTTCTTACACGCATTTTAGTTAAGAATAATGTAGTTCCACTTGTCCTTGGAGATTATGTGATTGCTGGAAAATAAGCATAAAAGAAGTGGCAAACTCACCTTCTATGATTCATGCCACGTCACCTCAAGGAGTGGCTGCCACCTCAGGTGCCTTGCAAGCAAGCTAAGCCACCTCAGGTGCCATGCATGCATGTTGACACATTTTATCTATAAATATTTCCCCTCATATTTACTAGAAAAAGGGCTCAAATATAATTATATCAGCTTATTAGGGTTTGCACTGACAATTTCCACGAGTTTTGGTGAATTCATAAAATTATAGGGACTATTCAGCTAGCTTGTGAATGCCTTCTATATTCCAGATCGTGTGGTAGAAGCGGCAAGTGACCTCATTCCCGTCTATCCTTTGCAGTCCACCTCCCGTCTATAGAAATCGTAGGACTCCCCCCATAGATTGTCAGAAGTTTCCCTTCCCTAAGTGTGCCTTCAGACAATCACCCCAATAAGAACAATAATAGCATAGCTTGTGCGAGTAAGAACTAGACATCCTAAAGTTTTCCTTATCCCTCTTTCTATCAAGTCCTTGATAACTACTCAGGGATTAGTTATACATCTCAGATCACTCTACCCTTCTCCCTGTGGATTTGATATTTAAAACCCTCTTCCCGGGTGAAGTGCTCACCGGTATCCGTGCGCTTGCGGATTATCCATCATAATGTTTCTGTAGGCTTAACACATACCAACAAGCATTTCTGGCGCCGTTGCCGGGGAGAACGGTTAAGAGAGAACTCGTAAGTATAAGTGTATCTTGTACGTATACTTTTATCTTTTCCTTTTTAGTTTTAGATTTTTTTCTTTTCTACTGTCCTTATGGATACTACTCTCATTAAAGACTTTTCAGCACCCTCAGAACTCAGCCTTAGGCCCATACCTTCATCAAAGCCAATCTTATATGATGCCTATGAGCTGCGCCCACAATTAATAGAGATGGTCCAAACCAACATTTTCTCAAGAATAGAAGACGAAGACCCTTATCATCATCTCTAACAGTTCGAACAAACTTGTGACTGCCTTCGTATATAGGGTATGTCAGACGAGACCATGAGTTGGAAGCTTTTTTCCATTCACATTGAAAGGTAAAGCTCGCCAGTGGTATGACAGAACCAAAGGGAAGAAGAAAGGCGATTGGGGAATTCTCCGTGCGGATTTCTGCATGGATTTCTACCCTTTATCTAGAGTAGTCAACCTCAGAACCAAGATCATATCCTTCAAACAGGGGGGATAGTGAGTCTATGAGTTCATCCTGGGAACGTTTTGAACTCCTTTACAAATCCGGACCAGATCTAGGCCTTCAAGACCATATTCTCCTTCAACATTTCTATATTGGTCATAATAGGGAATCTAGAGCCTATTTAAATACCTCCTCACATGGATCATTCATACACCTTACATCTAGTGAAGCTAGAACCGTCCTAGATAATATTCTAGCCAGCACCAATGATGATCCATTAGAAGAGAAAACTTTAAAAGAAGAGATTCCAGAGATAGTTACACCAGAGTCTATGCCATAACCATCTCAGCCTATAGCTATCCCTCTACCTAATTTTATAAATGATATCGATGATGATTTATTTTCCAATTATGGAAACACCTCGAATTATCATAAAGAGAAGAGACCTCAAAAGTACACATCGTCTTCGCATGACAAAATAGACCCTTTTGAGCAAACCTTCTCAAGAGAACACACTGTGGAGCTTGCATCCATCATGAGTGGAGAATGGTTAGAAGAGTTAGAGCTTTCCTCTGACGTGGTCCGTTTGGATTCACCTTCTACACCAATTCAATGTACAATCTATGGAACCCCCTTTGATGCCCTTTATAATCCAGTTGTGGGAATCAATATAATGGCATTATCCTTTTTCTATCAGTTTATTAAAAACACGCCATTATCCCCCACAATGAAATTATTAAAGTGCTCCTCAGGACAAATTATTCAAAGTTCAGAAATTCTTTATGTCCTACCTGTTTTGGTAAACGACATGCCAATTCACCTAAGCTTTCACATTTGTGATATTAAAGAGTTTGACCTTTTAATAGGCCATCCTTTGGAAAGACTCCTTAAGGAAGGACACACAGGGAAACTTGACATTTGCCTAGGCAAAACTATTAGAGTTCCCTTACACTTCGCACATTCGATTCATACTAAGATCGAACCCAGTCCAGAACCAGACCCAATGGAAGAGGTGAATGAAGCATCTCTAGAACATTTTGTAGAATCCAATCAAGAAGATGTCACTGAATTCTTCATCGAGGAGGAAGAAGAAAATACTACAGAATCTGAACCCCTCGATGAACTCGAGGAACCCTCGAGACCTCCCATTGAACTCAAACCATTACCACCTGGTCTTAGATATGCCTTTTTGCATAATGATCCTGAGTTTCATGTGATCATTAATGACAAGCTCACTCAGGAAGAGACTCATAGGCTGATAACTATCTTAGAACAACATCACTCAGCCTTTGGCTACTCACTCCACAACCTTAAGGGCATCAATCCTGCCCTTTGCACACATCGCATTCCTCTGCACTCGATGTTCTACCATCTAGAGAGCCTCAATGAAGACTCAATAATGCGATGAGAGAGGTAGTGAAGAAAGAAGTTCTTAAACTTTTACATGCCGAGATTATATATCCTGTGCCACATAGTGAGTGGGTGAGCCCTGTGCAAGTCGTGCCTAAAAAGGGAGGCATGACAGTTGTGAAAAATGAGAGGAATGAATTGATTCCTCAAAGAACTGTCACTGGTTGGCGTATGTGCATAGATTATAGGAAACTCAATAAAGCCACAAGGAAAGATCACTTTCCACTGCCCTTCATTGATGAAATGTTAGAGCGGTTGGCAAATCACTCTTTCTTTTGCTTTCTTGATGGATATTCTGGGTATCACCAAATCCCAATCCATCCCAGTGACCGGAGCAAAACCACTTTTACATGTCCTTATGGAACTTTGCTTATCGTAGAATATCTTTTGGACTATGTAATGCTCCAGCTTCTTTTCAAAGGTGCATGATGTCTATATTCTCTGATATGATTGAAGAGATCATGGAAGTTTTCATGGATGATTTTTCTGTATATGGAAAAACTTTTGATGATTGTCTATAAAACTTAGATAAGATTTTGCAAAGATGTGAAGAAAAGCACTTAGTCCTTAACTGGGAAAATGTCATTTCATGGTTAGAGAAGGAATAGTGCTAGGCCATCTAGTTTCTGAAAGAGGAATTGAGGTAGATAGAGCTAAGATAGAAGTAATTGAACAACTACCTCCACCTGTTAATGTCAAAGGAATCAGAAGTTTTCTTGGCCATGCTGGTTTTTATAGAAGGTTTATAAAGAATTTTTCTCATATTGCTAGACCCCTTACAAACCTGCTTGCCAAAGATGTTCCCTTTGACTTTGATGATGTTTTTCTTAAATCTTTTGAAATTCTGAAAAATGCTCTTATTTCTGCACCCATTATTCAACCCCTTGATTGGTCTTTACCTTTTGAAATTATGTGTGATGCAAGTGATTATGCTGTGGGGGCTGTTTTGGGGCAAACAAAAGACAAGAAACATCATGCCATTGCTTATGCTAGTAAAACTTTGATGGGACCTCAACTTAATTATGCCACAACTGAAAAAGAGCTGCTAGCTGTTGTTTATGCCATTGACAAGTTTAGGTCTTACTTAGTAGGAGCAAAAGTTATTAGTTACACTGATCATGCTGCTTTAAAATATTTGCTCACTAAGAAAGATGCTAAACCTAGATTTATAAGATGGATTTTGCTGCTCCAAGAGTTTGACTTATAAATAAAGGATAAGAAGGGAGTAGAAAATTCGGTTGCCAATCATTTGTCTAGAATGTATTTTCAGAAACCGCAGGAACTACCCATCAATGACGCAATGAGGGATGACATGCTCTATAGGATTGCCCGATCCAACCCCTGGTACGCAGATATTGTTAATTTTATGGTTGCAGGATATGTACGACCAGGGGCCGACAAGAAAAAGCTCATTTACGAGAGGTGCCATCACCTGTGGGATGAACCATACCTCTTTCGAGTATGCTCTGACGGGTTACTCAGGAGGTGTGTATCGGCAGAAGAAGGAACGAAGATCATTGAGAAGTGCCACTCATCACCATATGGAGGTCATTATGGAGCTTTCCGCACACATGCAAAGATCTGGCAAAGCGGATTTTTCTGGCCAACCATGTATCAAGACACAAAAGATTTCGTACGAAGGTGCAACTCTTGTCAGAGGCACGGAAATATCAATTCCAGAAATGCCATTCCACTTACGACCAACCTTCAGATCGAGCTCTTTGATGTCTCGGGAATTGACTACATGGGACCATTCCCAAAGTCCGGAAAATTCGAATACATCTTGGTCGCAATTAACTATGTCTCTAAATGGGTTGAAGCCCTACCATGCAGATCTGCTGACCACAAGAGCTTAATAAGAATGTTTGAAGAGACAATATTTCCAAGGTTGATGCAAGGCTAGTGATAAGTGATGGAGGATCCCATTTCATCGATAAGCACTTCGAGAAATACCTCACGGACCATGGGATCCAACACAATGTCGCTACTCCTTATCACCCACAAACAAGTGGTCAAGCAGAGACGTCAAATAAGCAGATCAAGAACATTATACAGAATACGGTGGACCAAATGGGAATAAAATGGAAGGACAAGCTACTCGAAGTGCTCTGGGCTTATCGGACGGCTTATAAGACTCCCATTGGAATGTCTCCCTACCAACTGGTTTACGGGAAGACATGTCACTTGCCGGTTGAATTAGAATTCAGGGATCATTGGGCAATCAAGAGATGGAACATGGACTTTGAAGCAGCCGGAACAAAATGGAAAATGCAACTGTCCGAGTTAGAAGAATGGAGAGAGAAGGCGTACCACAATGCTAAGATCTACAAGGAAAGAACCAAAAGATGGCACGACAAGAGAATCACGAAGAAGGAATTCAACCCAGGTGATCAGGTACTACTTTTTAATTCCAGGGTACGACTCTTTAGGCACGGGAAGCTACGAAGTAAGTGGGACGGACCATACAAGGTGGTGAGTTCATCGTCACACGGGGCCGTCACTCTTCAAGACGACGAAGGTACGTTATTCAAGGTAAATGGTCAACGCCTTAAAATATTTTTAGAGCCCAGCAAACAGTCTGAGGATTTAGATGTGATAGAATTCTTTTATTTACTTAAGAATATTAATTTTAGGCTCTAATGGGCCAACTTCGGGTTTTTAGGGATCAACACACGGTTAGAGCACCCCACGTCGAAGTGCGTCGCGAGGCGACGTAGTGGAGGACCGATCGGCCCCCCGTCTGTACCGGTCGGCCCCTGCCCGCCTCCTCTCGCCGCCAGCTTTCGCCCACACTATCTCTTAGGTGTTTAGATTTGGAAAAAAACACCTTTGGGGATCATTCTCGAGATATCCCGCAGCCTTTCCTATCTAGGTCAACCCCTTGTGCAAGATTGCACCGATATATAACCAAGGGCAGACCTCCTCCTTTTTCTCATCTAAACCTCCCAAGCAGCAGCCATGGCCGTCAAACAACTTGTTCCCCTCAACAATGAAGCCAAGGCAATCATCCCCTTCGTGAAGGAAGCAAAGCCACTTGCCATCATACCACCTGATCGCAGCCCTCTCTCACCTGCTCCACCAAGTCGTCCATGTTCACCGCCACCACCTGAAGGACGCAAGCAGGTGATGTACGCTCAGCCGTACGATCTCCACCGTGAAGCAGCCCTGAAGAAACCGATCCATGTTCCTAGCTACATGGACCTGAAGGAGCCCAGGGATGGCGAGTGACTCACCGAGGTGCGCATGGACATGCACGGCAACACGAGAGTGCACAAGTACACTACTTCTCCAGGCCGTGTCATCATTGACGGAATCCGTGCTAAGGAATCACAGATTAAAAGAATTCCTGTCATTAAGGCCGGCGAATGCCACGAGCGAAGACGGAAAAGACCGTGAGCCGAGCGCGGGAAGTAGCAAGCCTTGCGGAAACTTGCAAGGAGATCCATCACGTGAATAGCTCCCTCACCAAAATCGTCCTCCATCTGCTAAAAACAAAGAAGCGTAGGGACGAAGAGGGAGACGCTAGCCGCGACCCAAAGAAGGGCAAGCGCCCTTTGTAAGCACCTGAGTTAGAGAGCACATCAGTCTTAGTTAGTTCGATTTAGTTAGTTTGGTTTAATAGTAGGAGTCGTGTAATAAAGTGCTCTCTCTCTTATCAATGAAGTGATCCACAAGTTGAGTTATATTTTCTATCTATATTTTCTGGATATATTTTTGTCTCCACCATACTGTGTATGCAAGATAACAGAAAACAAGTGTGGGGGAGAAAAATCAATGACCAAATGGCATCTTCCACGACCAAAATCAAGAAAAACGGAAAAAGAACGGAACAATCAACTCGCACGACGAAACACACCCTGAACCACGGCAGGGGGAGACCGATCGGTCCCCTCCCTGGGCCGGCCGGCCTGCTACAGGGCCTACTTCGGCCGAGTTTCGTCCACCACTCGGTTTGCTTTTTAAACTTTTTAAATTTTTGTAATTCGCTTTCCGTTTCGAATTAAAACAAAGATGCCTTGTTAAGATGTCCTGTAACCCAAAGGATAAAGTTTTGCATAATTATTCTCCTAGAAATATTTGTTGCTTTTGGGATGCTTAGAATAAGGTTAGAATAATGAGAACCATCTTTCTTTTATCTTGTCTCTAGAGAGTTCTTTATTTCAAAACAGATTAAAATCTTTAGCTATGCTTCTCCTTTGTGATCAATAATATGTCCCAGAAGAGCTTTAGCAATCATTGAAAATAAATTTAATTTAATTGCTGCTTACTTGTATTAAGCTTTGTCAAATCTACGACCCATGTTGATGTTTTGTCTAAGTCTAAGATCAAGATCACGTACACTGCTTTCACTAAAGTATCTATGCTCTAAATTTTTTATCCCTATCTCCCATATCGTGAAAAAGGTACAGCTATAAGAAAAAAACAGAGAGAAAAAGCCAAAGATCGAAAAAATTCAGAGTGGAGAGAAAAGTGAGAGAGAGGAGAAAATGGACAAGTGTTCTACGGGTCACAAGAACCCCCTCTCTGAAAAAGAAAAAGGCATAAAAAAGAGAAGAAAATGGACGTGTGTCAGGGTGAGTAGGCCCACTTCTCTAATAAAAGTGAGAGAGTAATAATGGACGCATGTCCGAGGGTGAGTAGAACCCAACTCTCCACAAAATAGCTGAATACCTTGTTCTAAAAAAATAAATATATATGGGAAAAAGATAGAAGATTCTAAAAAGTCACAGCAGTGGTTTTAAAGTTGACACACGCACATATCTTAATCTATGACTCATGACATACCTCTCCATGGATCTGGTTTTGACTTGGCAATATATGCAAGGTGAGTTTGCTACATCTTTACATTCTAAAAACTCCACTTATACTTCGAAATAAATGCTCTAGTAAGATATGATATATTTTGAAAGTATCACAAAGGAGTAAGCAAGGTGTCGACGGTGAATTTCCGTCAACCTAGCCATGAGTTTACCTTCGGTGTTGGCATGAATTTTATATCTTATCCGTTGGTACTAACCCCCTCGGTATAACAAGTTCGTTCGTGCATGTCGGTTTTGGAGTTTGATGTTTATGCAGGATTTTAGCGTTGAAAGCAAGACTTCCGGGTAAAGTTCATCAGGCACCTTGTGACAAGACCTTGAAGCTCGGTACAAGTCAAGCAATGAAGTGAACATGACTCCAAGAAGCCCAAGGACCAACCTGTGAAGGCGGAAAACTCCGAGGACTGAATGTAAAATGCTGAATCTTGGGACAAGGAGCTTCATCTAAACCACGGGCCGGCGTCAAGGGCCCACATGCAGAAGGAGAATACTCTAGAAGACTCGGGAAGCATCACCAGAAAGGAGGCGCGAGATGGGCGAAATGGGCCTGTGCCGGTCGGCCAGCCATTTTGGGCCCCATTCGCCGCCCCCTTTGACCTAGCCGCCTCTCGGACTATTTATAGCCCCCTGGCCAAGAGCCACGCATCAACTCATTCGTCATTCGCCGTCGAGGAGCAGAGAAGAGAGGGTGAAAGGGTTTCGAGGCGGGAACCCGATCCACCTCGTGATAGTCCTGTGAGGCTATCACGTGCAAATCCATATCTCAGAAAGTAAAGCAAAGTACCGTACAACAAGAATAAATACTTGAAGGTCCACATAATATTATAATAATTAAGCATCTGAGTACATCATCTCGGCACATGCCGGGTACAAGTCCAACAGGACTGAATCAAGCAGAGTAAACATCTACGCAGCGTCTCTCATGTAGCGAAGTGAACTCCATATCCGTAGGCAACTCGAGTGTAGGGCGAGCATCAATCCTCCCATCCGCCGCCCTCAAAGTCGTAGTCAGGTCCGAAAGTCCATCATCTACTCGATAAGCGAGTAGGTCATGTCAGCTTCCCAACAAAGAGCATAAGCAAGAGAGAATAATTCTACTATGCATGAGTAATCCTATTTATGGCTATAGAAGGTTAAGCAAGCAGCGGTAGCAACATCAAGCTAAGCAGAATAGCCGAGAGGTATCCATCTCGAAGAGATCCACACCTCAGGACAAAGCCTCCGGGTCAACACCCCAACAAGGAAAGAAGCACCAAATCTGGATCTCAACCAAGATCTGACATCCCACACTCATCTGCGACGTGGGTTCACCAACTCCTATCCCCACGTCTCAACGGCATGAAGCCGGGCTCACAACACACAGGGGAGAGAAAGCAGCACAAGAAGAAACTAGCCAGGTGAGAGATCGTAAGGGCTGTCCATACCAGTGGACACGGACTATAGCTATAGGTTTAACACTCTGCAGAGGTTGTACAACTGGACCCGCCGGATAGGGCAGAAACGGATGCCTCCGTTCCACATCCCTACCTAACGACTGGAGACCTAGCGGTGTGGGTGGCACTCTCTGCCTCTCAAGCCCGACTGCCCGTCACAGGCGCGAAACTTGCCAAGGGGCCTCGGGCTGTGAGACCATCCCCGGAGGGAGGGGCTTACTCTCGGGGGGTATAACCCGTCCCCTCACACGACCACACCGGTCCGCCCACAGTGGGATGCCATCCACCTACTAGTTCTCGGACCGAACCCCGCCCATAACAAGGCGAACGGTTTGTACGAAAATAGCCCAAAGATCAAGGTCACACAGACGATCGGTCCTTAATTGCGGGAGCAAGCACTCACCAACTCCATCCGTCCGACACGCTGCTAGGGCGGGAGGCCAGGTCGCATCTCCCCTAGACAGGCGTTCACAAGTAACCAAAGCGGCTCGCTCCCGCGGTAACCCGTCAAGGATACACACTCACCCAGAACACACGCAAGAGTTCCGAGGTATCCCAACCTCAGTCCAAACCTGAGATCCATCCATAACTAAGGGTAAAATATATGGATGGAGTAGTGCCGGGAACTAGCTAGGGGTCTGTAGCTAGCTCCAAGAGTAGGTATTCCAAGGACAGGATAAACAATTCCAAGGCATGGCTAATCAATTGTCTATGCAATTTCAAAACATGCATCAAAAGTAATTGAGCACTAGCAACTATAGCAAGCATGGGATCTATATGGTTGGGAGTGACATGACACTGGTGGCGTCCAAGTCTGGTGCAGGTTGTAGTCGGGGTCGTAGGCCTCCTCCTGGTTGTAGCTCGGGTCTGTGCAGCACGAGATACGAGACACTAAGATACGGACAAACAACTAGGCAATAAATCCAAAGAAACCCAATTTTAGAAGATTCAAACAGAACCATACTACCTACAAACAGCACTGTCTCATTTTTAGAAAAATATAGAAACTGGTTTCATATTTTTCGGAGTTATAAATAATTAGTTATGAATTTTCAAAGATTATAGGATTTATAAAATAATTTCCAAAATCATTTTTAAAACAGAAAAGGATTTTTATATTGAAAATATGACGTCATCGTGACGTCATTGTCACAGGTCGGTGGGCCTTGATGGGCGAAAGAGTTAGTGGGCCAGATTGGGACTTAGCAGGGCCAAAGGGCAAAGTCGGAAGAACTCCCTGAACAAAATTTAAAGTTTAGAAAGAAAAAGGTAAAGGCTGGCTCGTGGGCTGTAAAGGGTTACGGCCCAAGCGGTTTTTCCTTGAGTTAGGAGCGAGCAAGTCTGGCCTTGCCACTTGAACAAGTCTGGGACGCGTGGCGCACCCCTGCCATCCTCGACCACTCGGGTGACGGGCTCGCAGCGTTTGACGACGGCGGCGACTTCTGCGCCCAAACAAGCACGCGGGGGTACACACTAGGATCTCGCGACGTGCGTGACGCAGCCACGGCCCTGGGATTGGGCTTGAGTGGCCGTCGCGCGGCGCAACACGACGGAAGACCGGCGGTGAGCGCGGCGGGCGGCACGACGCGGCAGCTGCGACGATGGAGAAACAAAGAGATGTGACGCGGCGGTGTTGTGCAAACCACACGGCTTCACTGCGCGGCCGGGTGCCCGACGGGAACCCCTAGGGCCGGCTCGGCCTGCTGCAACGGGCCCAGTGAGAGCGGTGGCGCAGCAACGCGGCGCGGGCACGGACGACGCGGCTCAGCTTATGCGGAAAAGCGAGCGTGAACACGAGAAGTTACAGATGCACTGCACGGCACGGCCAACACGTAGGTGTGCGGCGAGCACGGCTGCCAGCAGGTAGAACTCGACGCTGGCATGGCAGCCGGCAGCGGCGTCCGCGACATGACAAGGTTGGTGGCGGCGGGCAGCGGCATACACGGCTGACATGGGGAAGCTTACGGCTCAAAGGTCGGTTCTCAGGCAGTACAAACGGCGGTAAGAACGGTGACGACCGGCGCGGCGTTGGGGTACGCCACGGCGGCGAGCGCACGGACATGTGCACGGCTCGAAGGCCGGCGGCGCGGCGCAGGGGCGCGCTCCCAAGGGTGAAGAAGAAGAGAAGGCGCGGTCACTGGCTCACCGGGGGTCGGCGATGTAGACGTGGCCGTGGAGTCCGCGGTGGTGAAGATCACGGCGGCGACGGCGTGGTGAAGACGGCGACGCGGCGAGTTCCTCTTCTTTGGTCCGTGCTGCATGACAGCCTTCCTCACGACTCGTCGGCTCGGGATTGGGGTGCCGTCTTGGTGTCGGCTGCGGTGGTGGTGCGCCCGTCTCCTCTCTTTCCTCTCTCTCCTTCTCCTCTTCCTCTCGGCGGATCGTGGAAAGGGAGAAGTTCCCCAAGTGGCGTTGGGGTCACGGGAGGCTTAGCGTGGTGGTTTTGAAGCCTTGCAGGTCAAGGGCACAAGGAGGCAGCGTGGGGCGGGCTGTCCCTCTCGCGTGGCGGCGATGGCGTGACAGACGGCTGCAAGGCTTGTAGCGGGAAAAGCGGTGGCAAAGAAGTGATTTCGCATGAGGAAAGCGCGTGGGGTCCACCTCGACGTCGAGCCAACCCTTCCGTGCGGGAGGCGGCGGTGCGGCTGGTGTGGGCGGTGCGGCTCTGCGGGCGCAAGGCAGGTGCGGCGTGGAGGAGAAGAAGAATAGGGCACTTGATGCGTAATGGATGGGCTAGGTTTGGGTAGGTTGTGGTTAGGAAGGAAAGGCCGGGGGTGTTAGGCGTGCATGGGCTAGGAGATGAGGGTGGTTTGTTGGACTCTGGAGTTAGTTAGCTGGCCCAAGTCAGTATAGGGTTTTTGAAATTAGATTTGAATTTAGTATAAACCATAGTTTGAATTTGAATACTTTCAAATTCATAACACACTCAAATAAAAACCAAATAAAATCCATAAACTCCAAATCACATACTTTACCATATTTTGAAAATATATTTTT
This sequence comes from Cenchrus purpureus, assembly GCA_022644695.1. NCBI lineage: Eukaryota > Viridiplantae > Streptophyta > Magnoliopsida > Poales > Poaceae > Cenchrus > Cenchrus purpureus. The sequence continues at coordinate 38,553,127 of CP053454.1, forward strand.
ATATTTTTGGTTTTATTTATTTAGGATTTTAGGAAGAGAGGCTAGAGAGGATTTAAATATGGTGTCACATCATCAACAAAAGAAAAGTTCAAATTTTCTCACATTTTCATAACTTAAATTTCTGGGTTGTTACATTCTCCCACACCACCGGGAATCTCATCCTCGAGATTTAAGCTCCAACCTCTCCCTCGAACAAGTGAGGGAACTCTCTCCTGAGATCGTACTCTTTCTCCCAGGTTGCCTCTCGCTCCGTGTGGTGACTCCACAGCACCTTGCAGTAAGGAATTGTGGTCCTCCTGGTTTCCTTTATTGCTCTGTCCAAGATCTTCTCGGGTACTGCATACCTGTGGTGTCTGCAGTCAAGTATCTCCACCGGACTTGCTTTGCTTCCACTTCCTTTTCACTCTTCTTTAAGCTGCGACACGTGGAACACGGGTGTCTGGACATCTCGCTGGTAGTGCGAGCACAGTGTAAACGAGCTTTCCAACTCTCCGAGTGATCCGAGGTCCCACGTGCCTTGGGGCAAGCTTTCCTTCACACAAACCTCTTGGTTCCTCTCATCGGTGACACTTTCAAGTAGACGAAGTCACCCACCTCGAACGACAAGTCTCTCCGGTGTCGGTGTAGCTCTTACATGCTCTGGGCAATCCTTAGGTTGTCTCGAACCTTCTCCACTTTCTCCTCGGCTTCCTGGATAGCATCGGCTCCAAAGACCATCCTTTCACCTACTTCTGACCACATCAAAGGTGTCCTGCACTTCCTCCCGTAGAGTGCCTCGAAGTGTGCCATCTTGAGACTTGCTTGGAAGTTGTTGTTGTAAGAGAACTCTGCATAGGCCAAACTGCTCTCCCAATCCGTGCCGTAGGTCAAAGCGCAAGCTCTCAGCATATCCTCCAACACCTGGTTTACTCTCTCAGTCTGCCCGTCCGTCTGAGGGTGAAAAGCTGTACTGTAGCTGAGTGTGGTTCCCATCCGGGCGTGGAAACTCTGCCAAAACCTTGCTACGAACTGGGACCCTCTGTCAGACACTATGCTCCTCGGGGCTCCGTGTAGCCTGAGTATGTGACACACGTACAAGTGCAACCGGTCTGCGTGTAACGGATCTTCACGGGTACGAAGTGAGCTACCTTTGTCAGCCGATCCACTATGACCCAAACGGAATCGTTGCCTTTCTGTGTCCTGGGTAGCCCCACCACAAAGTCCATGGAAATGTCATCCCACTTCCACTGCGGAATATCCAACGGTTTCAACAGGCCTGCAGGCCTCTGGTGCTCGATCTTCACTCTGCTGCAAGTGTCACAACAAGCCACGTAGTAGGCTATGTCCTTCTTCATATCCTTCCACGGAACCTCTCGCTTCAAGTCTTGGTACATCTTTGTGCTTCACGGGTGAATGGAGTACCTTGAATCGTGGCCTTCTTTCAGTATCTGCTCTCGGAGTTCCTTGTTCTGTGGAACACAGATCCGGTCCTTCAACCACACGGTTCCCTGTTCATCGACCCGGTAATCCTCAGCTTTTCCTTCCAACATCAGCTCTCGAAGTGCTCCAATCTCCTTGCAATCTTTCTGAGCTTCCCGAATTCTGCCTTCCAAGTCATAGGACACTTGCAGTGTGTTGAGCTGTCCTTGCTCCACAATCTCAACCTGAAGCTGCTCTAGCTCGTCGTGAAGTGCTGGCTGCTCCTGCCTCACCATCAAGTTGTTGCAATAGGACTTTCTGCTCAATGCATCTGCCACAACGTTTGCCTTGCCAGGGTGGTAGTGAATCTCCAAGTCGTAGTCCTTGATCAGCTCTAGCCACCTCCTCTGCCTCATGTTCAACTCCGACTGAGTGAAGAAGTACTTCAGACTCTTGTGATCGGTGTACAGCTCACACTTGTTGCTGATCAGGTAGTGCCTCCAAATCTTCAGAGCGTGAACGACTGCTGCTAGCTCCAAGTCGTGAGTGGGGTAGTTCTCCTCATGTTTCTTGAGCTGCCTCGACGCGTAAGCAACAACTTTGCCCTCTTGCATCAACACACATCCCAAACCTTGCTTCGAGGCGTCACAGTACACCACGAAATTCTTCTTGATATCCGGCAGGGTAAGGATCGGAGCTGTCGTGAGCCTCTTCTTCAACTCCTGGAAACTCCTCTCACAGGCCTCTGACCACACAAACTTCTTGTCGTTCTTCAACAGCTCTGTCATTGGCTTCGCTATCTTGGAGAAGTTTTCTATGAACCTCCTGTAGTATCCGCCAACCCGAGAAAGCTCCAGAATATACATCCGTGAGTGGCTGCTCCCACTTGGTAACTGCCTCTACTTTCGAAGGGTCAACCGCAACTCCCTCTGCTGCCAACACGTGTCCCAAGAAAGCAACTTCCTCCATCCAAAACTCAAACTTGCTGAACTTTGCGTACAACTTCTGCTGTCTCAGCCTTTCCATCACAATCCGAAGGTGTTCCTCGTGCTCTTCTGCTGTCTCTGAGAAGATCAGAATGTCATCTATGAACACCACCATGAACTTGTCCAGCTCTTCCATGAAGACCTTGTTCATCATGTTCATGAAGTAGGCAGGTGCGTTGGTCAGTCCGAAGGAAACCACTACGAACTCGTACAAGCCGTACCGAGTCGTGAAAGCTGTCTTCGGGATATCCTGATCCCGAATTTTCATCTGGTAGTAGCCTGATCTCAAGTCAATCTTGGAAAAGAACTTTGCCTTCCGCAGCCTGTCTAGCAAATCGTCAATCCTGGGCAAAGGGTACCGGTTCTTGATCGTCATCGAGTTGAGTGTCCGGTAGTCCACACACATCCTCTTGGTGCCATCCTTCTTATCCACAAAATGTAATCGGGCGAACCCCAAGGTGAAGCACTCGGCGAATAAACCCTTGCTCTTGCAGTTTCTTGAGTTGCTTCTTCAGCTCATCTAGTTCATCTGCGAACATCCTGTACGGGCTCTTGGCCACGGGTCCAGCTCTTGGCATCAATTCAATCACAAACCCAATATCCCTGTCTGGTGGTAACTCTCACTCCTCGGAAACACGTCGGTACTCCTCACCACCGGATTTCCTCCAAATCCTTTCCTTTCATGTTGCACCTCCGCCCCGTGGGCTTGATCAACACTCGACTCACTGGGTGCTCTAATTGCACGATACACTGGGTTGCAGTTCACCAATCCTTTGTGCCGAGCTAACCACTCCATCCCAAGTATCACGCCGATCCTCGGCCGACTCGAGCGGTCAGTCTCGCCACGAACAATCGCTTCTCGAACACCATGTTCACTCCTCTACACTCCGGTACTCCGCTTCTCACCTAGCGGGAGCTGGTAACTATAGGCTGTGGTCTGGGTTTAGTTGGTAATGACCTTTCCTTTACAAACTTAGTAGAGATGTACGACCGAGCACCGGTGTCAAGCAACGGAAGTCATGGTAGAATCGACTAAAACTCACCGAGAGCCACGTGCGCATGCCTCCTCTGCGGTCGTGGTTGATGCCTCGCCGAGTCGGTGGGGTGCGCTCGCTGGTTGGGCCGAGGATGTCCTCCTGGAACTGGTGCCTTTGCCGGTGTCTGGTACTGGGTGTTCTGCCTCGACCTCCTGTTGAAACTTCTGCGGGCACACGTTGGACTTGTGGCCTAGTAGCGATGGTAGCAAGTGACCGTGAGCCGTCGAAGGCGGTGGGCTGCGGCTGGGCTTCCAACTCAAACCTCCACTACCTCGGTGTCCTCGCCTGAGTGAACCGAGTCTGCGTGCCGAGGGTAAGGAGGCCTCTCGCTGTGAGTACTGTGTGGGCGAGGACCTCTATCGCTGGTGTGACCACAGGTACCGCATGTTCTGCACGTTGTCTCTTCTCTCCGCGGACCTCCACGTAGTCCGTCTCGACTTCTCCACAACCAAGGCCTTGCCCACTGTATGCGTGAAGAGTGTCACGTCGTGAGTCGCCAAGTGGTGCGCCATCCTCGTGGAGTCCCTTGCGGTACAGACATCTTCTTTTCTCGGTGTTGGAGTCGTCTAGGGCGTACCGCATCAGCTCCTGGAACCGGTTCATGTACTCCTGCACGGTCATCGATCCCATCTTCAAGTGCTCGAACTCTCGCCTTCGCCATCATCACACCTCGGGATGTGGAACGCTCTGAAAGCCTCCACAAACTCCTCCTACGTGATGTGGGTAGGGTCCGCGTGTGAGTCATGAATCGCCCCACCAAGCTCCGCCAGGCCGACGACCACCGTGCGCGGCGACGACACGCACTCCTCCTCGGAAGGGTCGGTGAGCTCCAACTTCTTCTCAATCTCCTCAACCAGCTTGTCCGCCACAGTGGGTCCGGAGAGTTGTCAAAGGTAGGTGGACGCAGCTTGGTGAAACCCTCCACTCTCTTCTGCAAGCTTTCTAGCTGGTTCCTGATGTTCCTCTGGTTGTTGTTGTTACGAACCACTGATCGGGCGATCGTCGCATCACCGAGTCTCAAGCGCCATCACGGCTGCTAGGTTGGGCGGTGGTGCCGGCTGCTCGCTCGCTCAGCTCGCCTCCCCTCGAGCTCCTCCTCGTGGTCAGTGGTGCTCGGCCTCCTCCTGGTCTCCTCGACCTCCTCGCCGCCATGCGCCCACCACGCTGGCCCGCCACGTGGTGCACGGCCTCCACGGCGGCCACGACCTCGACCTCCGGGGAGAGGGACGTCCTCCTCTGGCCCCTCCTCCTGGCTGCCTCCTCAAACGCAGTGTAGGAGCCGCCCCGACCTCCTTGCCACCGACATCTGTTTAAGAGTTCGAGATCGTGAGAAACGAGTTGTCGGAAATTAACTTTAGGGTACTTAAGCATATAAGGAGTATCTAGCTAACAACAAACAATTTCACACAAACATATAAGAAGCATGAAAACCAGCAAAAGATCGATAACTCCAATCACTCATGCAAGATCACCATACAAAAGGTGTGTATCTCGAGGCCTACTCCACAACCTTCGAGATTACACAGCAGCATGAGAACTACATCGCGATACATCAGAGGTGGTCAACTAAACATGAACATCATGAAGAACTCTATCCTAGCTGACTACAGGATCATCCCCTCAAGGCGCCTGCTCCTGAACCATAGCTGGAGAGTACGGTGGTGACACGGTCTTCGGACTGGGCGGAACCGAGTAGAACGGCGGGTCGTTCACTCCTTGGTAGTCTGGTATCTCAATCTCGTAGGTTGAAGTAGCCTGCCAAGCTCCTCAAAGCTCTGCTCATCTCTGGGGTGTCTGAACTGCCTCGTGGGTAAGGTCGCTGTGACGGAAGTAGAGTAGGGGGTAGCTCAAACGTCTCTGTCCTCACCCTGGGCCTCTTCTGCGGTGGTAGCATCTCTGCCAACTCCCTGAACTCTGCCACTCATAGGTCGGAGTCCCTCCAAGCTGAGCTGGTCCTGCTGGCTGTGTCCTGTGCCTCGTACACTCTGCCTCCCAAGTACCAGAGGTGGTCGTAGTTCTGAGTCAGCCTCTCCTCGTGTTCCCACAATCAGCAGTCGGTGCAAGCCGCTCCAAGAGACTACCAAGTACTCCTTCTCACGCAGCTTCAACCGCTCCTCTCTGTCGCCGCCGACCCCGTAAGGCGGTCTGGGTCTCCTCTAGTCTCTCGTGGCGATCTCAAGTGCATCCCTCTCTGTGCTAGCTCTGGCAGTTGCGAGTCCCCACTCGTGGATCTGGATGTTCCTCTGCGCTTCATTGAGAAGGTACACCAACCGGCTGTTCTCTCTCCACCTGCCCATCCCAAGGTGTCGCCCCACTTCGTGAGAAACATGATCTCGAATTTGCCCAAGAGAGTGCCCGGTCCCGAGCTTGAATGAACTTGGCCAACCGGGTTCTTCTCATCCTTGCCCTTTGTGTTCTCCTCGGTGTAAACTGCCTCGTCATGTTCCACCGCCGTGGTCGTATGCAGGTTGTCGGAAGAACCTCGAAGGGTGTATCCTTCAACCTCTGCTCCAACTGTCGGCATACTTTCTTCAGCGCGAGTCTGGCACAACACTGGTGAGCCTCCAGGGTAGAGTGGTCGAAACACATGACTCTGACCTCCTCGAACTCTGGCACACGTGGGTCAGCCCGGTATCTTCAAGGTCAGCTGGCGATCGGGTCCACGACGGCTGTGGTGCATCCCTCGTGGAACACCTCACTGGTCTCCACTCCGGCTATCTCCAAACAGTTCTTAAGGATCTTGCAGAACCCTCTGGCCCACTGGCCGTCGGTCTTGAGGGGGATCCACGTCAGCTGGTCCATCTGCACGTTGTTAGGGGTGTTAGTAAGAGTTAGTGTTGTTAATCAAGGTAGTATATAGTAAAGTGCAAGGTATTTATATAAAGTTTCATGGATTGCATATAAAGCACAAGGTGTTCGGGCTCTCCTATACTATCTTCCATTCCTAGGCTCGCCCTCATCCAAGTCACGGCTCGATACCATGAACGAACCGGGTTTCCGAGGACGGAACCCGATCCTCGCACCTCTGTGAGTCCCGAGGCTATCACGTGCAAATCCATGTCTCAGAAAGTAAAGCAAAGTACCGTACAACAAGAATAAATACTTGAAGGTCCACATAATATTATAATAATTAAGCATCTGAGTACATCATCTCGGCACATGCCGGGTACAAGTCCAACAGGACTGAATCAAGCAGAGTAAACATCTACGCAGCGTCTCTCATGTAGCGAAGTGAACTCCATATCCGCAGGCAACTCGAGTGTAGGGCGAGCATCAATCCTCCCATCCGTCGTCCTCAAAGTCGTAGTCCGGCTCCTGGTCTGAAAGTCCGTCATCTACTCGATAAGCGAGTAGGTCATGTCAGCTTCCCAACAAAGAGCATAAGCAAGAGAGAATAATTCTACTATGCATGAGTAATCCTATTTATGGTCAGAGAAGGTTAAGCAAGCAGCGGTAGCAACATCAAGGTAAGCAGAATAGCCGAGAGGTATCCATCTCCGAAGAGATCCACACCTCCGAGGACAAAGCCTCCGGGGTCAACGCCCCAACAAGGAAAGAAGCACCAAATACTGGATCTCAACCAAGATACAGCATCCCACACTCATCTGCGATGTGGGTTCACCAACTCCTATCCCCACGTCTCAACGGCACGAAGCCGGGCTCACAACACAAAGGGGAGAGAAAGCAGCACAAGAAGAAACTAGCCAGGTGAGAGATCGTAAGGGCTGTCCATACCAGTGGACACGGACTATAGCTATAGGTTTAACACTGCAGAGGTTGTACAATCTGGACCCGCCGGATAGGGCGAAACGGATGCCTGTTCCACATCCCTACCTAACGACCGGAGACCTAGCAAAGGTGGCACTCTCCCGCCTCTCAAGCGACTCGTCTGAATCGGGGCACGAAAACTTGCGGCGGGGCCTCGAGTGTGAGACCATCCCTGAGGAGCCGGGCGACGCTACTGGGGGTATAACCCGTCCCCTCACACGACCACACCGTCCGCCACAGCTGGATGCCATCCACCTACTAGTTCTCGGACCGAACCCCGCCCATAACAAGGCAAACGGTTTGTACGAAAATAGCCCAAAGATCAAGGTCACAGACGATCGGTCCTTAATGCGGGAGCAAGCACTCACCAACTCCATCCGTCGACACGCTAGGCGGGAGGCCGTGTCGCATCTCCCTAGACAGGCTCACAAGTAACCAAAGCGGCTCGCTCTGCGGTAACCCGTCAAGGATACACACTCACCCAAAACACACGCAAGAGTTCGAGGTATCCCAACCTCGGTCAAACTCGAGATCCATCCATAACTAAGGGTAAAATATATGGATGGAGTAGTGCCGAACTAGCTAGGGTTGTAGCTAGCTCCAAGAGTAGGTATTCCAAGGACAGGATAAACAATTCCAAGGCATGGCTAATCAATTGTCTATGCAATTTCAAAACATGCATCAAAAGTAATTAAGCACTAGCAACTATAGCAAGCATGGGATCTATATGGTTGGGAGTGACATGACACTGGTGGCGTCAGAAGTCAAGTGGGTTGTAGTCGGGGTCGTAGGCCTCCTCCTGGTTGTAGCTCGGGTCTGTGCAGCACGAGATACGAGACACTAAGATATCGACAAATAACTAGGCAATAAATCCAAAGAAACCCAATTTTAGAAGATTCAAACAGAACCATACTACCTACAAACAGCACTGTCTCATTTTTAGAAAAATATAGAAACTGGTTTCATATTTTTCGGAGTTATAAATAATTAGTTATGAATTTTCAAAGATTATAGGATTTATAAAATAATTTCCAAAATCATTTTTAAAACAGAAAAGGATTTTTATATTGAAAATAGGTGATGACGTCAGCATGACGTCATTGTGACATCATCGTCACAGGTCAGTGGGCCTTGATGGGCCGAAAGAGTTAGTGGGCCAGATTCGGCCCACGGGACTTAGCCTTGTGGGCCAAAAGGGCAAAGTCCAGAAGAACTCCCTGAACAAAATTTAAAGTTTAGAAAGAAAAAGGTAAAGGCTGGCTCGTGGGCTGTAAAGGGTTACGGCCCAAGCGGTTTTTCCTTGAGTTAGGAGCGAGCAAGTCTGGCCTTGCCCCTTGAACAAGTCGTGCGGCGCACCGCCATCCTCGGCCGCTCGGCCGCGTGGCCGGCGGCGGCGACGGCTCGCAACGTTTGACGACGGAAGCGACTTCTGCGCCCAAACAAGCACGCGGGGATACACACTAGGATCTCGCGACGTGCGTGACGCAGCCACGGCCCTGGGATTGGGCTTGAGTGGCCGTCGCGCGGCGCGACACGACGGAAGACCCGGCGCGCGGTGGCGGCTGACGCGCGCGGCAGCGCTGCGACGATGGACGGAAACAAAGAGATGTGACGCGGCGGTGTTGTGCAAACCACACGGCTTCACTACGCGGCGGGGTGCCCGACGGGAACCCCTAGGGCCGGCTCGGCCTGCTGCAATGGTGAAGCGAGACGCGGTGTGGCGAGCAGCGTGGCGGCGGCGCACACGCGCTCGGCTTATGCGGAGCGGCGTGAACACGAGAAGTTAGATGCACCGCACGGCACGGCCAACATGTAGGTGTGCCCGCACGGCAGCCGCTGCAGGCGAACCCGGACGGCATGGCGGCCGGTGGCGCGAGCGCCCGCGACATGACAAGGTTGCGGCGGTGGAGCGGCGCATACACGGCCGACACGCGAAGCTACGGCTCGAAGGTCGGTTCTCAGTACAAACGGCGGTAAACGGCGGCGACCGTGGCGTGTTGGGGTACGCCACGGCGGCGAGCGCACGGACATGTGCACGGTTCGGAGGCCGGCGGCGCGGCGCAGGGGCGCGCTCCCAAGGGTGAAGAAGAAGAAGGCGCGGCCACGGCTCACGGGGTCGGTGATGTGACGTGGCCGTGGAGTCGCGGTGGTGAAGATCACGGCGACGGCGTGGTGAAGACGGTGACGCGGCGAGTTCCTCTCGCCGGTCCGTGCTCCATGACCTTCCTCACGACCCGTCCGGCCGGATTGGGGTGCTTCGTCTTCGGCAGGTCGGTGCGGTGGTGGTGCGCCTCTGTCCTCCCTTTCCCTCTCCTTCTCCTCTTCCTCCCTGGCGGATCGGGGAAAGGGAGAAGTTCCCCATGTGGCGTTGGGGTCACGGGAGGCTTGGCCGTGGTGGTTTTGAAGCACGCAGAGGTCAAGGGCACAAGGAGGCCGCGTGGGGCCGGGCTGTCCCCTCTCGTGCGTGGCGGCGATGGCGTGACACGGCACGGCTCTGCAAGGCTTGGAGTGGGGGGAAAAGCGGTGGCAAAGTGATTTCGCGAGGCGTGCGGGTCCACCTCGACGTGCGAGCCAACCCTTCGGCGTGCGTGCCAGGGAGTGGCGTGGTGCGGCCTGGCGCGGAGTGGTGCGGCTCTGCGCGGTGGTGCGGCGCGGGCGTGGAGGAGAAGAAGAACAGGGCACTTGATGCGTTGGGCTGGATGGGCTAGGCTGGGCCGGTTGTGGTTAGGAAGGAAAGGCCGGGGGTGTTAGGCATGCATGGGCTGGGAGATGAGGGTGGTTTGTTGGACTCTGGGGTTAGTTAGCTGGCCCAAGTCAGTATAGGGTTTTTGAAATTAGATTTGAATTTAGTTTAAACCATAGTTTGAATTTGAATACTTTCAAATTCATAACACACTCAAATAAAAACCAAATAAAATCCATAAACTCCAAATCACATACTTTACCATATTTTGAAAATATATTTTTATATTTTTGGTTTTATTTATTTAGGATTTTAGGAAGAGAGGCTAGAGAGGGTTTAAATATGGTGTCACATCATCAACAAAAGAAAAGTTCAAATTTTCTCACATTTTCATAACTTAAATTTCTGGGTTGTTACAGAGGGACACTATTCCGAAGAGGATAGGGTCTAGCTAGTTGTCTAGGGTTTCCCTAGCCGACGTGGGAACCTTGCAAGGAAGACCACGTCGGAGTTCCAGGAGCTAGAAGCAAGATCAAGGTAGGATCCCGGTGGTGATCTTGTTCATGTATTATGTTGAATTATCAAGTTGCAATCCAATTTCTAGCGATCGAGTGTTTCTTCTACGACTTTGATTTCGATTGGCTTTTCATACTTTAAGATCTATTCTCGAGATAGATCATAGAGGGTGTTCTTGTAGCCGTGGTGGCTAGAGGTGCATGCCTGACCTTCCAAGAGATTTCAACTTGTCCTTTGGACTCACCCTAGGCTAACCCGCACTAATAGGAGTGCGTTGTGATAGAACGGTGTCTCCAAAAGGTGGGCGTCTTCAGAGTTGGACGGGAAACCATGATTTAAAGATGCTTTTTATGAGATTCAACTTGGCTATTTCTTATTTGCTCGGAACTTCAACAAAAGTTTGATCCAATCTCTCTAGATTGGTTATACCTATCCCTCTCTACCTCTTGCTACCTCCGGCTTTCATAGATTAGATTCGTTTTTATGATGTTCTTTAGATTAAATGCATAAGATTCCCCTTTGAAGATCTAAGTGTTCTCGGCTTTAATAGATAGGATCTTGCATCACACATTTGTTCCACGAATTCGATACCTTGGGTTCACACTTGAGGGAAGAAGGGTCCCTTGGCTACGATGGAGGACTTGTCCTCTTGCAAGTCCAAACGAAATTGGATACGCATATACACCGTCAACACAAGGCTATATTTTCTTTTCAAAACTTATTCAAAAGCTCTCCATTGGCTTGATTTGAGAAATAAAGGTAATCTGTTTCTAACTGTTTCATACTCAGATATCCCATAAGTGCATTTATGACTAAGGAGTATGATTATGTTGATTCTTTGTCTCTACGATTGTTAGACCATCCTTTTATCGAGGACGAGTAAAAGCCTAAGTGTGGGGGAATTTGTTGACACATTTTATCTATAAATATTTCCCCTCATATTTACTGGAAAAAGGGCTAAAATATAATTAGATCACCTTATTAGGGTTTGCACTGACAATTTCCACGAGTTTTGGTGAATTCATAAAATTACAGGGACTATTCAGAAATACAAGAAAAGAAACAAGTCTAGAAGGTTCCAGAACACTCATGAACTCAACATGACTTGGCTTGCAAGAAAGAAGCATCTGGAAGGGGCAAGAACGCCTGCCAGACCCCGAGGGGCCCACCACAGGCCGCCGGTCCCATGGTGGGGCCGCCGCCCAAGTGGCAACTCAGCCCTACTCGGAATGTTCTTCCACCACCTATGAGAAGCAATCTAAACCGTATATTAGGTCGGTTTGATCCTACGGTGGCAAGGCACCTCCTTAGGACTATATAAACACCCCGGTGGTAAGGAACAACTTATTCTAGATCATCAATGCCTACCTGAGGTAGAAGCTCTAGACTAGAATTTGAGTTGGAGAATTAGTATCAAGTTGAGAGATTAGAGCCACGATCTATTCAGATCTAGCTAATCTTGTTCGAGAGAATTAGAGAGCGGTAGAGGCGGAACTGAAGGAAGGCCCAGACTTGTCGGTGCCTCCTCTTCATCTTCTTCCTCTGGGATCAACTCCATTGGAGCCTGATCTTGAGACCTTGTGGAAAGATCAACTTCTTATTCAAGTGAGTAACATTGTTATTATTGTTCTTACGGTTCATAACTCTTTTATGAGTACTTTAATTCATGTCGCTCTTGAGTTAAAGTTGCATGTTTAGTGTAAGCGTGGTGCTTAGACTAGTTAGCTTGTGAATGCCTTCTATATTCCAGATCGTGTGGTAGAAGCGGCAAGTGACCTCGTTCCCGTCTATCCTTTGCAGTCCACCTCCCGTCTATAGAAATCGTAGGACTCCCCCCATAGATTGTCGGAAGTTTCCCTTTCCTAAGTGTGCCTTCAGACAATCACCCCATAAGAATAATAATAGCATAGCTTGTGCGAGTAAGAACTAGACATCCTAAAGTATTCCTTATCTCTCTTTCTATCAAGTCCTTGATAACTACTCAGGGATTAGTTATACATCTCAGATCACTCTACCCTTCTCCCTGTGGATTCGATATTTAAAACCCTCTTCCCGGGTGAAGTGCTCACCGATCTCGCGGTATCGCTATGGATTATCCATCATAATGTTTCTGTAGGCTTAACAAATACCAACAATGCACGCCATGTCACCAATCCAAGAGAGGCAAGCCCCGATGAATCAGAGCGTGACACGTGGACATCACATGGATCCATGGGCCCACCTGTTGACACATCTTAACGTATACTTTTACTTGTCAACTAAATAAAGAAAAGGGCATAAAATGAATATCAATATAGACTTAGGGGTTTGCTACTAATGAATTCCACGAGTTTTGGTGAATTATATATTTTCAGGGACTATTCAGGAAAATGCTAAAAGAATGAATTCTAGAAGGCTCAGAAGACTCGAACTCAACAAGTGGGCCCCAAAAATATGCATCTAGAAGGGACAAGAGGCCCGGGCCGGCCACTGGGGGAGGCCGACCCCGGGCCCCAGCTCCCGTCAGGCCCATCTTCGGAAGCTTCCTCCACCGCCTCCTAGGATCAATCTAAACCACTTGTTTAGGTCGGTTTGATCCTACGGCGCACGGTACCCCCTCAGGACTATATAAGCAGCCCCTCTGACCCCAGGGTAGGCAATCCAATTCATTCTGATCACCAATGCCTACCTGAGATAGAAGCTCTAGATTAGAATTAGAGTTGGAGAGAGTTGTATCAAGTTGAGAGATTGGAGCCATGGTCTAATTAGATCTATCCAATCTTGTTCGAGAGGATTAGAGAGCGGTAGAGGCGAGGGAAGGAAGGCAGGACATGTCGGTGTCTCCTCTTCATCTTCTACCTCTGGGATCAACTCCATTGGAGCCTGATCCTGAGACCTTACGGGAAAGATCGACTTCTTATTCAAGTGAGCAACATTGTCTTTATTGTTCTTACGGTTCATAACTCTTTTGAGTACTTTAATTCCTATAGCTCTTGAATTAAAGTTGCATGTTTAGTGTAAGCGTGGTGCTTAGACTAGCTAGCTTATGAATGCCTTCTATATTCCGGATCGTGTGGTAGATCGTGGTGGTGACAGCACCATTGAGTCCTTCGTAGTCCACCTCCCATCTATAGAAACCATAGGACTCCCCCCATAGATTCTCGGGAGGTTCCCTTTACTAAGTGTGCCTTCAGACAATCACCCCATAAGAACAATATAGACATAGCTTGTGAGAATAAGAACCAGACATCCTTAAGTTCTCCTTATCTCTTCTTTCTGTCAAGTCCTTGATAGCTTCTCAGGGATTAGTCTTTTACTCCAGACCTTTCTCTCTACCTTTCTCCCTGTGGATTCGATATTTAAAACCCTCTCCCGGGTGGAATGCTCGCCAGTATCCGTGCGCTTGCGGATTATCCATCATAATATTTCTGTAGGCTTAACAAATACCAACAAGCATTTCTGGCGCCGTTGCCGGGGAGAAACGGTTAAGAGAGAACTCTTGAGTATAGCTAATCTTGTACCATACTTTAGTTTAGATTTTATCTTTTTCCTATCTACTCACCTGTTGCTATCTTTGTGGGATCACTTGGTTCCACTTTTATCTATCTTAAGCTGCACCCTAAAGCGAAAGCTCTGGCCACTAGAAACTTTAGATCTTATCCTTACATCTGGCCATGAGCTACGCCTACGGTTGGTCGAAATGATCATGAAACAATCCTTCTTAGGAGCGAAAAACTCTAGTCTTCATCTTGGATGGACCGATCTTGAAGAGATGAAGCAAGAAAGAGCACTGAAACCATATGTTCTACCTTAGTGTAGACCTTTACCCCATAGTTCACCGGAGCCGGATCATATCCTTAATAGGGTAAGGAATCTTTGTATCGTTACCTCTAAGGGTAGTGAATCTTTGGCCCCATCCTACGAATGTTGTGAGCATGACCATCATGCAGTATCTAGAGGAGCTTTTCTTTCTTTTCTAAGGCAATGATTGTCTTTGACAAACTCAGCGGGTGGAACCCTTACACTAGCATTCTTTATGACCACCCAAAGGAAGAAAAAGAAATCATCCTCTAGCCACAAAAGGGAAGTTCTGATAGCTATATCACCACCACTCCAATCCCAAGGCTTAGCTATCAAACCCAAACCATAAATGTCCTGAAAACCTTTAAGGGAAGAAGAAATTCAACCCTTATAGATGATGAGTTTGGGAAGATCATGAAACTTCAAGCTTCACAAGAGACTTCTGAGCATGCAATTTCCCTAAAGGAGATAGTCTCTTAGAAAGCATCCTTTTTTGCTACATAAGGACATTGGAGAAACCTCAAGGATAGCATATCTAATCATGCCATAGGAAGAGAGCAAAGCCATCAAGAAGCCATTTCTGTCTCTGTCTTTCAATGTTCGGATTAGATAACTTTTCGAACCCATCTTTAACCTCATCCTTGAGCCCAATGAATCCTCTTGTGCCCTTTTTCTTGCGTCCCCTCACGATCCTAAAATTTTATGAAGGATCTAAGGAAGACCAGAAGGAGCACATTACCTGGAGAACATCAATGAGCATGAAAGCTACTTCACAAATGGAACTTTTCCACCTAGTCCATGCTCATTTGAGAAAACTCCTGAATTCAATTGCCATCTCAAATCTTGCCACACAATAAGATCTCCAACCCCCTTATGTTTCTATACAAATTTAGAAAGGGTGGTTGTCCCAATGGCTTGAAATCTTGAGATTAGCAATTTAAGGGAAACCACTTCACCATCTTGAACCATATTTTGAAGGTTCCCCAAGGACGAGCTTTTTGTCCAAAAACAAGCACGCTAGGGGGAAATTCTATAAGACTTGCATATACCCCTGCGTAGTGAGCATAGAGGTATAGTTATAAAAGTATTCCTTCGGGTATTCTTGTCACTAACCATTCCAGGTTTGGAACAAAGAGAACGAAGGATGACAATACAAGGTATATCCAACCAGTCGTTACGCAACATTGAATCACATGCATAGAAACATCTCTTATCATGTTGCTACACTAGCTTGGTTATCTCTACCTTTATTACATGCTCACTCTGTTAAAAAAACTGATCATGCTCTATCGTCTCTATTTGAGTAAATCTCTATATGCCTTCATGTTACCTTTTGTCTACCATAGTAAGCTTTGGTTTGGGAGTACGTACATACTTCCATTGGCTTTTAAATTAAGCGCGGTGCTTAGGTTAAATAGCCTTCCTTAATCTGATTAGGCATGGAGTCTGGTTTGGTTATTGAACTAGAATTGCTTGTGTAGACAATGGTATATTTTCTGGACTAACCCCTGCAGAATAAACTCGAGACAAGTTTGGGAAAGGTTGAGATGAACTCACTAGAGATGGAGCAAGACACGTGAGAAGAATTCCTTATGAACCAAGAAGAAGAAGAGTGATGCAAACAAGATCCACAATCAGAAGCACTCACTCAAAGGGGGAATTCCTGGATGATGGAGGCATAAAGGAAGGAGGCTAATTCCATTAAAGATGATCAAGCCATGCCTCCTCACACGCACCTGCCACTCCACAAGTTGTATACATTCAAGGGAGAGACCACCACAAGATGTCATAGTAACATCATAATAAAGGTAACACCTTGAAGTAAATTGTCATTTCCCTTTTCTCTGGCATCCTAATAAATGAAAAGTCAAACAAGCTAGAGTTACAGTTTCACATGATCCAATCTTGTTAGCTCAACATGTTGTCTTTTTGTTTGTTTCTAGCATCACTTTCTTGATCACTCTTTATTAAAAAGAGAGAGATTTACGTGCTAGATTCATCTTCTGATCTTGCTACCCTTGTCATAAAATAAATCTATGCTTTATCGTTATCTTGTTCAATGTGCCCAAGGTTAGAGTAGAATAAATGAAATTATGGTTCTGTTGGTGTTTTTCCACCAACAGAACCCATGCACTTGATCTCTACCTTGTCTTTGCAAGCAGGACTCACTTTACGTAAAAAAGGAGAAGTCTTACTTCCCCAAATCCTACAAGTCCACGACCTACAAATATGCACACTAAACAAGATGCTGCCAGCTGCCACTATCCAACCCTCCTTAAAGCAAATTTGAATCAAGCGACGACATGGGCGACGCCATCACCATGTGGCTATCAAGATCAAATGATGTACTCAAGGATGACCGAGCTGATAAAATAAGAAGAACGATGAGGCGTGGAGGAGTGCGGATGATCAACCCGATCAAATCACTATGAGCACCTACTCCTTCACCACTCTTGCCTAAGATGGGCGACCACGGAATGCCGACCATACACCGCTCCATCAACCAAAGAAGTTTCCAGAGAAGTTGTCCACAACACGGGAACAGGCATTACTCAATGTCAAAGATGGCGGACCAAGACCACTAACTCTGGGACAATGTTGTGCAAAACATCCCCATCAAGATTCAAGACTGTTCCTGAACACCACAAGACCCAAGAAGAACTAGACGCGGAGACGTTCCCGGAATTCACAAGCCCAGTTGGAACGGAGTTGATGACAAGGAAGAAATTAAGAAGGCGAAAAGAAGTCGCTCAACCCTAACCAACCGAACACTCGAGTCCATGCTAAGGAGGACGTCAAAAGTACACCTTGGAAGACCAATCACTACCGCGTCATCAACTGATCAATCAATGGCCACTAGATCTACGCCATAGGAGTAAGTACTCTAAACTCTCGCCGAGAGGTAACTCGGTATTTATCTTTATATTCTGCACTGCATATTTAGATTAGCATGTTTATTTCCCTATACCTGCATTGAAAAAGATCATAAAAATATTTTACGCTTTTGCATTCTTTAAGGCCCCATGTACTGCATCTGCATGGCGGCATAAAAATATAATAATAAATTTTTTGCATTCACATGTTTTGTTTTAGCATCCCTTTGCATATAAAAATTCACAAAAATACGTGGGCACATGAAGGTCCACACATTTTAAAAACCCAAAAGAAGTGGGCACATGAAGGCTCACAACATAATCCTAGAATTTGCTCCTTCGGGTATGTGCGAGACTAATATTTACAGGGAAATTAAGGAAGACCCGAAGGCCAGCAAGTTCCAAGGATAAATCAAGGACTACTTCAAGATCCAAATTGAGGAGAGCACCCCGATTATCACGATAAGTATCACTATCCTAAGTGTTTAATATTAGCTAGTTATTTGAGTGTTAGTTAAAGTCTTAGTTTGAATAAAATGCTAGAGTCTGCTAGTTGGCTTTTCTCTTAAATAATGATCTTGATGATATATGCTTGGAGATGATGAATAGTTGCTCCGTCGTAATTCCTTTTAAAAAGTGCTTAGTTTTCAGACCTAGATTCTCCTGAAGCTTAAATGCTTAATTTGCTCTAAACCCAAAACTTGTGCAAGTGCATGCTTAATCTGAGTCTAGGCTTTGAAAGATGATTCATGAAAAGTTGAGTTGCTATTGATCAATTTCCTAGAGAAGCTTGATTCCTGGATATATCTCAAAAATTTTGAAAACTCCTACATGATGAGTTCCTGTGTTTGATCCTTAAGAGCTTGTCATACACATCAAGATCATTCCATTCCACCATTTATGCTGCTTCTGACATGGAAGTACGCATTTTCCATCAAGCCATATATCTCATGCAACTCTAGGATATATCTCTCTCAATGTCAAAAAGATTCTGGGGCTACATTCGAAAAAAAAAGAAAAAAAAAGAAAGAGTGGAAAAAGTGAGACGAGAGAGGGAGAGAAAAGGACAAGTGTCATACTAGGCGAGTAGGGCCTACCTCCTGAAAAATAAATTTAGAGATGAATAATGGACACGTGTCCGAGGGTGAGTAGAGCCCACATCTCTAAGGAGAGAGAAAAATGGACAAAAGTCCGGGGCGAGTAAAGCCCACCTCTCCAAGAATGGAAAGCCCAGATCTTAAAAATCTTAGAAAGAGAGATATAGTCCAAGAGCTAGGCTAAAAGGCTTACCACCTTTCACCCTCATCCATCCAACACTATAATCCATACATATCTTGCTAAGTGTGACTCCATGCTTGAGAAGGTCATACAGGATCTCGAGTTTTATCGAAAAATGTGCAAAACCCCAGGATGATAGTTGATCAAAGAAATTGAGATATACTGCTTGACTTGATTGTTTTGTCTTTTATTTGCTCACGATTTATGAAAAGGCTATGCTTAAAGGCTGAAGGTAAGAGAGAGCAATCTTGTTGAGGAGAATTGGTTTTTGAAAACCATAGTACTTTTGAGGTGTGAAAGCGTTGCAAAGCAACTCTGATCCCTGCTAGCATATCTTTGCTAGGGACTAGCAAAGGGTAAGCTTGGGGGAGTTTGTTGACACATCTTAACGTATACTTTTACTTGTCAACTAAATAAAGAAAAAGGCATAAAATGAATATCAATATAGACTTAGGGTTTGCTACTAATGAATTCCACGAGTTTTGTGAATTATATATTTTAGGACTATTCGGAAAATGCTAAAAGAATGAATTCTAGAAGGCTCCAGAAGACTCCCGAACTCAACCAAAGTGGGCCCCAAGAAAATATGCATCTAGAAGGGACAAGAGGCCCACACGCGAAGGCGGAGCACGGCTAGCTAGGCCCAGCCGAAGCCTGTGGGGAGGCCGATTGGGTCCCCATGGCCCCGATCAGGCCCATCTTCTGGAAGCTTCCTCCACCGCCTCCTAGGATCAATCTAAACCACTTGTTTAGGTCGGTTTGATCCACGGCGCACCTGCAGTACCCCTCAGGACTATATAAGCAGCCCCTGTGACCCCAGGGTAGGCAATCCAATTCATTCTGATCACCAATGCCTACCTGAGATAGAAGCTCTAGATTAGAATTAGAGTTGGAGAGAGTTGTATCAAGTTGAGAGATTGGAGCCATGGTCTAATTAGATCTATCCAATCTTGTTCGAGAGGATTAGAGAGCGGTAGAGCGGTCAAGGAAGGCCCCGGACATGCTCTGTCTCCTCTTCATCTTCTACCTGGGATCAACTCCATTGGAGCCCCGATCCCGAGACCCACAGGAAAGATCGACTTCTTATTCAAGTGAGCAACATTGTCTTTATTGTTCTTACGGTTCATAACTCTTTTGAGTACTTTAATTCCTGTAGCTCTTGAATCAAAGTTGCATGTTTAGTGTAAGCGTGGTGCTTACTAGCTAGCTTATGAATGCCTTCTATATCGGATCGTGTGGTAGATCGTGGTGGTGACAGACCATTGAGTCCTTCTCGTAGTCCACCTCCCGCCTATAGAAACCGTAGGACTCCATAGATTCTGGAGGTTCCTTTACTAAGTGTGCCTTCACAATCACCCCATAAGAACAATATAGACATAGCTTGTGAGAATAAGAACCAGACATCCTTAAGTTCTCCTTATCTCTTCTTTCTCAAGTCCTTGATAGCTTCTCGTGATTAGTCTTTTACTCGGACCTTTCTCTCTACCTTTCTCCTGTGGATTCGATATTTAAAACCCTCTCCCGGGTGGAATGCTCGCCGTGTCATATCCGTGCTGCGGATTATCCATCATAATATTTCTGTAGGCTTAACAAATACCAACACCATCAGAGCGCCTAAACTGCCTCAAAAACACGTGTACACTAGGGACCGACCTAAGGGCCCACAGGACAGCCACCCCGAGGAAGCACACCCCGAGTGGGGCCCACCTGGGGTCGCCGACCCTAGGATCGGCCGAACCGACCTTAGGTCGGCTGATCCTGGGCTTCCACGTGGTGCTTGTCCATTGGTCCTAAAGGCCGTTCCCGGGGTATTTCACTCCTTCTTGCACTGGTGCTCAGGCCTATAAATAGAAGGGGAGGGGGTTCATTTCTTACCAACACACCTTACTCCTCCTCTCTCACTTTTGGTTTCTAAGGCTCGGAGGTAGGCTAGAGTAGTTCTACTTCAGGTTCCAAGTCTACTTTGGGATCTAGGTATGAGTTCTCTTGTATCTTTATTTTATTGTATGACTTCGATCTACTTCAGTTATTCAGCTATTTCATATTAAGTTGTGCTTGTATACATGGGTGATTTGTTCATGTGTTCTTCGCTTGTTCATCATTTAGAGGCTCATGTTCTTGATGAACAAGGCCTTTCGATCCAGTTGACGAGTGACTTATACATGTTTCTGGTGTTTGTTCATAAGTTAGATGCTGGTGTTCTTCACGAACACAACCCTTTGATCTTGTTGAATAGACATAGGAAAGCACAAATCCGTTTGTATACTTAGCCTAGTTTGATCTAGTTAGATCCCATGTTTGTGTTGCATGAAGTTCGTGCTTAAGCTATGGTACTCGGTGTAATTGGCCGGTTTATCTGACGGCTCTGACCTGGGTCACAATAGCTCGGGCCGATCAGGGTCCTGCTAACAACGTAAGCGTGGTTCTTGGGTTGCGTAGCTACGTTGCTTATGAGTGTATCCCACAGTTTGTCTTGGGGTAGGCCGCGGTGGTGGCGGCCGTTGGACCCTTCGGAATCCCCACGTTCGACACGTTGTAGGAGTCTAAAGTCTAACAACCGGGAGTCGTGCGTGGCGGCGGAGGTTAGCTCCTCGTTTGTACCTGGGTGAGCAGTCATGCAATGCAAGTGTGTATCTAACTCGTCTGACTAACTTTGTGTGTCTAGTACTTTAGAACCTAGAACTAACTCGTATGTTGCCTCCTAAGCCTAGGACCTTTAGAGAGAGTGTGTTTGTGTGTTCACACTACCCTCTTATCTATTATACCTCACCCCTGTACTTGAGTGTCTGGTTTGTTCCCGTCTATGATTTATACTCCTTGCAATAGTGTTGAACTTGTTAATCCACCCAGCCTTCCTTGGATTCGATACCCTTTGGAATACTCCTTTGGGGAAATGCTACAATGGTACTTCCGTGTGCTTGCAGACTCTTGTAATCATTAGGATAACCATTTGGTTATTTCTGGAATCATTGTTAGGAACTCATAACTTAGCATCGACGTTAAGAAATGCCAACAGCCATCAACCAAGCAGACGCCGCCGTCGCAGATCCTGTCGCACCGCTTGCCGATCTGTTCGAGGATGACCTCTTCCCCGATCCAGACGAAGGCAAAGCCGTCGCTACCTCGAGTCCTCACGCGCCCTGAAGAGATGGGCCTCGAGGCCCGTAGTTTATGTTAGGAAGTTGGCCAAGTGCCTTTTTTGTGACAAACAATTTAGTACTTAATGTATAAGTTTATTTACAGGTTTGTTTCGTATGTCCCCACGTTTTCCTCATATCTTAGAGAAATTTTGGCCGGGAAGTTCGTGTTCATGAATAAACTTAGCGTAGGGTAGTGAGGGGGATGCCGTATTCTCTCGGAGGCACAGGCGGTCCCGCGACCCGACTGGCCCCCGCCTGAGTTAATGCACGCCCCGCTTCTATTTCTCTAAGTGCTCGAGGCGTAACGCGTCAACATTTTTTTGAAAGAGAACATGTTTTGCGAAAAAATTGGGACACTTCGAGGGCGGGTGCCCTCTATTGTACCCCCCGAGGGGGACTTGGTTTATGTCGAGGCCCTAGTCGAGGGCAAAACCGAGTCGCCCTGTTTTTATTCACGTTTTTATTTACAATTACGAGTATTTGATGCCCAATATGTACAAAAGAGCTTGGAAACTCATGGATAGAAGCGACGTAGCTGCTGAATGTTCCAAGAGTTGGTGAAGATTTCGCCCTTCTCATTCGCGAGCTTGTACATGCCGGGCTTGAGTACCTCAGTGATGATGTACGGCCCTTCCCATGGTGGCGAGAGCTTGTGTCGGCCCCGGTTGTCTTGTCGTAACCTTAGCACCAGGTCTCCCTTGCTGAAGTCTCGACGCCAGATCCTCTGCGTTTGATATCGCCGGAGGGATTGTTGGTACCTCGACGAATGTAGGATTGCCACGTCTCGAGCTTCGTCCATGTGGTCCAGCGAGTCTTTGTGAGCCTGCTGGTTTTGGTCCTCTTCGTATGCCCTGAGCCTCGGGGACCGGTACTCCAAGTCTGTGGGGAGGATGGCCTCTGCGCCATAGACGAGGAAGAACGGGGTGAATCACGTGGCTCTGCTCATGGTCATTCTGAGGCTACAGATGACCGACGGCAGCTCATGAACCCACTTTCGGCCAAACTTGTTCAGTTTGTTGAAGATTCTCGGTTTGAGGCCTTGTAGAATCATGCTATTGGCATGTTCTACTTGGTCGTTAAATGCAGGTAGTGCTTCTGGTGACCAATCCACGCGGATGTGGTAGTCAGCGCGAATTCAAGTACTTTACACGTGAATTGGGTGCCATTGTCGGTTATGATGGAGTTTGGGACCTCGAACCTGTGGACAATGTCCGTGAAGAACAGCACGGCCTGCTCGGACCTGCGGGTTGCTGATGGGGCAGGCCTCGATCCATTGCGAGAACTTGTCGATCGCTACCAACAAGTGGGTGAAGCACCCGGGTGCCTTCTGCAAGGGCCCGATGAAGTCTAATCCCAACACAGTGAAAGGCCATGTGATGAGGCTGGTTTGGAGGGCGTGAGCCGGGAGATGTGTTTTGCGAGCGTAGAATTAGCACCCTTCGCAGGTGCGCACGACCTCGCTGGCGTCGGTGACCGCTGTAGGCCAGTAAAAGCTCTAGCAGAATGCATTGCCCACGAGGGTGTGCGGTGCTGCATGGTGACCGCATATGCCCGCATGAATATCTCGAATCATCTCTCGGCCCTCAGGAATGGGGATGCAGCGCTGCAAAATCCCCGAGGGGCTGCGCTTGTACAACTCCCTATTGATCACAATGAAGAACTTGGCCTTTCTGGTGATGTGCCTCGCCTCGGTTCGATAAGAGGGTAGCTCTCCCCAGTCGATCCAGACGAGGTATTGGTTCCTCCAGTACTGAGAAGGTGGGGCCTCGTCAATCTCCATTGCTTCAGCTTCGTCCGCCCAACACCCCTCGTGGTCGGAGGCCTCGAGTTCCCCTTTCGAGGGGTCCTCATCCATGGGCTCGATGCCCACAGACTTCGAGGGCGTAGCCCCCGAGGGCTCATCAGGGGTCTTGGCTGTTTTGTTGAAATCGACAGAGGGCTTAGCGAGATCACGGGCGAAGACATTCGGGGGAACGGTGATTCACCCCAACGCAATCTTGGCCAGCTCATCTTCCTCCTTGTTGTACTTGCGCGCGATATGGTTGAGCTCGAGGCCGTAGAAATTGTCCTCGAGCTTGCGCACCGCATTGCAGTACGCCTCCATCTTCTCGTTGTGGCAGCTTGCTTCCATCATCACTTGGTCTACGACCAACTCAGAGTCCACCTGTATGTCGAGGTCCTTGATGCCAAGCTCGATGGTGATGCGGAGGCCATTGAGGAGGGCCTCATACTCCGCCAGAGGCGGGGAAATGCAAGCGCACCACGTAGCGCATGTGTTCTCCGAGGGGTGAGACGAAGAGCAAGCCCGCGCCTGCACCCATTTTCATCACCGACCCGTCGAAGTACATAGTCCAGCACTCGGCCTGGATCTGAGGCGGGGGCAGCTGAGTGTCGGTCCACTCAACAACGAAATCTGCCAAGATTTGCGATTTTATCGCCTTCCACGGTGCATAGGTGAGAGTTTCACCCATGAGCTCCACCGACCACTTAGCAATTCTACCCGAGGCATCTTGGTTGCGAACTATCTCTCCCAGGGGGAAAGACGAGACCACGGTGATGGAATGGGCCTCGAAGTAGTACCGTATCTTGCACCGCGCAAGCACTACCACGTAGAGCAGCTTTTGGATCTGCGGATATCGCATCTTGGTTTCAGACAGCACCTCGCTGATGTAGTACACCAGCCTCTAGAAAGGTAAGGCATGGCCTTCCTCCGTTCTCTCTATGACAATGACCGCGCTGACCACTTGGGTCGTCGCAGCGACATAGAGATATAGAGGTTCGCCGTCCTGGGGCGGCGTCAGGATTGGAGCACGCACGAGCATCACCTTCAGCTTGTCGAAAGCCTCCGCGGCCTCGGCGGTCCAAGAAAAGCATTCGTGCTTCTTTAGGGGTCGGTACAAAGGTAAGCCCTTCTCCCCCAAACGTGAGATGAAGCGGCTCAGATCTGCTAGACAGCCCAGGACCTTCTGTACCCCCTTCAGGTCCCAGATCGGTCCCATTCGATTGAGGGCCGAGACCTTTTAAGGGTTGGGTTCAATGCCTCGCTGAGAGACAATGAAACCCAAGCACATGCCATGCGGCACCCCGAAGACGCACTTCTCGGGGTTTAACTTTACCCCGTTTGCCCGAAGGCAATCGAACGCAGCGCGCAAGTCGTTAACCAGGTCGTCCGCCTTCCTGTTTTTTATGACTATGTCATCTACGTACACCTCAACAGTCCGCCTGATGTGATCCCGAAGATGTGGATCATACACCACTGGTATGTGGCCCTGGCATTTCGGAGACCGAATGGCATTGTAACGTAGCAAAACATGTCGAATGGTGTGATAAAAGAAGTCGCGAGCTGGTCGGATTCTTTCATCTTTATCTGGTGGTAGCCGGAATACGCATCAAGGAAACATAAAAGTTCACATCTCATAGTAGAATCTAGTATCTGATCGATACGTGGCAAAGGAAAAGGAACTTTCAGACATGCTTTATTTAAACCGGTATAATCTACACACTCAGGATCGACTGCGTGGACCTCGGTGAAGTCCTCGCCATGCTCCTGCGAGCGCGCGACGCTGGGTCTTCTTGCCCTTCTTGCCTCGCTTCTGCTTTTTTGCAGAGTCCTTGGGTTTGCTGCCCTCCATGGGTGCATCCTCTGCACCCTTGCTCTTCTTGCCATCGAAGATCGCTCCAACTACCTCTTCTCCAGAGGCGAAGCTAGTGGCGATGTCAAACGGCTCATTGACGCTCTCGAGAGGGTTCCGCCCCAGCTCGCGCACCAGGTCCCGACAAGTTGTGCCCTCGAGGAAGGCATGTACGACCTCAGATTCGCTGACACTCGGGGGCTCGGTGCAGCGCTTGGAGAAGCGGCGGATGAAGTCCCTCAGGGACTCACCGTTCTTTTGGTAGTAGCTCCCCGAGTCCCAAGAGTTCCAAGGGCACATGTGCCACGGAAGTGCCGAAGGTCTGACTCGACTAGGTCGTCCCATCATGGATCCGTTCGGTTGTTGGCAGGTGCTCGAGCCATGTCCGAGCGGAGTTCGCAAGATGTAGAGGCAAGTTGTGGATGATCATGGCGTCGTCGGTGGCACCGCCTAGCTGGCAAGCTAGAAGGTAATCGTTGAGCCATACCCGGGGGTCCATTTCCCCCGAGTACTTGGTGACGCCGCGACCCAAGCGCTGAGCGGGGGTCGCGGCCGCTGGATCTCGGCTGAACACACGGGTTCCCGAGGGCTCCAGCGACAGGTTCCTATCCTCCCGGCTGTCGTAGCGGCCACCACGTCGTGGGTGATAGCCGTGGGCCGTCGCGGCATCCTGCTTCTTCTTGTTCGGGACATTGCGGGCATTGCCATTGTTGGCTTTGCCACATGTATCAAGGATCAAGGATTCCCTTCACCGACGGGCCTTCTTGCCCCTCCCGTTTGCCGCACTTCGGGGCATGCACCGATTAATCGGATCTTCTCAACACCACCACCGCCTTTTCGCCGGTGGTGCATGCGTGATGCGGAGCTCTCGGCTTGCTGCACGACGGCTTGCTGAATGAGGGCTTGCGCCTCGCAGTGCAGGTTGCGTCCCTCAGGCGTCGATGGCTTGGGCATGGCCCGAATCAAGGACATCACAGTGATGAGCTTCTGGCTCGTCCTTGGTTGTGCCTGTGGGTCGTCCACATCATCATTGGTGTTGATGCGGGCGTGAGCGATAAGACCCAATTCTCGTAGCGTCCGCGCGTCGCGTGTCTCGCTACAATCGTGGCTTGCAGATTGAGGACCGGAGGCGTCAGGGACCGGTGGATGGTCGCTCTTGATTGACAACGTGGTGTGGCGACTCTTGGCCGAGTATTGCAGTGCGAGGTTGCGGCTTGATTTGCATTGGTGCAGGTGAAGAAGCGGGCGAAAGGTCTATGCCTTGGGGCCTCAAGGAGTGGAGAGACAAGTAGGCTCGGCTCGAGGGACCCGGTGGCAGTGAGGTCAAGTCGCGGACCGCATGGTGGCAAGAAAAGCAAAGGCGAAGTCGTCGATCGGAGCCGGTGCGGGTGGCGGCTCACAACCGAGGCATCACGGGGTTTGCGGCGGTTCACCACAAAACCGTCGTGTTACTTGGTTGAGCCACAAAACCAAGATCGGAGGCTCGACGGGCGGAGACGGGATCCGGGCGCGTCGAGAAGCTTCGATGCCGGCGGACACGTGGCAAGATCGCGGGGCTTGCATTGGGAGGACGCGGACTGCGGCGAAGGCGTGGCCGTGCGATGAAGAGGAGTACTACATGACCTATTTGCCCCTGAGGGGTTTGTATCACAACTTAAGTGCTAGGGGTAGCTTGGTCATTTGCCCGACCCAGAGGAACTCATATATATTAACTCTAGGGTTTCTGTGCAAACCATCCTTCCGGACTGCTTCTCATTTCCTTGCTCTATAGGCGTAGATTTTCTTCACCGTTTTGTAGAGAATCTGTCCTCCGAGTGTATGGAAGATTTCATGGTTGCGTTGTTTTCCTTCTAGTAGCTCGTGTGATTTTTGTGTCTTTTTCAAGCTATTTTCGTTGGATTTTCGTGCACGCCTTGTTCCTTCGATTCTGAGGTGTTTGGGTTGGATCATGGATAGATGTCTTGTGCATCTTTGTGCTTGATCATGACCCCTCAATCTCCGGATTTGGCCTCCGATTGAAGGATTTCGGTTGGAACCCTAGGTTTTTGGTAGAGCTCGGTTGCGATTCGATTCCCGGCGATTTAGTTCGTTCGAGGACCCAAGTTTTGGGGTATAGCATCTCCTAGGGATGCTTCACATCTCCCCCAAATCTTTCCTCAAGAGCTCAAGCCGTTTGGGAGATACATGAATGGATAGGAGGGGTTGACCTCTCGTTTTCAAGTTCATTTGCTGTTCCGTGCACAGCGGACAGTCACTTTGGGGGCACGTGAACGGTCCGCGAGGAGCCGGCAGATTTGGTGTTCGTCATGTTCTTCGAGTGTTCTTGCGTGCGCGTGTTTTGATCCGTTTTGTCCAGCACTTTTGGTTGCTAGAAGTTTGCCGGACGGTCCGCGAGGTGAGTGTGGACAGTCTTGTCCACGCGGACGGTCCGCGGGTAGGGCGTGGACGGTCCGTTTTTCGAGGTGCAGTACTGGAGGTTCGAGAGGCTATTTCGGACGATCCGCAGTGAACAGACGATCAACCATGGACGATCCGCCTCCATGCGGACGGTATTGCCTAAGTCCTTTGCTTCTTGAGTTGCGTTTCCGTGTTGCTTTGAGTTGGGGTTTGTTCCTAGGGTTGGTAGGTCCGTTGTGACTACGCGACCTTGGCAAACTCGTGTGGGAATCCTTGTTTGTGATTTTGGGGCATAGGCCGAGTTCATCCTTGGGAAGAATTTTATCGGCTCCCATTCACTCCCCTCTCTGAGTCGCCTAATCGGTCCTTCAATTGGTATCGAGCCGATTCACGGATCTTCGTGATTCTAACCAGTCTAAGATCCAAATATGGCGTGCAGGAATAGGGTTGGTCCTCCACACTTTGATGGTAAGAACTACGGATGTGGCGGGCGGATGGTGCTTTCCTCCGCGGCAAGGGTCAGATCCTGTGGGATGTCACGGTGAACACAGCTTATGTTCATCCTGTGAACTTCCTTGCTCTGGGATCGAGGGACATGTTCGACGCCAATAACAAGGTGGTCGACTATCTGCAGTGCTCGTGTCAATCCGAATTTGATCGGGTTCGACGAGAGGACTTGGCGTCTGATTTGGGAGCAGTGAAGAATGCTCATCGGGAGCAGCTCGTTCAGGCTCGGCTCTTTGCGACCTACCGGAGAGAGTACGAGAACTTCACGCATCTCCCCGGTGAGTCCATAGATGCCATGATCCGGTTCACGGTGATTGTGAACAACATGAGGGCTAATGTGGCGTGCTCCGTCGATGACCATGGCAGGCTATCAAGCTCCTGCATTCTTCTTTGGATCGTCTGTGGAGTGAGAAGGTCGAGGCCATTCTTGAGTCGGAGAAGTATGAGACCCTCACGATTGGGACGAGTTGTTTTCCAAGCTCAAGTCGTGAGGTGGACCGTGGGGTGCGTGCAAAGATCGAGAACCCGGCCCGACCCTCATAGTCCGCTCTCATGTCTGGATCAAGGACTAACGCTAACATGTCTTCGAGACATTTTTCTTTGTCTTTTCTTGTGTCTATGCCAGATGAGGAGTTTGATGTGCTGGGCGAGGAGGACCTCGCATTGCTGAAAGGTGATTCGGCGCATGTACACTAACCGAAGAACACTTTCGGAGGAGCTCGGGCATGTGCTGGGTGCGGGAAGCACGGGCACTTCATCGCCGAGTGCCAAACCATGGAGGTCAAGCTCGAGCACAAGCACCGTCCGAGGACCGATCACAAGCACCGCTCGAGGGACGACTACAAGGGCAAGAACAAGTCCGAGCGGAGGCCAAGGAAGAGTGGTTGCCGGTGCAAGCGACATCGACTCAAGCTCCTGTTACTCTTCATCTAGCTCAAGTGATTGAGATGAGAACTAGCACAAGGGCAAGCGGTCAAGCAAGAACATCAACGACATGCTTGGCTGCCCAAGGCTTTCTTGGCATGGCACATAGCTCAAGAAGCAAGAAGAGCAACAAGGATGACTCGGACTCAGACTCCGAGAAAGAGGTAAACAATGATCCATCCTTCTTGATAGCGGAGAATGCTAGGTTGAATGACTTGCTTGATAACCATGATGATGTGCTTAGAAAGACCAACAAGGAGAAGAGGGAGTATAGGTCTTTGCTTGGAGAGGCTAAGGAGAAGGTGGTTGAGCTAGAATCTTTGCTTGATGATGCTAGGGCTCAAATAGATTCTCTTAAGTCTGCTCCTGTTGTGACAAATGAACCTGAATGCACTGATTATTCTATTTTCCTTGATGACTTTACTGTGCTTAAGGAGAGGTATGCCTCCAAGGTCGAGGAACTAGATGTGCCTAGGGTTGAGCTAGATGAGATGAAATCTAGGCCCTCCTTGCTTGGTGCTTGCATTTCTTGTCCTATTTTGCATGAGAAGCTAGATGTTTCGCTTGTTTATGCTAGATCACTAGAGGCTCGGTGAAAGCTATTCCTACATCATGCTCTACTTGTAAAATAAATCTGTGAAGAATATGGAGCTTGCACACTATGTTGATCGCGGGATGAGAATGATGAGTTGAGAAAGATGATGGGTTGGTTGTCTGGTCATGAGCCTCGACTTAGGATGATGATCGAGACATACAAAGCGCTATGATGGGAAGCGCTTGGGGCAAACAAGGTTGGTGAGGGAAGTGGTGAGAATGAGGGAAGATCGGAGATATCCCGAGCCACCAAGAACCCACCACAAAATGCCTATACTCCTAAGCCAAACCCTCTTAGGAACCGACTAGACACAACCCCAACTCCACCGTGTTTCCTCCACATACCGATGACTTCAGAAACCCATCAAGTTCAAGTGTGACTTGGGGAATGAGTTCTTTGGGAAGAAGGGAGAGACCAAGTGAGGAGAAGCGAGCCCAAAGAGAGCCCAAAACCAAAGCCAAAACCAAAACCCTTCCATTGTGAGCATTGTGGGAGGGATGGGCACCTTGTTGAGTTTTGCTTGGGAGCGTGAGGAGAGGTTGGCTAGAGAGATGGCCAACAAGGGCGGTACCACCTTCTCGTGGTGTGCTTGAGCCTAGGTTGGTGCCGAGAGGTGAGGGTATGGTGCGTATCATTATTTACCCTCGAGAGGCGTGAGTTTGTGCCTCGAGGTGAGCCACCACATAGAGAAGGTGGTAGGCGTGTTGGGTTTGGGCGTGGTGAGTTTCTTTGGAGCGTTCCTTCGCTCATGGCCAATAGTATGGGGGAGCGATCGCAGTTCTAGGTCCCGGAGGAGCTATGGGACGGTCTCCCCTTCGTGGTCGCGTGTAGTCCTCCAAGGGGACGTGTGGGTGTTCCACCTAGGAGAGATAGGATGGATTTTGTTAACCCCACGTTTGAGCAAATGGCACGACACTAGTTTGATTCATTTTGTACTAACCCAGATCTTTGAGTCATTTGCTCACTCTACTCTCGTTTTATTTTGCGGTGGGAGGCATGGAGGGCTTTTGGTTGATCGACTCCTCTGTTTCGACACATGACCGGAGATCGAAGGTGGTTCTCGGCCTCACCCCGGTGATGACCAAAGAGTACATCACTTTTGGGGACAATGGGAAAGGTAGAGTGCTTTCAGTGGGCACGGTGAAGGTGAGTGAGTCTGTGACTCTTGGCGTGTCTCTCTTGTCAAGTCTTTGGGGTTACAATCTTCTCTCTGTTTCCCGGCTTCTTGATGAGGGTTTTGAAGTCCGTTTCAAAAGCAGGCTGTTCTCGTGTTTTGGACTCGAGGTGATCTTGTGTGCACGATCATCCCGAGGTCGATTTTCGAGCTGATTTTTCTCGGTGTGTTGGCTCTTCTCCGCTTGGTTCTTTGGTGTTTCAGTGAGCTTTGGAAATGGTATAGGAGACTAGGTCACTTGAGTTTTAACTTGTTGTCACGCTTGAGTGGGCTAGGATTGGTCAGGATTGCCTAAGTTGAAATACCAAAAGGATTTGGTATGTGCTCCATGTAGGCATGGTAAGATGGTCGCTGCCTCTCACCCGCCTCCGACATCCGTTATGACAGAGAGGCCATGCGAGCTGTTCCATATGGACTTGGTTGGTCCAGCTCGTGTGTGCTCGGCGGGTGGGAAATGGTATGTCCTTGTGATCATGGACGACTATTCTCGCTATGCTTGGGTCTTCTTTTTGGCTGACAATGGGGAGACATTTGGCTTTGTCCGAGATCTAATCTTGAGGTTGAAGAATGAGAGGAATGGAGATGCTGTTCGAGCTATTCATAGCGACAAGGGCAGTGAATTTAAAAACTCTCATTTCAAAACATTTTGTCGTGATTTGGGTCTCGAACATCAGTTTTCTTCTCCCTATGTGGCTTGTCAGAATGGTGTGGTTGAGAGGAAACATCGTTCCCTTTGTGAGATGGCTCGGACGATGCTCGACGAGCATAGGACTCCGAGAAGATATTGGGCGGAGGCGGTGAATACCTCTTGCCATGTTGGGAACCGGATTTTTCTTCGGGCCTTCTTGAACAAGACGTGCTATGAGCTCATGCACGGGCGAGCACCTAGAGTGAGCCATTTCAGGGCCTTTGGTTGTCGGTGCTTTATTCTCAAGAAGGGTAGGCTTGATAAGTTTGAGTCGAGGTCTTGGATGGGATTTTCTTGGGTTATGCTATTCATTCTCGAGCATTTCGTGTGCTCAACCTTGATACTAACCTAGTCTGGACACTTGCGAGGTTACCTTCGACGAGACCCGACCATGCAATTAAATGCATCTTTGAGTGTGTAGGTGGCGGCGAAGTTGGCAAGAAGATCTTTGAGGACGAGGAGGATGATCTTTGGAGAGGATGATGGTGATGATGGTGAAGCTCCGCGCATGTACCCTCACTTCCACTACGGCGACTACGGTGCGGATGGTCCATCCCCACTCTACGATCGACAAGATCAAGTGGAAGCTGGAGGGGAGGTTGTCTCCAGGCGAGAGGCACCGAGGCGTTCAAGTTGATCATCCTTCCTCAAGAATCATCGGCGACATCAATGAGCGTGCGACACGGTCAGGTCCGAATGTTTCTCACTTTGCTCATTCGGCTTTTGTTGCTAACTTTGAGCCAAAGACATTGGACACGTCTATCCGATCCAAATTGGGTGAATGCTATGCGTGAGAAGTTAGAGAATTTTGAGAGAAACCAGGTGTGGGAGTTAGTGGAGCCACCACCAAACTGCAAACCTATTGGGACAAAATGGGTGTGGAAGAACAAAGAGGGTGAGAATGGTGAGGTGGTGAGGAACAAGTCGAGGTTGGTTGCTCAGGGTTATAGCCAGAAGGAAGGGATAGACTATGAGGAGACATTTGCTCTTGTAGCCCGTTTGGAGGCGATTAGGATCCTTCTAGCCTTTTCCGTGGCTAAAGGGTTCAAATTGTACCAAATGGATGTGAAGAGTGCCTTCTTGAATGGGTTTTAGAAGGAGGAAGTTTATGTGAAACAACCAAGGGCTTTGAGAGTGTTGAGTTTCCCCGAGTGTGTACAAGTTGAGGAAGGCGTTGTATGGGCTGAAACAAGCTCCCGAGGGCATGGTATGGCGTTTGAGGGTTCTTGTTCAGCAAAGGGTTTGAGATGGGCAAGGTTGATAAGACTTTTTTTCTCCTCAGGCAGGGCGATGATATCCTAATTGTTCAGGTGTACTTGGATGATATTGTCTTCGGCGGCTCGTCTCACTCTTTGGTTGCGAGGTTTGCAGAGGATATGAGCAAAGAATTGAGATGTCCATGATGGGAGAGTTGCTTCTTTCTCGGGCTTTAGATCAAGCGAAGGAACCTTTGTGCATCAAGCCAAGTACACGAAGGACATTCTCAAGAAGTTCAAGATGGACGACTTGAAGCCCCTGTCGACACCGATGAGTACGACTACAGCGCTCAATGCGGACGAGGATGGAGAGCTCGTGGACCAGAAGGAGTACCAGAGCATGATCGACTCCCTCTTGTACTTGACGGCAGGCGGACATCCGATTTACGTGTGCATGCGCTCGTTTTCGAGCGTCACGAGGACTTCACATCGGCAGGTCATCAAGCGAATCTTCAGGTATCTTCGATACACTCCTGAGCTTGGTCTTTGGTACTCGACGTCTTCTTCCCTTTCGCTTCTTGGCTTTTCGGATGCCGACTTTGCGGGGTGTCGAGTCGATCGGAAATCGACTTGAGCACTTGCCGATTTTGGGTTCTTCGCTTGTTTCTTGGTCTTCTACAAACAATCTAGTGTAGCCCGTCTACCACAGTGAGTATATTGCTGCCGCTAGTTGTTGCTCACACTTTGGATCACATACCTGAGTGACTTTGGTGAGAGTGTTCCCATGTACCTCCCATGTGTGATAGCATGAGTGCCATCAGTGTTGCCAAAAACCCCGTGCTTCACTCCAGAACCAAACATATAGAGGTGAGGTACCACTTCCTAAGAGACAATGTTGAGAAGGAAACATAGATCTCATCCATGTGCCAACGTAAAAGCAGACTTGCCGATATCCTAACCAAGCCCTTGGACCAAGCTACATTTCGCGTTTGAGGAGAGCTTGGAATCGTTTTCCTTTTGAGCTTGTTGGGAGGGTTGATGTACATATGCATGTTGCATTCTCATTTATGTATCATATCATGTTTGCATCTTTGTATCATAGACTGCATTTGTATCATATGCCATAGAGATGTGCTTCTCTCATATGCTTTGATCACCATGATATGCTGGATATGAGGTTATGACTTTGCTTGTGATGCTCATGAGATGTATAGTTAGTGTAGCTCTCTTGAACCCTATAGTGTTGTGGTTGTTCTTCGCTTGATCATCTAAATGCGTTTTGTGCTTAGTAGCGAGAGAGACCTTCCTTCGTGATACTCGGGGAAAGGTTCTTTTGTTCATTGTGAGCGCGGTGCTCAGAGCTTGCCTTAGTCTTAGATTGGTGTCCCGTTCGACGGAATACTTGTGGTACCCAAGGGAGGTGACAGCTCCGGACGAGCTCAGAGTCCACCATGTTAGTTCGAGCCGGTAGGATTCAGCGCGTCATTGTTCTCCCTTCTCATCCCAGTCCGAGAGCGTGGCTTTGCATGCCCTTGCAGCACTAGAAGAGCTTGTCGAGTTTAGCTTGCCTTGGTTATCCTTTGCCTTAGTTCTTTACCTAGAGTTGACAAAAATAGATAGATTGTGTTAGGATCCTTTCTCGTCTCGTTGTCCTCCCAGCTCACTAGGTCCTCTCTAACCCTTTATCAAGATCTCCTTGTGTGTGTCAAGTTATACCCGAATATCTTTATTCGTTACCCTTGCTATAGCTCTTTACCGAGTCTTGTTACTCTCCACCGTTTATCCGATCATCTTTGCCGTAGTGCTTCCCTTGGGAAAATACAAAAACGATAACCCGAATACCACCGGGTGAAGTGCTACAACTGTAATCCGTGCGCTTGCGGACCTTTCTATGACGTGTGTTTTACCAAAGACGTTCCTAGCTCACTAGGGGTATAAACCCGGTAGCGACGCTAGCAAGTGCCAACAGGCATTTCTGGCGCCGTCACCATGAGTGCAAACCTAGTAGTGAGGCTAAGGAACGTCAACAAGCATTTCTGGCGCTGTTGCCAGGGAAGCAATAGGCACAAGATATCGTTTAAACTTAGTGGTAGAGTTATCTAGGTTCGGTGAACCGCTATTTAAGCGGGTTTACCCTTGCTCTACTCTCGTGTACGCAGAGTAGTGCATGACCGGTTTCTACCTACCGTCCAACTTTCACGACAATCCGGAGTCACTTGTCAGGAGAGTGCGACCTCGTGTCATCATTCCTCAGAAGTTTCTCTCGGGTCAAGAGACAAACACCGTCGATCCCGTAGACAGCACCTCGTCAGCACCGATGGCTAAGAGGACGATCCGCGAGTTTTCCACTCCCTCCAACACTAATGTCCCTACCAGACCAAACGTGACGGTGGGAGAAGGAAACTTTGAACTCAAGCCGGTGTTGATCAACATGGTGCAAGCTAGTCCGTTCTGCGGCAAGCCGAATGAAGATGCAAATGCACATCTCCAGCATTTCTTGGAGGTGTGTAAGACTTTCACTATCCATGGAGTGACGCACGATGCAATTCGTCTTCGCCTATTCCCGTTCTCATTGCTCAGGAAGGTGAAGCAATGGTTTTATGCGGAGCGAGATGCCATCAACACATGGGATAAGTGCTCTAAGGCATTTCTCGCGAAGTTCTTCCCGGTGGGCAAAACCAATGCCCTCCGCGCTAGAATTCCGGGCTTCTAGCAGCAGAATGATGAGATTATCCCGAAAGCATGGGAACGTCTCCAGGAGTACATAACCGCGTGCCCACACCACAGCATGCATGGGTGGTTCTTAATTCAAGCCTTCTATCACAGGCTCAAGTGCACCACTCGTGAGCACCTAGATGCAGCCGCTGGAGGAGCCTTCTTCTCGCTACAAGTACCCACCGCCAAGGAATTGATCGAGGAGATGGTGGCAAATCAAGGTTGGGATGGAGACTGTCTCCAACCCTGTACCCGCGGTGTACACCAAGTCAATGGAATCGACATGCTCGCCACCAAGATGGACCTCCTAATGAAGAAATTGGAGGCACCGAGCAATATGGAGACCGCCAAGATTATGGACGCTCGCATGACGTGCGAGGTTTGCGGTAATATGGGTCATTCGGGAAATGATTGTCCCGAAACAAGAGAAGAAGCCAGTTTCATCAACAATGGCAACAACAACGGGTTCCGCAACAACAACTACAACAATCAAGGGTGGAACTTGAGGTCCAACTTCCCATTCAACAATCAAAATGGAGGTAATTATTCTAACAATTTCAATAATCAGCCTTCCATTAGAGATCTTGTCTTTGGCCAAGCTAGAATTAATGAAAACTTAAACAAGAAGCTAGCCGCCAATGATAAAAAATATTGAAAATTTGAATTCCACCATAGAATCCTTCACTACTGCTATGAAGAATCAGCTAAGCTTCAATAAAATGATAGAAACTCAACTTGCTCAGCTTGCTGCTTCTTTACCTTCTTCTGAGTCGGGTGGAATCCCGGGGCAAACCGAGCCTACCCGAGAGAATGTTAGGTTGTATCCACCAGATGGGGTAAGCCATCTAGGAGGGTGTATGCACCTAACCTTGTAGGGAAGCTCATACACCAAATCCAAGACCCATGGGAGGAATCAGTAGTCTTGTACAGGAAAGACAATGGATATCCGGCTATCACATGCACGATCTACTATCAAAAGATCAAGAATGCTCTTTGTGACCTTGGTGGGAGTGTCAACCTCATGTCCAAGGCCATGTTTGAGGAGTTAGGATATCCTGCTCTCTCCGACAATGATGACAGTCCAACTTGCCGACTCATCGATTAAATATCCAGAGGGCATAGTGGAAAATCTCTTGGTGAATGTCAAAGGCTCCTATGTCTTTGCGGATTTCGTGTCCTCGACACACAAGATGATGGAGAAATGCCACTTATTCTCGGGTCACCATTCCTAAGAGATGTCAATGCAAGGATTGATGTCGGAGCCGGAAAGATTCAATTCCGCATAGGGCGAAGGAACATGACATTCAAATTTCAAGCAAAAGAAGTGCAATGTTACCTAGTGCAAGATGAGAAATCTAGGGAGTGGAGGAAGCCACGACCCCAATACAAGAAAGAGAAGGTGGCCCCGACCAAGCCCAAAGTGGATAGTCTCATTGCCACGATGAGGAAGCGTTGGGAACAAAACAAAGCATTCAAAGGGCGCCACCAACCAAAGAAGCCGAAGGCAATCAACAAGGCTAAGGGAGAAAAGAAGACGGAAACCAAAAACACCCCCGCTAAAGCCTCACCGACTTCAACGCCGCCGAAGAAAACAAGGAGGGTGTGGCGTGTGAAGGGAGCATCGTCCGAGTCTTCCACTCCGGGACCGGATGAACCCAAGATCAATTGAGCAAATGGAGGAGTGCCGCTCACGCACTGTAAACCACGAGCCCTCACCGTGAGGTAAACCGGTATTTATCTCATATTTCCCTTCCAACATTTTATTTTGTGCATCAAGCATATTTAAATTTCAAATTTGATTTCACCATTGCATTAGTAAGTAAACAAGACATAGAAAAATAGTTTTGGAGATTTTTGGTGATACGGCCGAACCTACAGGTATGGCCGTACCCCCCCCATCGACAAAATTTTTGTGTAGGATGTTTACAGCAGGGGACACGAGTGCTTGGAGCAAATGGAGTAGGGCCGGCCGAACCTAGTGGTACTGATGTATCTATGATTTTCCACGAATTCATCAAGCCAACCACTACAAGCTTCCAAGTACTCAACTCATCACCAAAATGAAGACATGCCGACCAGGTAGCCAAAAATTAGCTTGGGGGAGACCCCATTTTCAATCAACAAAGGTATGTCCATCCAAACCAATTTTCAACATCTTGTTTATCACATTTGAATAAAAGAAAAACAACAAAAATATTTGCTTCAACCATGTGCACTTGAAATCTTGTCTATATACCCTCACTTTGGAAATGATGAATAGTTGTTATGTTAAAACTTTGCAAGAACCTAGTGTACAAACCTTGTGCTCTATGAGCATTTGAATTTGTTCGTATATTTTGAGACAAGAGCCTGAAATAAAACTTTGTGGGAAGCAAATGCTTATGACCAAACCTAGGGTGTTGACTAGTATGATATGGTGAGACAATATTGATCTTGCTCTATCTCATAGTATGGTGAAAATCTCGGATGATTTCTTTTTGAGAAAATAAAACAAGACAAGTTCCTCAATAGTCATCACCTACAAAGCCATAT